>VWYP01002218.1:173907-213013 GCA_013400435.1 Pycnonotus jocosus | reverse complement strand
TGGGGGCGGCTAGCATTAAAGCTGCTGAGCTCCGCGGCCGAGGGTTGCTGGGCTTGTGGGGGCGGCAAGGTTTAGGGCTGTCGGGCTCCGGGACATCGGGGTCTAGGGTTGCTGGCTTCTTGGAGATTCTAGGGTTAGGGCTGCCGGGCTCCGGGTCGCCAGGGCCTAGTGTTAATGGGCTCTTGGGGGCGGCTAGGTTTCGGGTTTCCAGGCTCAGGTGCTCTGGGGCCTAGGTTTACTGGGCTCGTGGGGGTGGCTAGGGTTAGGGCTGCTGGGCTCTGTGTTATCCTGCCAGGTTCTGAGGGCAGTCTGACTGGTCTATAATTACCAGGATCCTCCTTCCCATCCTTTTTGTGGATGGGTATCACACTGGCCAGCTTCCAGTCATCCGGAACCTCACCAGTGAGCCAGGACTGTTGGTAAATTATGGAGAACAGCTTCTGAAGCTCATCTGCCAGCTCCCTCATCCCCGTGGGATGGATCCCATCTGGTCTTTCAGGTTTGAATGACCTTCAGCACCCATTCTGTCCCATCACTTTTTTTTGCTCTCCAACCCACATCAAGAATATTCCTGTCACTTAGATGTTGTAGATAAAGTTGAAAGACATTTAAATTATATCTCTCTTTGTTTCACATAGGAGGATACTCAAACTGACATCTGGCAAAGAGAATTACTTGGAAGAATACCATATGCCTTAAACACAGACTGAGAAGATGAAGATGGAGAATATTTTGAGGAACTTGATTAAAAGAATGTCCATCTCTCACTCAAGACTTATTTTTCAACATGAATGCCCACTGTAAATCTAGGCAAAGGAGAAGTGAATTCTCTCACCTTTTACTTGCCAGAAGAGTCTAGATACCTTTTCCTCCACAGATAGAAACTTTCCTGTGGTTAATTTTGCTTATGCTATTCTAAATTTTTAACAAGTAAAAATTTTTACCAAGCCAAACAATGAATGCTGCCATTTCATTCCAGTACATTTAGGTTTCAGTTATTGTTTTTGAAGTGAGAAAACATGGTGAAAGCATACTGAAAATTGTATTCTGTGCCCTAAAATAACTGTAGTTTCATTTCCAGATAAGTCCAAACTCAGACTATTAAAAATATATTGCAAACCTTGCATTATTATTGGGCAGAAATGCTTTGGCTACTTCTTCCATACAAAGAAAAACCACCCGTGAATCAGAAGGAAGTCTCAGCAGAAGCCTCATATACAGATACAGCTGCACTGAGCGTATTATAACTGAGTGCAATAAGCATCTATACAAGGATGTTTCATTCCTTACAAGCTCCCAAGTGCTGTGCAGGGCTAGGCACACCTACAAATTTAATATGTTTCTTCTTTTTATAAAAACATTGTCCTTTATAAATATAAATAAAATGTAGTGAATACAGTCCTAATTTCAGGACTAGATTGACCCTTGATTTAATTGATTTATCCATGTAAAAATTATTTACCTTTCGATAACAATATGCATCATGTACTTATAATGTCTTGTACCTCAGGAAAAAAAAAAAAAGAAAAAAGAATATCACAAAAGTTTAGAAACTAAACACCTCCAAGGTAAATGTGCTGGTAAATCTCAGAACAGCAAAATATTTAGTTATTGGCAGCAATTCTTGTCCTTGAAATGTCAGTATTTTTAGGCTTATTCACTGTAGGAGCCACAAAATTGGCAACTAGTTATTGTTCTTTGTTCAGTTTCCATAGCAGCAACAGTAATAAGTTGAGGTGGTTTTATTATTTTTTTTATTTAATCTTTACAAAACTCCTTTTTCCCTTCACAATACTGGAAATTTCTGGAAATTATAATGTTTCTGGAAATTATATCCCCAAACATACATTTGCTCTGCTTCTGTCTAGGAGGAGCTGTGTTACAGCAAATAATGTTTTAGTATTTATAGATATAGAGAGTTTGTCACTGTCTTGTAATGATCTTATGTAGTAACATGGTAAAGTTTGCTTTTTATGAATCTACCACAATGCAAACATACTTTCAGGCACTAATTAATGTTCCAGTTTCCTTTTCCCCCTGTGGCAAGGAAGGAGCATTGTTGTCCCATGTTGTAGCACAGGAAGAAGTTTAATGAGATTGTGCAGCTTTACAGCCATCTCCAAAATGCTATGTGACAAAGCTCAAAATGTGACAGCAGTGCCCTCAGCCTGGCTCCTGCACAGCATGGCTAGTGCTGCTCAGCAGTGATCCTATTCCACATGGAGGTCCAAGGTGAACCACATCCTATGCCCAGAATTTTATGGAAAAGAATTCAGGCCACAATGTTGTGTATGGCAGTCAGATCCATTGGAACAGGGTAGAGTACAACAGAGGATTAGGATTTGCAACAGCTACTGATTAGAGACCTACTCAGGGATAACCTGTAAGATAATATGTAAATAAATTAATCGAAGCTGAAAAGGAAATAGGATGGGCCTCTGGATATAAATATTCTTTCATTTCCAAGTAAAACAAGAGATTACGTACTCATCTCCAAAACCAGCAGACACAAATCTATGAATTTTTCTTATACTGACTAGCACCTAATTATGTTAAAGAAATAAGAAAAAAATTATGTTTGGACCAAAGGCAAGAACATCTCTTCATAGTTGTGGGAGCACAGTCTGTCTAAGGAAAAAAAAAAAAAAAAGATTTTGTATGATTTCATATCTCTGGTGTCGCCCTGATTTTTTAGCTTTCTGAGTGTTTTGCATTTTTGTAGTGGAGTTCTCACAAACCTTCATGTAAACAATGTATATTTTTGGAGCTAGTCTCTTTTGTTTACGTATTTGTCCTCTAAGGAGGGGACAATTGACGGACTGTTGAATGGGCCAGTCTGGGTGGAGAGGTGGCAACCTCATCCTCCAATCAATGGCCGTCATCTGAAAATTATATAAGTGGAGTCAGAAAAATAATTTTCCTTCCTTTGCCTCAGAACTCAATCCCGAGTGCATCCCATTCTTTTGTGTTCTATAGTGATACTCTGGTATATATTTCAAAACTTAAACCACATTATTAACTGTAGTATAACTTATTGATCCCCAGCATGTGCTTTCCTCAAAGTAGCCCAGCAGCTTTGAAGTGCCTCAAAAAGCTTAATACAAGCAGCTTAGGGAGTGGTATCAAGGGGGCTGTTTCAGTGAAAAACCAGCAGCTCATACCTTCCCTTCCTCTGTGGAATCCAAAACACATCCTGCTTCAGCAAGTAATTTCCCTAAAGCTAATGGCTTTATTGACAGCTGCAACCCCATCAATTCTTCTGGTTTATTGAAATGGCTCATATAAGCCAAATGTATTATATACATTTAAATTGAAAATGTCCTAGTTGCATTTGTGTAATAACTTATGCAAATGCTCATGTACTCTGTAGCCATGGTTTAAAAGGGGAAGAGGAGAAGGTATTTGGCATCATTGCTTCCAAAGGATGGTGCTCTGAATGAAATCTGTGTAAGAGCTGATTGCTTGTAAAAAGGAGGAGAAACAAAGCTCAGGTTAAATCTCAAGCACTATTTCTAAATACTGGTAAAAGGTAACTTCAATGTGTCCTGTTCATCTGGATGGGAACTCTCATACAAGTAAGTCACTAATGTGAGCATGACTTCAACACACTCTAATTTCACATCACTGTTGCAGCTGTGCACTGTGGAAAACAACCAATGGTCCCCCATTCTCTTGGAAGTCAGACCTATGCAACGCATTTAACTCACATTTAACTTCTTAACTTGATATTATTTCTTTAATTTTTTGCTTATTTTTGTTGTGACATCTTTTTCTATCTATTATAACTCATTATTATCATGGGTTGTAATGACAACACAAAACTCCCCCCCCTACAATAAAAAAAAAAAACATCTTTTAACTGACAGAGTTCAGTCCACATGGAAGGAATCGAATTCAGACAACGACTGGTCAGATTTCCCCAGCTACCTCCTGCCTCATGTAATCATCAGTCTAAAGAGAAAATCCTGCTTTAGAACTTCTGACATTCCAGCTCAGGAATGGGAATTGAGAATTCATCTGCAATTCCTGATTCTGAAGCCAAGCTTTTGCAGAGTGCTGCAGATTTGGAAGAAATATGACTGGGTTAAATGCTTTTGTGAATATCTTGCAGGTAAAAAGGAGAAAAGCCATGTGTAAGCTATTCAATGAGCAATTCTGTTTTCAAGGCAAGAGCTGTATATAATTAAAAAATAAATAGCAGTGCCTGGTCAGCTGTTCTTAGATCAAATTCTAATCTATAAAAACAGGAAAAAAGCACAAATTGGCACAGACACCAAATCATTCCAAAATTTCCTGGCAAACTGTATTTCCTCATGTCTACAGTTTTGGATTTGCATATTTTTTCCTCTTTCATTAGCTCACAGGAGTATTCAATCTAGTTATATTTCATAAACACTTATGAAAAAAATTGCAGAGAAGTGGAATTATTTCCATGTATAAATTAATGATAATTTCAAAAACTATAACAAATATGCAGCTCCCCAAAATTCAAGATCACATAATTCTGCAGACATTTTTAAATAAAAATAAAAATAAACTCATCACATGCAGTCAATAGAAAGGCAAGAGCAAAGAAATTATGTGCCTTGCAGGTAAGACCAAGTACATGGGAAGAGAGTTCATCCCTCTGGCAACTCAACTCTGTCTCCACTTAAATGTGCTTTTTGTTTTGTACTTGTATGCATGGTTGTACATGTACTTGGGTTTTGCTGCTGTGCCCACTTCAGCCTATGGTAAAGGAACAGCCCACATGTTGTCTTCCTGTGCTAAACCAGCCTTCTAGGGCTGTGCCTGAACATCTGTGGAATTGCTGCTCTGCTCCATCTTATTTCATGCTCAGATCTGGACAAAGTGACAGAAAAGATCATTTCCTTGTTATAACGGGGTCCTACTCCCATTCATATTTGCCAAAAATACCACCAGAAAAGATAAGATTAAATTTTCCCATTTCTTTCAGCACTTTCATCACAAATTAAAACATTTCTAATGCAGCAAGACAAAGAAATAAACCTCAAACCCCTTCACATGACAGGTGCTCTGGAGGTCAGACCTCTGGCCAACATATTTCTGTGACCTCATTTAGTCTTTAGCAATGAATTTCACTACCAACCATTACTAAAATGCTGCCCTTACACAAATCAACGAGAAGTAGGAGAAACATCCAAAAGGCTGGAGGTTCTAGAGAAGGAAGTGCTGGAATGAGACAGGACTAACAGAAGCTGTGAAACAGGAAATGTAAAAAGAAGAAGAGAAAAAAAAACCCAATCCCACACCACAAAAGAAAATAAAACATAAGGCAATATTCCTTGTCATAAATCTAACTGTAGATATATGGTCCCTCTTCCTAGGACCCCCTCTGGTAAGAAATGTAAAGACATTTAATAATATTAATCTGATTATAACAGAACAACTTGTCTAACAGCACTGTCAGTTACACAAGCTCAGGGACTGCCCATCACAATCTTTCCTGAACCCCCTGTTGGCATCCTCTGGCTTTAGCACAATTTTAACTTTGTATGTTTGTGCTCCTTGGTCCACAGCCCACCTTGATGTGCCCCAGATTTCTGGATTTATTTCACATTCATGCACAGTCACCCAAAGTAACCAAGAATGCAAAATTTACTGCCAGATTGGGTAAATGGGATCCATTTTGGCAATTCTTACACATTCAAATGGCCACATTAAAAGCAGCAATTGAGCCACTCACATAAAAGATTACACATGATTTTAGGAGATGCAGCCAAAAATCCTCTGAGAGGCTTCCAGCATGTCACTTTTTCTTTCTAACTTCCACTTTTCAAATGAAAAGAACACAATGATAAAGCCAAGTGGGAAAATTAAGGTATTAGGGATGCTGTGAGACAGTGAAATATAGAAAAATATCGCCTTACAGAATAAATATCTCTGAATTAAGTGTTGTTTTCCCTTCTGATTACATCCTAAATTCTCTTTTAATCCTATTGGAAATGATCCAGTCCACTTATTTCCTCAGGCAAATCCTCTCATTGCTCTATTTTTTTGGGTTTTTTTCCCTAAATATATAACTGACATTATTAATGTTTAGAATTTTTTCCCCCTCAGGAATGAAAGATTTACATTAGAGAAACAAATAAAGGAAAAAAAAAGGTCTAACAACCATGAAGCCATTGCTAAGAGCAGATCGACATTATTATCTAATATGCAGCTCTTTTGTAAATGTGTGATTTATTTTGAAAAAAGTATTTTTTCAAATGTGAAGTTTCTTCTGAAATTTATAATTTGTATCATCCATTCCAAACCATAGGCACCAGAAATATCAAAGCTTTAAGTGTTTATGCAGCTTTGCTGGGGAGACAAATCGGTAAGTTTATGTAGGTATTTTTGAAAACTTAACTGATAGCAAAATATTTGGGAAGTTTTCATCAAAAAATCAATAAAAGGCTTTCAATTTTCTCAAAAGTTTTAGAAGGAAAGAGAAAGAATTGTTTTGTGACAGGCTAAGCCACACCATAGACTGAGTCAGAGAGAGGATCAGAACTCAGAAATCTTGACTGTATTTCCTAATTTTTTCCATTGCTCTATCAAATGTTGCCTACAGGACTCCATAACACCGGCAGGGTTTTTTTTGGCTAAACACTAAATGAGTTCTTGGTCACCTGTACTCAAGGAGGACCTTTGTCTTTAACTAGATCACAAAGAAGAGGGACTGTTTCCTACAAACTACATACGGTTCTATTGGAATCACTTTTTCCTCAAGCAAAATTCCTTTTTGATATATTGAATGGGTGAAATGGAATGACAAGCTCATCTAGTCTTCAGTATGTAGCCTCATGCTAGAGCAATGTGAGGCAAAAGTTGAGGGCTTACTGACAGCAGTATAATCTCCCTAATACTGAGATTGATCTAGTCTGGAGAGAAAGAGGTGGCTGTGATGCATACAAATGAGGAAGCAATGCATTTGGAAAGGTTGCAGGGAGTCTGATCTCTGTCAGCAAAGCGGTGAGGCTGTTCACTAAATATCACAGCCTTCAGCTCAAGAAACCATGTATAGGAGGCAGAAAGAAGATTAAAGTAAAGATGAGTGAAGAGAAGGAGCAGCTATGTTCTCTGTGACTGCCATGATTAAAATGCAATAGAGGAAACCATTCAAAGGCCAAAAACTGTGACAGAAACTGGGTGCAAATTAAGCAATATGGACAATTGTGTTTGTATTCAAGTGTGCCCTTTCTTCATGTAGTGTAGCTCTAGACTTGAATCCAATTTACTGCCATAGAGTTAAAACATCAAAAAGAGCTGCTTTGCCTGAAGTTCCTCCGATATAGTTCCATTTCTTACAGAACTGGAGAGATGGAGCAATATATTCAGTTCTGCCAAACTCTCACAATTTCTTGGCTATCACATTTGAAAACATAAAACTTACTTGTTTTTTAAAAGACATATCTCATGGATATTTCTCCAGCAGAGCAATTTCATCCCCTGTGGGCAGATAACTTCCTTAGTTTCCCATTCATTTTATGTGTAAAAGTTCACAGGGAGTTGATTTGTGGAAATAACTTTGTGTCAATGATGTTTATAATTTCATTCCATGTATCAGGAGTAGTGTGTTCAACAGGACCAGAGCTGACCAGTGACTGCCAGTGCCCCTGTACTTGGCAATGGTGAGGTTGCACCTTGAATCTTGTGTTGTCTTCACTTTTGGGCCTTTCATGACAAGAAATATATCGAGGGGATGGAGCATGTCCAGAGAAAGGCAATAGAGACTTGAAGGGCCTGGGGCACAAGTGTGAAAAGAACAGCTCTGTGGGAGCTGTGGGATCTGGGGTTGTTTAGTCCAGGGAGTGCCTCACCACTCTCCATAGCTCCCTGAAAGGAGGCTGTAGTGAGGTGGGAGTCAGCCTCATGACAAGATGAAAGCAAATGGCCTCCAGTTGTGCCAGCATGAGCTAGACTGGATATTAGGGAAAAAAATTCTTCATGGAAAGGGTCATCAAGCACTGGAACTGGCTGCCCAGGGAAATAATAGATTCACCATCTCTGGAGGTATTTAAAAGGTGTGTAGATGTGGCACTTAGTGACATAGTGTAGTGGAGGACTTGGCCCTGCTGGGGTAACACTTGGACTCGATGACTTTGAAGGCCTTTTCCAAATTAAATTCTTTTATGATTCTATGCACTTCAATGCAGCTGTACTTTGAAGTACCTAATTTTGTCCAGACCCTGTTCAGGGAATGCAGGTATGGAATCATCAACCTGTGGTTTACTCTCCATGTGACCAACTGAGGGAGTAGGATGCCCATTCTAATTTTTTTTTTTGGACCTCACAAATCAACAAGATTTTACACAAATCTCCACTGATGGACAACACAGTCTAGCCTTTGGCACATAAATGTTTTATTCTCTTTCAATGAAAGATCATATGGTGTAGGAAGATGGATTACAGGCACCTCTCCTCGATAAGTCACAGCTATATCCAGCAAGGATGAGTGTGTTAAAAGAGTGGGTTAAAGAGTCCGGGAGAGGTTGGACAAAACAGGAGAGAGAATTGCTGCTGTGAGGGGTCTGCTGTGAGGTCAGTGTGAGTGTGCAGTAGGAGCCTGCTGTTGGAGCCTGCAGTCAGAGGCTGCAAGGGAAGCCTACAGTGCTGTAGTCAGAGTCTGTGAGGAGTTGGAGCTAGGACGGCCGAGCTGTGAGCAAGAATAAACCGGGACCTTTTCATGTTGATGAACAAGAGTGTGCGTCTCATCTCATTTCTATCTCTAACACGAGGTCTGCTGCCACAATATGGTCTATTATTCCTAAAAGGAGTTTTTTTCAAAAAGAAAATGAAACTTGCTTTTACAGTAGTGTGAAGAACAGCTGGAAGCAAATTGAGTTTCCCAGCCAGGAAAAGTTGTATCTAAAAAAATGAACATCACATCACCCCATCACAAAAATGCCTCATTACCTGAATTTCCCAAGTGCAAACAAAATAATAATAAAAGCTCCCTGTTTGCCAAACTGGGATATGCTGCATGCTTTTTTCTGATACCAGAACTACAGCAGTTACCTATTTCCACTGTAAGGTCTACATTATCCCTTTTTAAGAGAGCTTGTAGGATCAGGGGTGAGCTACAAACACTTGTTTCACTGAGCTATCAGTAGCCCTTGGAAGACCTACTTGAATTTTAGAAGACCTCTTTGACTCTTAGAAGACATTAAGAAAATTCTTATGCATGGTCACTATTAATGAAGATATACAATGTTGTTCTAAATATTTGAAATTATAGAATTTTTTACACAGTTTAAATGTTTGAGGTTTTTATTTAAACTGCAGAAATCAAAAGAACTGATATTAAGAAAGTGGTAAAATTTTGGTTGTCATAGCAACTGAGCTCAGTGAGTAGAGAAGCCAGAAAAAGCTAATTATCTTTTTTCCTCAATGTGCAAAACCTTTAGGGTAATTTTGTTCAGCAGTCAAGTAACAGTGCATCCAAACCTAAAAAAGAAGGAAAGTAATATAATACAGGAAAGAAACATAAAGCTTTAACTCAGACAAAACTCCTTTTCATTTGCGATCTCACTGAATCACAGCTAAGATTTTAAAGGTTTTATTCCAAAAGCCTGTACAAAGTTATTTTGAAACCAAAGAATGGAAAAGCCTGATACTGTTGGCCTGTTTCATTAAAGAATCAGGAGCTGCCTCCACTGAAATAATTTATTATGTTATCCAGACAAAGGGTCTTGAATTTAGTGTTGACAGGAAGTCTTGCGCTTAGACCAGGTAAATTATCTTGACTATAATGTCAGAATTCAAATTTACCTTCAAAGAAGTTGAGGCAACACCTACACATCTACTTAATCTTCTATAAAATCTTTGCTCAGAGGAAAGTAATAAAAACATTTTAATTCAGCAGAAGTCATTGATTTCCTGGGATAAAAAGCTGCAGGTATGCCCACAGTTTTCATATAGCTTCATTTCCTCTGTGCTTTTGTTCCCACTGAAAATTAGTCCAAATTCAGCCAGTGGCCTTCATCTCAGCTAACCTATAAAACACATATAATAAACAAAAGCAAAAATGTGCTTGATTTTTTTTTTCGGTAGACAATGTAGGAGTGCATTAAACTGGTTTACAACACATACCTTAACTTGTCCTGCTGCTGTATTTTGTTCACTCACTATTACAAGTGACCATTGCTGCTGCTTGTGGCTCTGCTGTGCTGTGTGTGGAGGGGAGGGGATTTCCAGGAGGGCAGCTTCCCTTGCCCCAGCCAGCCCACACTTCAGGCTGTGTCACACAGAGCAGCTGAGCCCCCTACAGTGGTGCTATCCCCAACAGGGGAGCCCTGAGGCGCCCCAAATATTGCATTACATGCCAAGGCTGTCAGTCACTTGAGACTCTTCCAAACAGTGAGCACACAACCTGAATTTACTCTGTCTCAGGCAGAATTCTAATGGGGATTTAGTTAATTTTCTTATGTAATCTGCTTCTGCTCAGTAAGTCTTTCTGTTATTGCAGTGCCACCTTACAATACTCTCAACACAGTACCACACAGATGACTCAACAGATCTGCTAAGGCAGACCGTCACCAAAGTAATGCCCATCACCCCTTTCATCACCCCCTCTACGTAAATATAAATTACTCACTTCCTTCTTTTTCCATCCCTATATCTTTTTCTGTAAGTCCCTCACTCACAACAATACAGGATAAAGTAAATATTTTTTAATTGTGTTATTTTTGTTGCCAAATGCATACTTCACATCGCAGTATCTCCCTCTGTGTGATCACTCATGCATCCTCTCCCCTCACTTCATACAGGGGAAATAATTTTTTTAGAAAATAAATGTCAACAATTATCTTCAGGAAATATCCCATCCAGGAACAGGCATGTTGTATATACCCTACAGAAACTGCAGATGCATTTATAGTACAAATGTTCCTCACTAGCTTAACATGAATGAAAAATGAATAACATATTCTTTGATGTTTCCTGATGTTTCAATCAAATTTTGAAACAGTCATTTTTGACCAGCGCTCAGGAATGATCATGGATGATAATTTTTATTTTCAGATGATGTTGTAGGACAGTACGCACTTTTAGGTTTTGTCACCTCCTGGGCAACTGTCTGAGGTGGACGGATTCTCCGACTTCTAAGATTTATGAAAGAAAAATACATTTACAGGATAAAATTACACTTTAAACATAAGACTTCAGAAAAAAAAAGAAGGTTAATTTTGTAGCTACTAAAAATATGCTAGCAGAGGAAAGGAAAAGTAGTCATATTAAATTTTCAGAGCTTCAAAGAGTATCAGTAGATACTGTATTGAATGCAGACCAAGAAATCAAAGCAAACCCCCAGTTATTCCCACTTCTTCCTAAGACATTCCAAGCTTATCTGACATGGAGAAAAACCAGTTTGGAGAGAAGGACATGTAATTGTCTTACTCTGTTCTTTAGTGTGGTGTTGCAAGCCCTGAGACTGCCTATCACTGCCAAACTTCCAGCAGGTTATCCATGGCAAACACCTTCTCAGCACATCAGGCTGGGCTGAGTGCAGCTGCAGAGCCTGACCAGGAGGATCCCTTCAGGCACCTAAAACTCTGGTAGTTATGGCAAGATCAAAAACCAAGAAAGTGATGCTAAGTTCAGACTGTATATTAGACATGGTTGAAAGATCCTGTCTCATCAGTAGAAATAACTCCTGCTGCTGAGGAAATGAAGTAGCCATCTCAAAGTCAGGTATTTAATTTGTTAGATTCTTCTAAGTCAACACAGGCAGAGCAGTTTCTCTTCCCCCCTATTAAGGTAGGTGCTTGTTCTTTGTAAATGGCATTTTCCATACACTGATTAGAGAGAAATACTAAATGAGTAAGTCAAATTTTAAATTTGTAGTTGGCTAAATTTCAATGTGGTAATTCCTGATCAAAACTTATTGAAAAAATTGCATCTTACTCCTTTATTTTTCTGTTTTTTGATGACTGGTTTGAATTATAATTTTTTGTTCATTTGCTGACACATATTTGGTATAAACAAAGTTAATTCCTTTTCCATTTAGGATATGACAGGTTTACCTTTCAGTGAGGACAGGATTTTATGGATATTTTGGACCCATTTTCAGTAAAGGAAATAATACTTTTGAGGTACCAAGGTTAACATGCCCTCACCTTTTCCTTCATCATCTAAACAGTGAATGCCTTCAATCACAGCAGTATTTTCCATTCACAAAGCATTTTAGTTATTTCCTAAATTAACATTTGCAGTGTTCCACCTGTTATTCTGTTCATGCATAATTGAGGATACTAATAGGTGAATTGGCATTATAAAGTGGCTGTCAATGGGGAATTTAGATGACAATTAGTTTCTATTTAGTGATATAAAAAGTTTGGAGGACAACTTCCACAAATGCACATTTGTATATGGAGCTGCTAGTACAATAATGAAGGACTCCATTAATTATTTTTCCAATCTACTTAGAGAACTCAAGTATTTATTTCATCAGCAAAACTGCAGGATAACTCAAAGCAATACAGGTAGACTGAAAACACTGTAGATTAATTATTTTGGTTTAGAAGGACATCTGGCTCAATATGCTACCAGCAAACCAAGAATCCACCATGAATCTGATGCTTTATTATTAGTCATCATTGTTGAACTTATTGTAAAATGAGCAAACATGGTAGGCTAAAATACACAGTCTTTTTTCAGTATGAATTAAGACAAATTAATGTTAAATAGCAAAACCTTGCAGCTAAGTTTATCTGAAGATTGATCAAGATTTTCCTCTGTAAAAAAAAACATTTTCACCTTAATGATATAAGCTGAAATTTCCCATGAATATATTTGAACTTTCAACTAAGAAAAAATTGATATGTCTAAAATTAAAATTTACAAAGTTATATTCGATTCTTCATATATATATATATAAGTCAGTCAAGATGTTTTTAATAAATCCATATTGCCTCCTTTAGAAGCTATATAATATTGCACTGTGTTGGTTAGCCTCAGGGATATCATTGACTGCTGACACAAAAATATACCTGGATTTGCCCAGTTTGTGTTTTGGCAAATCTATGCTGGCAAACTGGGTTTTGACAATTTGTAACTTTGAGCATTCCAATGTGTAAAAATGTTTCTTCATTAATGGAATTTTTAAATCCCCATCAATCAAAATATCAATGACAGTTTTAATTACTTAAATTGTAAAACACTGTAAGAACTAGTGGTTGTTTCTTAGATTTCTCTGGACAGAAGAACTGGTGAATATCTATCTCAGGAACATCACTGCAATATTCTATCTACATTGTAGACTTTTGAAAGATGTTCAGTTTTGATTTAAAAGTTCAACAAATGGTTTAGGACTAGTTTGTGCAATTAATTGTCTTTGATTAAACTTTTATGTTTCAATATTAATCTGAATCCCTGCAGCTTCATTTTTCAAACATTAAATTCCTTATGGCTTTTTCCATTGGAGTATTAACCACTATTATAAATCTCCCTTTCTTGAGATACTATGTCACCCAGGTCATTCAATAGCATTAATTTTCAATTTCATATATAAAGGTCTCCTTCATGTTTCCAAACTATAGAACTTGAAAATGCAATGCAGCAAAAGCTGCGTGGTTTTTGTTAAGAGGCTGAAAATCCTTAATTACTCAATTATATTGCATTTTCAGAAACATTTCATAAATGATTCTTGATAAAAATATAAAAAAGTAGCAAAATAGCAAGACTACTTGCCAAGGCATCAGTGCAGATCACCCACTAAACACAGAAGAAGAGTTAAATTATAAATCAGAAAATGTCTAGAAAAAGTTAAAGGAGTTAGTGATTCTTTATTCTGATGTGAGGGTCAGAGCAGAAAAAAATTCCAACAGGGGATGGAATGGCTGTCCAGTTATCAGGGATTCAAGTCATCTGCCTTTATATTTAACTCATCTTGTGTATTTTGTTATGATATTTCCTTAAGACGGTATTTTCAATTGTTTTGTCTATAATTTTTAAAATGTTTTGTATCTTTCAGTTTCAGAGAAAAATAAAGTAAATGACAAAAAACCTGGATTTTGTTGTTCCTGATCCCTTGACATACAGATGATATAATCCATTTTGCAAGTTTACCCTGGATCAGTGACTGAGCCTAGGGAATAAGATCTCTAAATAAAATATTACACAGAGATGTTTCATGAATCACAATATTTACTTCATTCTGAAGCAATGGGAAGTCTTAACGATACAACTGAATTTACTGTTGTAAGTCAGGCTGAATTACAGATAAAAAAAGAACTATTCCTGCTCTATTGTCAGCAGTGATCCTCCACATAGAGGCCAACTCTGACCTAATGGTTTCCTTTCATATGTGAATTTACTGACAGCTGTAAATGCTGACCCCTGCAGCAGTGAGGTCTCCTCTTTAATTGGATGGGGGGTTATTGTCAGCAAAACTTACAATAGGTTTTGCCATTTCTTTTTCTTACTTTTGGATTTTAAAAAAAACAACTGTATCATTACTAGCATGTCACTTGTTGAGGAAGAAAAAATTGATATTTTTGCTTCAGCTTCAAAACCAGCAGACACAGCTCTTTTAAGGGCACCTTCCAGTCCTTTCCAACTTTGAGGCACATATAACTTCACAGCAAGATGCAAGGAAAGCAGAAAGAAGCAAATGGCTAAAAGCTCAGAAAGTCAGAACCTCCCCCAAATTGTCATTGCCTGTCCATTTTATAAATGGGCAGTTGATACATTTTACAGACATTCAATTATCTTCTATTTGGTTTTATATTTATCTGTAAATGAGACAAATCTGTTAGGATTATGGCATTACCAAAAGTAACCTGTGTCAGAGTGCCATCTCTTTTGCTGAAAAGGTTATTTTTTTTTACCTGTTTTTCTTGAATTAAAAAAAAAAAACTGATTGATTGGTTGTAATTGCTGGAGATCAAAGCAGAACTCTCAAACCAAGCAGAATAGTAGGAGGGCTGTGAAGGTGTGTAACACTAGACAAGCTAAAAATATCAACTTTTTGACTGTGTTCTTGTAATTTCCTCTAATTTAAGGTAAAAAATGGTCATTATGCTGTTTTGGAATGAAATATGTCTGCAGTGCACAATGTTGCTCCGACAAGATCAAACCAACCATACTCTGATATCCACATGGTGTCATGGTGCTGGGAATAGGTTTTACAAATTTTCCTTGGATGTACCACCATGCTATTACAAGACTTTCTTTCCTTTTCCCAGAATCAGCTGTCCTGTAACTCTCTTGAAGTCTCTGGACTGCACACATTTCCCTCATTTCCCTCTACAGCTGAGGTTCCACAAGCAGAGACTGCTGAAGTTTGAAGATAACAGTAAAAGCCTGACACACGGGTTTTAGACTGGTTGGTTCATTCCCCCTTTAAAAAATGGGAACATCTAAAATACTATATATAAGTGTTTTCCAAGATATTTCCAGATAAATGCAAAAACTGATTTAAATTTGAAGCAAAAGTCCAGGAAAAAAGTGAAAGGCAGAATGTTAAATATTTCTGCTTTTGTCCCTAGTTTTTGGCAAACTAGACAGATATATTATACATCACAATTAGGTATCCCAGTAAAAGAATCTCAAACTTAAAAATAATTACTATGTGTTCTTCTCTAACAGGTCAGTGCTGTTAGAGATGAGTTTAGAGCTGGCAGATACGAGTTTATACAGCCAATCACTGCCTTTGCAGGCTGATTTTGCTCAGCTGTCTACAGACCCCATTCTTTCTTTTGATGGCCATTCAGTGAAGGAACTTGGACCACTTTTTTGCCTGGTTTCGGTGACAGATCATTGCAAAGGACACAGTTTTCCAGAAGTCTGTGAGCCAGCTACTTCCCAAACACCTGGATGCCCCAAGATGTTGCATGTAAACATGCCAATGATTGTGAGGTAAAGCAGAAGAAAAATTTCATCAGCTCCAGGGAAGTGGTCATGGCATTGTGTCCCTGTAACTTGTAGCAAGGGTAGGTTTGAAATTCTGCAAAGATGCCAGCAGTATGGACTCTCACCTAAAATTAGCTTTGAATTTTATTTAAAAGCTGCTTTTCTATGTGCTTTATGCTAAAGAAAGCCTCATATTATCATGACTCATATATATTTAAAGCAGACATGAATTTTTGGTTCTCATTGTTCAAAAGTGCAATGAGAAACAGCAAGAGATTAGACAGAGAATGAACAAAAATGTGGAAAATGGTATGAACTGAAGGATGGTGAATAGTGTATCTTTTTATTGTCTAGAAATTTTCCACCAATAACATTTATTCTTTGAATTCCTGTAAGAGGGTAGTGACACAGATGTTGGTCAGTATATGTGGCACAGAAATACTCTATTGTGCTCCTGTATATTAAATGAATTAAAAGAGAAACAAATTCCTCACATTATACAGGAGCATAAAGAAGAGTGAAGTGACTTAGTCAGGGCCAGGATACATAAGTCAGGATTATTACCTAAGTTTTCAACTACAAGAGATGAGCAGATGGCAGGGGAATTGTCCTCTTTCACCAAAAATAATGGTGCAATACTAAAGAGCAATTTTGCCTCTGTCATTAGAGCATTTAATATTGAAAATTTAATAATGGTAAAACCAGTTGATTAGTAAAAAGCTGAATTTTGTGCTCTCTGGACACTCTGGGATTCAGTTCTGCATGTCTCATCTCTCTCATTTGAAAATGGAAAATGTTACTTTTCCAAAGACAAAAAGAGATTAAATGCTTCAGGACTAAGGAGCAGAAAGGGAAACTTTTTTTTTTTTTCCTAATATAAGTGCTTCTATAAAATTAGCATCTCTAGTGGTTTGTATACTGTTGCAGACTGTTAATTTCTTCCATGAACCGATTATGAATTATTATTATTTGAAAAAAGGGCATTGATGTAAAGGTAATTCAAAAGATCCCTGCTCTGAAAAAGTCTAGTACCTGGCTTGTTAACCTCCTCTAGAATTAACATCTCTAAAGTATATTAATGTATGAGATAGTAAAGACAGTCCAAATTGTCCTGTTTAGGATCAGAATCTTGCATAAAAAATGTGAGGTAGAAATTTCTGAGTTTGATTCAATGACTGCTCTCTTTCAGAGTCTATTTTGAACTTTTTTTCTAGAAAGGAATTTAAATAGGAACACTTGTTAAAGAATACAGAAAATTTTAGGCATATACCTGTTTGTACTTTGAAATGAAACACCTGAAACTTAAAATGGAAATTCACGTTCAAACACTCTAAATATAATAATTATACTTTCAGCAGTATCTCCACACCTAATATTTTTGTCAGGATGGTCCAGGTTTGCCAACCTTTTTACCTTTAGGTTGTGAGTTTGTCAGAAATAATATTTAGCTATCAACTTGAAAGACTGCGAATGACTTCTGTTACAACTTGCACTTGATTTCTCAAGGGTGTTATGACCTTGGAGCCTTGTAACTCAGAGTAAGAATAGAGGAAGTCTAGAAAGTAAATCTGGCATCAATACCAGTTACAGAATTTTATGTACAGTAGTAACCAAAGTACTGGCCAGTTTTGCATACATTTTTCAAAGGGCAAAGTAACCATGAACTCAAAGTAACAACAACACCACCATCCCAGTTTGATAATTTAACTTGAAATCAATACTTGGGGGGTTTTTTTGATTTTCACAGCATTTTTGATTCCGTATTCTGCTTCTTATGAATTTTTCAGGTGAATGTACTTCTCTTGGCTACGATTTGTGCTAGCCATTCAATTAGCAAAAACTTGTTCACATGCAGTTTTTGTCAGTGCCAGTACATGTTTTCAACTCCAATTTTGTGTTTGAGAGCTTTTCAAAGTGTTGCCAGAGCTCTGTATAAAATATTTAATCACTGAGAGTATCAAAATAAAATTGATTCTCTGTTGGGCTGTTATTAGCATTAATGCTCCTGAGCTAAAAGGAGATGCTATGGGACATATTTTCACAGTGAGCTAGATGGCATTTTAATCTTGCAGTCACACTGAGTATAATTGGAGACAGGTGGCTAAAGCTCCACATTCTATTTCAAAAACATTATGTTCTCTCCATTCAGATATGCCTAACAAAGCCCTAAATTCATCCTGTTATATTTTGCCAGCTGAACTTTATAAAATACAATACGACATAGGCTGTAAAGCCAGTGCATTAATTTAGCCAAGCTCACGTGGATTTCAGGTAGTTTAAGATCACACAATGCATGGTTACAGTATTATGTAGCATAGATTTTACACCAGGAAATACCACAATGGCCATCTATTCTGACCTGACCATAGCATTTCAGACATATTTGCAGTGGAGGGGTGATTCCTTCATCTTGCAGAAGAAAGCTGATTCTGGAGAAGATGGTATTTTGCTCAGAAACTAGATTGATATTTTACAAAGTGGATAATTAAAAATGAACCACATATAAGATGATACATAAGAGGAATATGATATTAGACAGATTAATAGCCAAAATCTGCATGATTGCACTGGTAATGATTATATATTGATTTTTCAGATGCAACACTATGATATTATGCCTCTAACACTGCTCCCTGGCAGAAAGCATGGAATACTGAGCTGTTCCAAGAAGGTGATTCTTATGATCTTAACATTAAAATATGCTTAAAATCAGACATCTGGATGAAGAATGCTTTCTATCCTGTGAAACAGCACCAAGAAACTGTTGGTGCACTAGAAAATGCTGGTGAAACATTTGCCAATCTTTGAATTCTGCGACTGAAATTTTTGAAATTACTTAACAAGGGAGACCATGTCTTGTACATTATTGTTAGACTTATGCCATCTGTTTCTCATAGAAGCCATCTGAAAGGTATAAAGCCAGAGTGAAATAATTTAAATCTCAAATATGTGAAAAATTACTTGCATTTTAAAATCTAACATATTTGTTTTAAAAAACCTGCTGTCAATAACCCAGCTTCACTGACTAGACATGTCTAGTAACTAGGCATTCATTTACCAAGTCTGCTGAGATCTCTTCTACCTGTCCTAGAAAACTTTTGATTTAGTTGGCTGAAAAATTCACTGCAGGGATCTACCTCTGAAACAACATAAATATTCTGTTCCCAACTTTTATGTCATAAACTATGATTTAAAGCACTTATCCTGAAGAAAAGTGACGAGTTGAATTCCCTTTTCAGCCTTGAGGGGATTCAAACCCAGAATACTTCCAAGGCTGGTAACGATCCTAACCAAAACTCTATTGTGTGGGTCAAGTGAGGAGAACCATTTAGACAATTATAGCCCAAATCTTATAAGCAAGGTCTGCAAAAAGGTACAAGGTGTGCTTGGAGCCTCCCGTTCTGGCTCTCAATGTGAGTGGGTGGTAAGGCTGCATTCCAGAACAGTTGGTTATTTCACAGCTGTCCTATTGCAATCTTATGTCCCACTGTGCAGTAACACAATTTTTTCTCCTCTGTCACATGTAATTAAATCTTTTTGCTGTACAACTGACCATTTTTAGTGAGAGCAAGGCAAGATAATCCTCTCTGTTTCTTTCCATTCCAGAATGACCTGAGGGAAGCATAGTCTTTAATAGACAGAGTTGGGCCTTTGAGTTTTTTCAGGGATAACAAAGGTATTGAACTCACCAGTATTCTTTTCAAGCAAATCTTGAAAAATAACTAGTATATCTTCAAAATAACTAGTATACCTTCAAACATGATAGCCAGCACTAAAAAAACCCAAAAAACCAACAACTCAACGACTTTCTCATCCTTATGCCTTATTACTGCATGATAGAAGAGAACAGATTCCAGTTTCCCCCAGTTTCCATTTCTTTGAAAGGCTGGAGTATCTTGGACAGTATTTGTCAGACATCTTGGTCTTTGTGAAGAGGGGCCACATATGTAAAAGAACACAAAACACTGTGCTGAACTGCTGGCAGAATCCATGGCAAAACTATGGCCAGTCTAAACTCATGTGCCTTCCAAACACTTCTTGGTCACTGCTCGAGGGTGAGGAGGGACTGAGGGGAGTCCAAAAGAAAGCAGACTGGATGCAATTGTCCTGCTTTGGTAAGGAGGGAGTGAGCATAGCTGCCTGAACAGAAGCCACTGGGTGCTACCTGCCCTATTTTCCTGTTATGAAAATGCAGGTGGGCGCCTACACTGGACAAGAGATTTCTTGCAACGTGGCCAAGATTCAGAATTCCAGGCATGTGATTTTTCTTAGTCTGTGGCTTTTGGTACATCTAGTACAAATTCAGCACACTGACAGCTCTGTTCTACAAGTGAGGGTGAGCTTGCAAGGTGACTGAAAGGCCTTGTTGCCTTTGTGTATCATTCAACTTTGCTGTTGACAAAAAAAATCCTTGCTCGAGTCCTTTTATGTTGAGCAATGATGATTAGTACCAATTATCTGAAATTGGTGGATTTATGTACTGATTAAAGCTCTGCTCAGTATATCTCTAATGAAAGCCTTCTTCAGCAAATTGACTAAAACAATGTTTTCAAGCTTCCTAAGGATATACAATGAAAAACCAACCAAACAAAAGTAATTAGTTTTAACCCCCACTGGAAGTTCTTTTATCTAAAATCTTGCTTCCTGTCAGCAAGTAATCTATGCAGTAATAAACAGAGAGTTTCTTACTAAATTTATTTCAAAGTTTTTTGTGTATACTCAATTTATCAGTTCCATAAGGGCAAAATGCTTGCATAAAATATACATAGAAATGCATTCTAAGAAATATGTATGATTTTTGGCTTCACAGAGGTCAAAACTGTGACTAACTAGCTGATAATGGTTTATTTTTAATGAAAAATATGCAATATACAAATATGTATCTATGTAGATACTTAATTTGGAAATGAAAGGGAACAAATAAGACTTGCTTTGATGTGAAAAACACCACATGCATTTTATCTCCTAGACAAACTACATGTGATCTTGACAGTCTTTGAAGCTCTATAATAGAGCACAATTTGTAGCTATTCTGCCAGCCATCAAGCACTCTCACACAGAGATGCTGGGTGGCCTGGCTACATATTCCTGTGCTACATATGGAGTGGGCAATGGTGTCCTGCACTTGGAAAAAAGCAGATGAGGTGGGTCACACACCAAAGGAAGACTAAGATATGCTTTAGAAAAGGAACTCTGTTTCTTTTGATTTGAAATGTTTAATTTGGATTATGTATTTTGACCTTATATTTTTGAATAAATATATACACATAATTTTTATATAAAATATATTTTATATGAAAATAATATATAGTGTTTCATCTAGCCTCCCTCCCCCCAAATGCTAAACAAGACATGGAAATTTTTTACTTTTCTTGTCAAATTTTGAAATAAACATATTCCATTGAAACACCTTCCCATTTGAAATCTGGCAGGACTCTACTTTGATTAAAGAAATGATGAATCAAATGAATGATCATTTAGATCCCAGCATCTAGCTCATTTAAATGCTCAGATCTAGTCAAAATTGTAGTGCTATAAACTGTCCATCTTCCTTCAATCATAAAGTACAAATAATTCACTATGTCATTAAGAATTGAAATTTTATAGGAAGAGGATTTTTCTAAATATTTTCTATTTTATACCCCTTAAAGATCAGGAAGGAGGTATTATTTAATTTTGTAAAAATAAAATAACAGGAGAGTTGCCAGCTCAAAGCTTATGTTGAACAGGGACACTTCTTTCACAGTGCAGAAGCACAGCAGCACATATAGTGACAACATTCTCTTATCCCTGAACTTTATTGAACTATGTTTCAAAAGTCTGATAAACAGGGATTGTCTTTATTCCAACCTTTCATTTAAGAATATAAAACAAAAAAAATATATTTCTGTGAACCTGACTTGCTAGGCTTCTCTAAGAATGTATGTAAGTTCCTACTCATAAAACAAAAATAATCTTTACTATTGTCCATTTAGTGACCTTCATTTTCTTCCACTAAAGTTCTTAAGAAATTCAATTAACAGTAATCTACATATTCTGATTTTCTAGTGCTATAGGTTGCACAGGATACAAATATTAATAAAATTATGTATGGAGCACTTATCAGATTGGTTAACAGAATTCAGAGTTTGTGATTTCCAGGTTTAAATCACACAACTTCTCATTTAGTAAGCTTCACGTTCCTATTCAGTTTTGATAAATGTACCATTACCTACTCTAACTATATTTTGGGATACTAATAAGAGTTTTTAACAGGCTATGTGAACAATCTTATTTGCACAAATGTGCCTTAAATCCATGCTATTCACACGAGAGAGTGGCTAACACTGTCAGAAATGACACTATCCAAAGAAATTTTATTATGTTTATACTTATTAGAAATTTGCAGCCAGTGATGCTATCTTAAGAGGTTTAATTATGTTTACATTCATTAGAGTTCTGCAGAGCTAGCCCTTCTCCAATTACTAGCAATTTACAACTTTTATTATTATTTTTCATCTAGAGATCTGTCTCATCAAGGTCAAAGCCCTTGCAGAGTCATACTGTTCACCCAGCTCCCCAGAGGTGTCTCTAGATGAACATTTGGATAAGTTCTGTAGCTCAGAAGTAACCAGGGCCAATTTTGAACCCCTGGGATTTTCTCAGTGCAAACAATGTTTTAATGCTGCTTAGATGTGAATAGTTTCTACAGAAAATATTTTCATCTTTAATGCTGCTACACAACAAATAAACAGAACATGATACTGCACACAGTGTTGCTACTTAAAATTTCCTTCATGATTGCCAATTATTTTTATAGTGTTACATAACTACTTCAGGACATAACTAGCATTACAAGTCTAGAACCCTACGATCCTGTAACAGCTCCAGTGTGTACCATCTCTCCAGTAATCTCCTTCTCTCTCCCACTTGTGATGTGAGAACACCTGGACCAGGCAGAGAAATTGTTCAGAGGAACAACAGTATCAGAGTTATGCAATCTCAGGACACCCATGATTATTCTGTCCTCATTTTAGGGACTGCTGTGCTGACTAGAACAGTAACAGTAATAATAATTAACCACATACTTTAATTTGCAGTAGATGAGAAAGAAATGTAGAAAGAAGAAAGATTAAAAGAAGAAAATTTTAAAAATTTGTCAAAATATTGATTTTCTACGCTCTGAGTATGTTTGGCCAGAACTAGCATTATCTCAGTTTAACATTAAGAGGAAACTCCAGAATCACATATTTCTGTTAGGAGGAGATGCTAAAGAAAGTAGTTGCCATAGCCAAAAACCTAGGGGTTCAGAATAAAGATTATGGGTTTTTTTCAGTTCTTTGATTTATACTAAAGGATCTTTCTTTTTCAAGTACCAAAATCCTTGATGTCAGAGTCCTCATCTAATGGGTATTAGTAACACTTTACACAATATTACTAAAAAATACTACATCCAAGGCCTTTCAGGGGAAGAAATGCCTCAATTGTTCCTTATGGAACTGGCGTTTCTTTACAAATACCCATGTAACTCTGGAGTAAAAGTAAGAAAAATTGAGTTTAATACCAAATTAAGAGCTGAGGGACTGAGAACAGTTAGCTATGATTCCTGGAGGAAGTATTTTAAGCTTAAGGTGCAATAAAAGACAACACTTGTTATCACCATCTTTTTCTATTTCAGAGTTTCTAAGGAAGTGTTTGTGCCCCATGTCTTATTTTGATACAGAATAAATGCACTGACAAACATAAAGCCCTCAGTGAGTGTAATCAAATTATCCAGAAGAAGATGCAGTTGCAGCTAATCCTTCATTAATGACACACATTGGAACTTCTGGCAATCTTCTGTTGTGAAGAAACATCCCTGCCCCTAGTCTGGCCAAAGAATTGAATGAAAATTAAAGTCAAAGCTGTAGACTAATTATTAAATTATCCAGTAGTAGAATTATTTGGGGTATATCTATTCCAATAAAATGTCAAAACTCACACAGAGTACTACTTATGGCGAATTATTCAACAGATTTTACACAAGTGCGTGGTCAGAAGGTCAGCTCGTCGAAAGGTTCACAGACTGTTTAGGCTGAGTTCTCAAAACCTGGGATATTTACACAAAACTCAGGAAAATATATAGTCTGTGTATTTAGTTTAGAAGCTATAAATTTAATGTCACACATATAAGTAATTAGGATATGAGCAATTGCCTTCGAGATGTAACACATGCAGAAACTGTTACTAAAAAGAGAAATGTATTTTAAACATCAGAGAAAGTTAGAGATCTAATCAAGAAAAAACAGAGAAAGAAAATTAATCAGAAGTAGTTCTACAGTCAGTGAACAAAGTACAATTTACCCTAAATCACCCCAAAAGAATTTCATAATGGTGAGAAGCAATTCTGTTGTGACTTCAATACAATCTGCACTCCCTGAGCATTAAGTTCTGCTTTTCTCTGATTAAAGCTATGCATTTTCTTAAGTATATTTCAGATAGCTACTTTAAAAAGTGTACCTCTTGCATAGTGGTTCAGATTATGTATTTGGTGCAAATGTACATAACCTGTGCTAACAAAAAGTTCACGTGTTAAAATCCCCAAGATTTAATTAGTAAAATCTAAAGTGCGTGAAAAAAAGATATTGCCTCATTACTGAAAATGCTAAAAATATACATCCAATATTATAATTTACTTCCAAAAAACATAATTCAGCAGATGCACAGCTATGTTTGAGTTTCATTTATTATCTGTGTAGGGGAGCATTGTTAAAACAGTATGTAAGACAGTGAAGCAAGAGACCAACAACTCAGATAGTCATTGCCTTCATTTACAGGCAATTACAGGGACCACATGACAGAGAAAACCTACCCCAAACTGAATGGTCAGAAGTTTAAACTCAAAACTGGAAAAATACCAGCTTATGCAGGAATTGTCACGGAAATAGCAATTTCCTGAATCACCTGCCCTGGACCCTCCACCTTGTCCTGGCCCCCATGTCCTCCCTGCCCCAGTGACTCTGCAGCAGCGCTGGTTCCCAGGTCCCTGCAGCCCAGCCCTGCCCAGCCACGGGTCCCTGCTCAGGGATATGCTCAGGGTGCCTGGCTCCGGGGCTGCCACCAGCATTCCTCTCCTGCTGGGCTGGGCTGGGCCCTGGCTCCCAGCCCCAGGCTGCACCGATGGCTCTGCCTTTCAGTGTGATCCCTTGGAGCATTGTGGCAGGATTGTAAAACGCTGCTGCCTTCTCGAAGCGTCTCCTTCAGACACCGCTCAGAGCAGGCCACAGGAACAGCCATCGCAAGTCCATGCACACACACATGCCTCAGCAGAGGAAAGACAGGAAGGGTCTCCTGTATGACATATTCCAGCAAGGTTTATTTTAGCTCGCCAAAACGATCAGGGACAGAAAACCCAGAGCATGTGGTGCTCAGGGGTTAAGGGGCCAGCAGGCAATGTCTGAGGGCACAGGGGTGGTACAAGGGGCAGAAACCTATAGAGGGGTCTGAGGGATGAACAGCCAGGGAGGACAGGGTTAAGTGGCCGATGATGGAAGCAATCTAAGGTGGATTGGCAGTACTTTTGCAAGGCACCATGAAGGAAGCATTCTCTTTCAGCCTAGACAGGGAAGACTTTATGGTAAATCTTTCCAGGACAAAGCCTGGAAGTTTCCCTGAGGGGATTTTTAGGGTTCCCACAATCCCTACCCGGCACAGCGTAGCCACAGGGGTGTGGTGGCTTCACTGAAATGTTGCAGTAGCAAACACTTTGCCATCACTCTGTTTCTGCTGCTCTCAGCCTCTGAAGGGTGCTGAGCCCCGTGTGGCACCGGTGCTGCCTTGTTGGCGTGTGTCCAGTCTGCTCCTGGCGTGCTGCTCTGTTTTTAACACCAGCTCAGCTCCTGAGTGTGATCCATCGCCCCGTCCCAGCCAGGCCTGCACATGGAAGTAGGAACAGCCTGTTCCGAAGAGTGAGAAACACTGAAATCCCCTGTCACCTGGAGTGGTGAGCTCCTGTGGAGAGCTGTGAATAGCCCTGGGTTTACAAGAGTCAGAGGTTGGTGTAAAATGTGGAGAAAGTAGCTGAAAGCCAATCCCTTCTAAAAATAAGGTACAGTTTTAGAAAAAATCTCTGAACAAGTTGTGGTGTCATCCTGCAGGTTGTGTTGCTTCTTCATGAACCTATATCCAGTTTTAAGGTAAAATAGACCTCTTCAGACATTTTCCAAGTGTAAAACAGAAAGATCTGAACAGAATAGTAGAATAAAAGTTTTAGAAATATCATGAACCATTAGAAAACAAAGATTAGGAAAATTTGAATCTGCTAATAGAGTGAAATGAAGTCTGACTAAACTCAGCAATAATAAGTAAGATTTTCAATTTTTTATTAATAAGCCAGATCAAATAAACTCTTTGTGTTTATTTGTGAAAAGAAAATTGTTTCCACAGACCATCTGATACCAGGAGAAATCAGTGAGTAAAAACCCTCCTGGCAGTTTTCTTCTGTCATTTGAGCAGAACACAGCAGCTGTGTTATCAAATTTATCATCTGGTAACCTATAATACATTCAGATTTCTGATTAGGCATGCACCTCTCCATTAAATTAAATGAAATGTTTGCTTGATCATAAATTCATGGAGATAGCAATTAGAGGTCAGTGAGTGAAACAATTAAAGGCATTTTTAGTTGCCACGTTTAGTTTCAAGGGAAGAAAGTGGTTTTATACATCTATCAGCAGAGGACATAGTTTTGGGCTTTAATTTAATGAGAAGAGAAACTAGCTTTACTCATCTCTTGAGCAGAAAATAGACGGTAACTGATTAATTCACACTGCTTTAGTCAGCTCCAGGAAACTGCATAGTGCAAGACTACTGATCATAGCTGTAGTCACACAGGGAGTGGGGGTTCAGAGGTGGCCATTCCTCTAAAGTGAAAACTCCTCAGGTTGCAAATATGTCACCATCAGAGGCTGCAGCCCGCAGCCTTCCCTCGCTAATTGCAGTTGCCCTCTCCTCATCCTCAGTGCCCTCTGTGCCCTCTGGTGCCACCTCTGCTGACCTGAGCAAGTGCTGCCGTTTGAAGAGGCTGGGAAAACAAACAAGTGTGTGCTAGCTCAGCTTATTTTGACTGCAGCTGTGGAGGACCCATTCGTAGAGTAGGGAAGTGATTTCCACAGGGTGTGAGTGAAGGCAGTAACTTGTCACGCTGCTGGGACTAATTGGGGTCTTCCCCTAGCAGTCAATCACTTCAGCTCACTCCTCAAAGGTTGAAGTCTCTTGTCTGAAGCAAGGTTCAGACATGCAAGCACTTGACAGCTTTTATTTCCCCTGGTCCATTTTTTCATTTGTTTTCCCTTTTTTATTTTCTTTTTTTTTTTTTTTTAACAAATATAAGAAAATTTAAAAAGATAACTTGTTTTTTTCCCTAGAAATTTCAGAAAAAAATTTGTTCATTGCAAATTAGTTGTGTGAAAACATTCAACATCAAGAAGCTCTACTTTTGTAAATCAGGATCATTTTCTATAGATAATGTGAATGTTTCCATAACCAAATCCTGGAAAATACTATAAACTTGACACTAAACATGGTCTCAGAGATCTACATGAGATTTTCTGTTAAAAAATATGCTATCCAAGATTTTATTTTTCTTCTACATCATTATAGTAGATGAGACTGAATTATCAGGAAAGAGTAAGTACAACAAAATCCAGTTGCTTGTTTACTGAAAACTAGTAACTTGAATGATGTGTCTCTTCAGGGGTTCATAGAACTGCAAGAGAAAAAATTACAGTTATGGAAGTGCATTTTTTATTTCTTCCACATAAATAAACTAGGACTCAATCCCTACCACTTTGTAACTTCTCTGGCTTGGGGGAAACTACAAATGATAAAAACATAGGAAAAAAGAGGAGAAACATAAATCAGATTAACAGAGTTTACGTACAATAGGCAAAGGGAGAAGCATGAAAAAACAGAATAAATATTATTCATTTTATTTTTAAGCTAGTGTTATGAGATGGGTGACAAGAAAAATATAGAAGAAAGCAGTGGGGAGAGGAGGATTCCTTACACAGCTGATTGATGGAGGTGTCTTTCATTGTAGTCCTCTCACTCTGATCATGCTGGAGAGCAGAGGTATCCTAAATGCATTTTGTTCTGTAAATGATTTCCTGATCCATACCACTTTCATATTTTCCATAAAGAACACTTAATCTAGGAAAAAATTCAGTCTGAAACATGCTAGCCTTAATTTGATGAACTTCAGTATGTAATCAGGCCTCTGACTCAAATCACATCCTCCAACAGTTTCCTGACTGGGGATATTACCTGAATGAGTCCTGGTGAGCCTTTTTCTTTCTCAATCAAGCTTTCATGGCAGTTGTACGCAGCCTTTTCCCCCCAAATTCCTATCCCCTTTCCCCACCCCATAGTCCTCTCTTTTTCCCATCAGTACGTTCCTTTGGTTGTTCAGCTGCTGGAAATCTCTCCTGACTGCCTAAGGACCCTCTGCATTAATGAGGGATGGAAGGGAAGCACACAGGCACTCACTGGGACATTTATGCAAGAGGATGTCCAGGCAGTCATAGAGGAGGGCAAATATCTAATGAAGGGCCTTAGTGTGGATATCTCCAGCCAGGTGAGAGAGGAAAGATGATTATCTCAGGGTAAGATCCACCTTTTAAAGAGGACTTTCTCTGTGCAGCCCTCAATACTGTGGTGTCTGAATTACTCTGGGAGTGTGTTTTTTCTCATTTGGGACATCTGTTAGACTAAGTCAATCAACAACACAAATTCTGTTTCTCTCTACTAAATTTAAAGGTAAATCTGTTTGGACATCAATATTCAACAGCAGATTGTTTTTGTTGATAAGACCTTGATTGATTTATGAGTTTGCTGGTGATTTGAAGAATGAAAAGTGTAACTAAAACTGAGTTAAACATGGCAATCAATTCTAAAATATTGTAAAGTCAAGTCTGTTTTGCCCATGACAGCCACTGCTGAGTGACCTGCCCTTATCTCCATCCATGAGCCTTTGGTTATATTTTCTCTCCCCTGCCCAGCTGAGGAGGGCAGTGACAGAGCAGCCTTGGTGGGGAGCTGCTGTCCAACCAGGGTCAGTCCAACACACACTAAAAAGTAATCCAGCAATGCTGGACCTCTTAGCTGAGCAATTTATCAGTCAGGATTCTCTCCTTTACTCTTTGTTCTCAAATATGTACAGGCACTTTACCTTTGAAATAAAATGGGGTCGTTTTCATGTATAGGTCCTGGCAGGGGGCTTGGGGAGGGAGACAAAGAAGAGAGGGATGGATATTTTATGCTGTTTCATTTTCTTCCATATTTAAAGCACCCTCAATTGCAAAGATTAATCTTGAAATTGTCAAAGTTTTTGTTTTTCCAAAGGCAAAATGGACCATTAAAATGCACATTTAGAATAAATGAACCAAGTCGCCTGCAGACCTACTGTGGACTTTAAAAATGATTAGTTTTGCTGGTGTTCTAAGCACTGACTTTCAGTTTATTGAAATGCTAATGAAACTTTGATTATAATAAAAAATATAATTTTTTTCCTCTATAACATTATTAATGCCATTCCAGAGACTAATGCTGCAACCAGAATGCCTCATTTTGTATTAATCCTCCAGTTCAGAGCTGAATTTACTTATAAATCTCCCCCTTTATCTAGTTTATGTCTCACAGCTCCACTGAGTTTAAATTGTATCTAAAATTTTATGACAGAAGAAGTATATTACTGCAATTAAAATACCAATGAAGTAACCTATAGCACCATTTCCACTATTGTTTGTACCATGCTGCAAGACACAGGACTGAAGTGAGCATGGGCCCTTCTATGATTTAACTGTGCACAGGGAGAATCTACACACAATGTTTGAAGAGGAAGATTTGATAGCATTAATCAATGTAAATAGAGCAAAAGCAGAATGGATACTGAATCTCATTAATCATGAAATTAATTTTCACAGTACCCTTTTTCCCCTTTCCTGTCACAGTTAGGCCATGTAATGAGGATTAGTTTTGTTACCATGTCTGTATTGCCTCTAGTTCTGCTCTCACTATCAGCATCTAAGTTCCTGCCAGTTGTTCTTTAAGAAGCCTTACTACTGTTTGCCATCTATTTTTCTCTCTTACTCTCACTAGGACAAGGAAATGTGGATGAAAGTGTGCTTTATTCTAGAAAATTGAACTTTTCATCAGAGGAGGATGGCATTCTTCCCTGTGCTGGGTGCTTAATTTGGATGCACATTGTGGCTTTCAGAATTATTTCCTGTTATAAATCCTACTGTGGAGTTGGCAATGTCAATGCAGGTTGATAAAAGTTTTAGCTGTCTTCCATATCCTCAGAGTAAGCTTCGGGGGAAAATGCTGCATTTTTCTTGATCTGTTTCAGTGTTTTCTTCTCGCTAGAGAGATCTGACTTACTTATCTCCTGACTTTTTTTACTTTTTCTCTCACTGTCTCTTATTGTAGTGAAAATTGCTTGAAAACCCAAATCTGTATGGGAGATGAGAAGGACTGTGTGAGTCATGATTTGGTTACTAAGACTCTTGCATATCAACACAGTGATTCACCAAACTCCTTGACTTCTTGTTCTGTGGGTGGAGACTTTTACCAGCTACTGATACTTAATTGTTCCCCACTCCACCTTTATGATCAAAAACTGACTTGAGAGGTACATGCACGCACCTAAATATCCTGATGAGTTCAATCTGATCTAGATTTAGGGGAGCTCACTATCATGTCATTAAAACTTGGGTAATGAAATACAAAGTATATTTTTACAGAATGAGATGTAGGTTTTCAACATCGAGTGTATCCACAATGTGTCTCAGATTCTGATTTCTTTTCTGCATGTATTAATGACACATAAATATTACTCTGATATCGCTCATTTGCATGTGGGAGGCATTAGGAAGGTAAAGGATATTTGATGGAATGATATTCTTTGTCTGTCTTCAAATTCAGACACTTGAAAGGTTTTTGTAATAGTAAAGAACTAAGAGCATATGTTTTTCAATTACATTAAGTCTAATATTCTACCTTTTAAACTCCTGGTGGATGGGGCTTTTCACTTAAACCTGGTAAATTGCAATTCATGATAATGCAAAATTCTACCATGATTTTTGTGGTTTTAGCAACAAAAAGAGTAATTTTTGGTTAACTTGATTTCTTCAAAGATTTTTCCTTATAAAAATTAATAAATGGTCCCACTGATGCACCAAATTTGTCCTAGAACACTCAAGATTCTGATTTAGGTTTATATGAAAGTATTGAAACTCCCACTGACCTGAGAGAATAAAGAGTCACTTTGCTGCTGCCAACTGTAGGATAAAATTTACGTTGCTGTTATCTGAGATAAAGAGCATATTTCCAAGATTAAATGCTAAGGCATGGAGTTACTGCAGAGAGTATTACTAACTTTATTTTTAAATATAAATCTTTCATTCTGTCCATGGTGAATTACTGTGCAGTTTTAATCTTAATTTATTTCAAATTGTCTTGAATATAAGTGAGCATTCTTTGGTATTTTTCCTTTCTATTCCTCATTTTTCTGTTCTGGTGCTGTGCTGTACTCCCAATACTGACTTCTGTCTTGCTTACAGAAGCTTTTGTTCAGCAACTGCATTTCATAGGACTTCATGGGTATCTGCAACTGGACTTGCAGTTGTTTGTCTTGGTGACTTAAATAGCCAAGGGATGCATGGGAACGAAAGAAAAATCCTGTCTTGGTTCTTAGTGTCATGATGGACCTGCTTTATACTTCCAGCCCAGCCTTGCAGCTGCTTTGTGCTCCATGAACAGGGTTTAAGATCCTGAAGGATCTGTGCCTCTGTTTACTCCTTTAGGCTTTTATGGCCTCTCTATTCTGTGAATGTATTCAGAAAACAAACCGAGCTCTGGTATTTCCTGCACATGAACAAAATGCCTGATTATCCATAACACACATATGATTTTCCTCCTGTCTTGCTCAGTCCTGTCCAAAAGCATTATCCAAAGGACCATATGAACTACTGAAGTTTTTCCAATGCTAATGTGATCCTAGAGAATATATAACTGTGTTCTTAGAATTAGCCTCCATAATTTTGCTACAGTAATAGCTGCACTAGTATTGAAACAAGAGAAGAAACCTGCAAATAAAAAAATAATAAAAATTAATAATAAAAAAGCAGAAAAAAAAGGACAAATCAGGGTTGGCTGTTAGAAGCTTGATAACATAATTTTGAATAATGAAGTGGGAAATAGAGGTGAAAGAATCTGATGGAGTGATAAAGGCTGAGGGAAAAGCCCCAAACTCTAGATATTTAATAGCCCACTCTAAAATCTACTAGCTCAGAATGGTCAACAGCTTATTTCCAGGTTTGTAGGAGTTATATTAAAAGCCAGGTAGAGAAGATGAATTCTGAGGAGGGAGAATAAATAACATGTAGTCTTTACTTTTGAGGGATGAAGTAGAAGAAATTCACACTAAACTCAGCAACTTCTCCCAGATAACAGAAAGCACATGAGTAGAAGTAGAAGACAAAGGAATAGGATTGCTTTCCATGGCTCCTTCTAACATGCTAGGTATGTACAGTACAGTTTTATGGAGTTCTTACCTCAATTAAAGCTCAAATACTAGACTGTCAGCACCACATCATTTTAATGCATATTGCTGTTACTGTTTTAAATGGGTAGATTTCTGTCAATAAGTTAATTCCAGGAGCACTTTCTGCTATGCTACTAGCAAGAGTGTCAGTGTTCTGTCAACAGTGTAACTGCAGGAATGACACACACTTGTTAATTCTGGCAGCACTGCATGTGCTGGGAATATCTCGCTTGTCTGCCCGTGGAGACACCATCCCTGGATGTGTTTAAAAAAAGACTGGATGTGGCACTCGTTGCCATGGTTTGGTTGAGGTGTTGGGGCTGGGTTGGACTCTATGATCTTGAAGGTCTCTTTCAACCCAGTGATTCTGAGATTCTGTGATCTGAAACATACATCATCTTGTCTGGTCCCCCCAGTTAAGCAGGGATGGTTTAAGACAGTGCTTTAATGACAGACTTTTTATAAAGAATTTAGAGTCTTCAACTCAGTGGTGTGAGCTGCTTAGATATTCTTTTTTTGGAGGCAGTAACAGATGTGCAATGAAATAGCAGGGTTCATTTTGTCTGGTCAATCTGTGGACAAATTATCCCTCTGCAATCTTGTTTCAGAGATGCAATGGTAGAAACACCCTCATCATTTTAATCCCCAACTTCTTTGTAGCATGAAAAAGGACCATGATTTAAAAAATAAAATGGAAAGCCATCACACATAATATCTGCAGGGGAACACATTCTCTTACACAAGCTGCCTCTCAGGTCCTCTGCTGTGCAACAGATTGTGCTACTCATCTGCGTAACCAACACACAACAGCACCCTGGGTGATTATGAGACCCAAATAAGAAACTTCTCATTGCTTCAATGCTTGTTCATTGCCAACACTTTTGGCAATGAATTCTACTGATTCACTAAGTTTTTTTATCGTACTCTTCTCAGAAGTGGAAAGGAGTAATACCTTCAGTTTGAGGCAAACTGGCTTTCAGTTAATGCTTTCATTTCCTTACTAGAAGGATTTAAATGTTGTACTTAGGAATGAGCTTGTGGAGCTGCATCTGCACAGCACCTTGTGGAAGCAGACTAGCAATATATGGTATTTAGTCATACTTTGTAATTATAGGGTTATATGAATTACTCCAGGGTGCCTCTCATCCCAGTGAGAGAGAAAGGAAGCTGCTGTAAGTCCATGTTCTCTCTGCCACAGTGGGGCTGAGCATGCATTCCCAGCTGGTGCATTTGCACACACTCACATGAATGCATGGCCAAGCACACAGAGCAGCACAGAGAGAGGTTTCACCCACACAAACACCCACAGCACTCACACTGACATGAAGGTCAGAGATAGACTCACCTTCTTCTTCCAGGACAGCTGGGATTGGAGTCAGGGTGTACACACACCCTCACTCTGGATTCACAAACACACATCTTAAATCCTAACACACATTGGGTTTCTTGAATCCTAACACACATTTTAAATCCATCCAATATTCCTGGCCCATTCCCACACACAGACTGCAGCCCTAGATATTTCCCTATATGGATCTCTTCCTACCAAACACTGGTCTAATCTGAAGTTCAAGAGCAATTTTCACCCAGAGGCTCAGAGAGTTACCCAAACAGAAAATAATTAGAATGTGTTTAATATGAAGTTACGACAGGCTGTGATAATCAATCATCTGATTTACCAGGCTTACGCCTACTTTTCTTTTTTATTCCACCTTTTTCTTGTTGACTGTACTTGATCCCTTTTTTTCCCCTACTTTTGTTCCTCTAAATGTTTCATGTGTTCTTACAGTCTCCTTGTAGATAACTCATAGTTTTATACCATCTTCAAATTCTCTCTGTTCTTCCTCAAAACCTTCTTCTGCCTGCATCTCAAAATAAATACTGCACCCCTTTGGAAAATCATCCCCCTTGGTTTGTATGGTATTCCAGGAACACAACTCCAATCTTTCCTTGAGTTGTCTTGGCAGGTCTGACACGGGATAATGTCTAATTGTTTTTCTTTGACAGTCAAGATATCTACTTTGGTGTGCTCCATATTCACTTACCAGGTTACTTGCTGCGTGCCTTGGCCTTGTATCATTCCTTGGATGCTTGCTGAGTCTTTTTTTTCACTGTGTTTAGCATTTTAAACATAACCTAATAAGAGCAGGTGGTCTCATCTGTCATCACACAAATACATTTAAATATAAAATATATATGTTTTATTAGAGGGAACAAAAACAAGCTGTTATTCTCATGAGGAACATTTTTTTTTTTTGTACCACTTTTCATGCACAGTTTTCCAAGAACCCTATGTCCTAAAATATTGAAGACATTTTGAAAATCTTGTCCATATGAAAGTGTCTGTCAGTGTAGAAAGGTATTCTGATAATCACTTTCATTCATGGTCTCTTCCAAATCTTCAGAAATTGTAAAACTCATGCATTCTCAATTTTGAGTTTAAAATTCATGTTACTTTTATTTATCAATACAATCTCCTATTTGAGTAACTTCTTTTATAATTAAAATGAAAATTAAATGCAGCTATGTCTGTAAAATACATATATCTCCTTTGTATCAAGGAAGATAGAATGAAAGAATAAAAATTAATTGCTTCAAAATGTTAAAAATTTAAATTGTTCATGCCCCTTCTAAAATTTTTCATAGGTCTGATGAAACACAATAAAAATGCAAAACTGTGACTGCATAATTTCAACATGAAAGGGTGGAATAATGTATGAATTTAGACAGTCAAGCAGAAGATAGCAGCACAAATGACTGCCATATATCAAAACAGTCTTCTCATGACTGCTGTACATCCTCTTGAAGCTCTCTTTTCCTTACACACTAATTATGCAATAACAGCAAACTTTGGTTACGATGGAAAAGCAGTCTTATTTTATCTTGCAAGCCTGACAAATCAATCAACTTGTTTTTAAGAGTCTTAATTCAAAAATCCTTCAGCACTTTTTTTAAATTTATGCAGTGCTTCAGGATTCAGAGACAGAAAAAAAGACTACAGTGCAATCCCCAGTGAATAACTGATATGCTCACATGCATTTAGGTCAATGAACGCTTTTTAGAATTTATGCTGTGAGAAAAAAATGTTGGCTAAATTTAGCTGAATCATCACTTCATTCGCTATTCCTTTTTATTCTTACATCAGACATAAATGAACGCACACATTTTAAATGTGATTTTCTTCTTTTATAGACATATCTTTTCAATTTCATGCTTAATACTGTTGTCTGATACACCTGTTGTAGCTTCCACTGGGTAAGTACAGTCTTCAGAGACCTAGGGGGAAAAGTCCCCAAAGGGTTATAGCAACATTGTTGTTAAAAAAGAAAAAATATCATCTGCAAAGTGATATATGAATACTGCCCTTTACACTTATGTTCAGTGTCACACTTTAATGGCAGAATTCAGTTCAAAATTAAAATGTCTAAATTTAGTTCAATGCAGTTAGTTGTTCTGACAAGACATAATTGAATGCTCAGACTTGCATTCATTTGTTCTTGGTATCTTGAACTGCATAAAAATAATGGAATTCAAAATATTTGGCGCTCATCATCAAATTAGTGTTTGGGAAACTAGATTCACATTATCTTGAATTTTTCAGCTGTCATTTTATACCCCCATATCCATAATTTAGATTCACAAAATCAGTTTCAGCTACCATTCAATTCTAGAAACAGCAGAAGGTCTCCATTTTCCAGAATATTACACAGATATCATATTAGCTATTTTCTCTTGATGGTGTGCATCAGCTTCATGCCCACCTCTTCAAAGTCACAAACATCACTATACTTTCTGCCCGGATCTGCTGACACACTCAGTGAAGAAAGGTTCTTAGACTATCTATACTTAACAGTCTCTACACACATGACTGGAATGAAGGTGACATATTTTGTCCAGTAGATTCAGTGATTAAAGAATGTCAGAGGTTCTGCTCCATTCCTGTGTTAAGCCTACTGGGACTCAAACCCCCAGCTCCTGTTTCTGAAAGAAGATGAATCCCTGCTCCCTCTTGCAACATTAGAGAAGGTGCTTAAATCCTAGTACGGTAGTTGCTAAATCTCTTTTGAATCCCATTGAAATCATTCCCTATTTTCAGTGCTGGAAAGTGTCTCTGTTCTTAGATGACTCTCCCCTTAGAGTTTCTGTGAATTAGCAAGGTTTTGCAGTAGTCACTGTTGCACAGCATAAATATATCTTCTTGTATCTGCCCACAGCTTTGTTTTGTAGATAGATGTAGCTCAATTTGTTTCAGCATTCTTATGTCCAATAAACAAAACACTGAAAAAGCCATTTAGCACCATGTTGCCTCCCCAGAGCAGTGCATTGTTTCCTATTGAGCTTCTCACAGTATATTTCCAGCTGTATACTGTATGTTCTTTTTGTTATACTTGTAAAATTGCTTCATTCCAATATGCCTTTAATGAAAAATATTCTGAATAGTATTTGCTTATCTAGAACTGAAGGATTAAAACCAAATAACTTTACTAATTTAAATTCTCATGCTAGTTAAGAAAAAAAAGTACTTCTAATGAACTACATATATTTCTGTGCATATCTTGGAAGCATGTGTGTGATTTTATACAAAGTATGTAAAGGAACATTTTTCCAAATGGAACTAGTTTAAATTCCTTGTAGATAAATTATTTATATAGTTTGAGTTTGGTCTGTAATCCTTTTCAGCTTTTTTCCCCCTCTTGCAACACAAAGCATGGTAGAATTAAAAAAAAATTAAAAAAAAAAAAAGAAAAAAGAGGGACCACTGTATTCAGAAGCAGTTTCACAAGTCAGAAAGAAGTTTCCATCTATGTCATAATGTAAAAGAAGAAGTGTTTAAATCACACAGTGCATGAATGACACATTGGTGACCTTTGCAATGTATAATGGTTGCACATTTATTAAACTAAGACTAAATTACTCAAATGCATCTCAAAAAATCTGAAGGGGATTAGTGTTAGTTGTAAAATGTTTATAACTTTCTTTAACCAGCATGTGAGAAATAGACAAATTACTCCATTTGAGAAAATATATTCAATGACTGGTAAAACTAATTCTGGAAAAGAGCATGTTGACTGATGAGAGGGAGGGAAAATATTGGTTATCTATTTTTTACAGTCATCACTCCCGTAATAGTTCTTAAAATTCATAAGGGAAGTGAGTAATGTTTTTGAATGTTCCTTGTCACAAATGTACATAGAAAGAGAATCAAGAGTTCCACATGGCCCTTGACTTGTCTTGAATATATATTGCAAATACAGGTGTATTTGTAAAGGCATGTGGAGATTGAAAAGATTCCTCTTATAAGCTTAGCACTGAATTATGAGAGTTGAAACATTTTTAAAAGATAACTCCTTTAGATCCATACAAATTCAGTCTGAGGGCTGGACTGATATCACAGAAAATCTCAATAGAGAGCTTGATTCACCTTCCACTGAAGTATGTCTGAATGCCTCAGATACCATGGGTCTTAATTACAGCTGGGTTTGGCTTTGATAATGAAAAACACATATAGAAACTCTATAGATGAAACTAAAACAAAATCTGTTACTTTATGAAATAGAGATATCATAGAATAATTTTTCATTGGAAAAAGGTCTATAAGGTCAGTGAGCCCAACAGTTTACCTATCATTGCCACATCTACCACTAAACCAAATGTCGCATAGAACCATAGAACTGAAAAGGTTGGAAAACATCTTTAAAGACATCAAGTCCAACTGCCAATCCAGCACCACCACCATGTTCATCATTTAACCCTGTCCCTAAGTGCCAAATCAACACATTTTTTGAACACTTCTAGGGACCAAGACTCAACCATTTCTGTGGGATGGCTATTCTAATGCTTGGCCACCCTTGGAATGAAGAAATATTTCCTAATATCTAATTGAAGCCTCCCCTGGTGCAGTTTGAGGCCATTTCCTCTCATTCTGTCACTCATTACGTGGAAGACACTGACCCCTATCCCACTACAACTTCTTTCACTTCCTAGTCAAGCAGGACCTGCTTTGTTGGCCTTGATTCTTATCCATAAACACTCAACTCCATTCTTCAAAAACATTAAGCTCTAGATGATTGAAATGTTCCCTAACTCTCTCCCATGATCCCTCTCTCCTTTTGAAGAGGTTATAGCCATCCATAGCAGCACTCCAGTCGTGTGAGCTAAGACCTATTTTTGCATTGTTATGGAATTTAGTTGTCTAAAGATAGGTGTCCAGTAGGATTTAACCTCCCTGAATTCTGATTTCCACAGGCACCTCCAGCACACCCTTGTCTGACAGGAGTAATGCATACACCCATTAGACACTGATCTTAAAATGAATTAAATCAACCCCAAGAGTAAGAATAATTTAATATACCTCTGGACATTTACATAGAAGACAACTAGTCTAACCTGGTCACCTAGACAGTAATTGGTAGAGAAAAAGGTAAATCAGGTGAGCGACTCATATCATATGAAGACATGTATTTTAGAAGTGTGAGATTTCCCTCTCTCCAAGGACTATTAAGGGAACTAAAATCCCTAAATTAAACAAACTTCAGATGGTTAATTTTAGGTGAGATCAATCATTCCCTGAGAGACTGATAAATGAGTAGTCTAGTCTAATCTAATCTAAAATATTCTAATGTAATTTATTTTAATTAAACCTCTGTTTTCCCCAGTGGTGTAGTTGTTAGGATTTGGCACTCACAT
>VWYP01002218.1:147014-173469 GCA_013400435.1 Pycnonotus jocosus | reverse complement strand
TAATTTATTTTAATTAAACCTCTGTTTTCCTCAGTGGTCTAGTTGTTAGGATTTGGCACTCATTGCTGTGGCCTTGTTTGGTTCCTGGTCAGGGAAGCAGTCCTTTGTGGAGATTAATGTGTGTGGGGCATGAGGAACATGCAATGGGATACTTCATATTTTACATCTCTTTCAACTCAGGGAACAATTTATGTGGAAAACCTTTGTATGCCATTCATACACACATGCAACGTGAGCACTCTGCTGTTGTTTTGTATTAATTAAAAAATCTGTACTTTCTTCTCTAGTTGCCTACTATCCTGCCATAAAATGATCTGGGGAGTAGCATCAAAGCATCAAAGTACAGATAATGATGACTAGCAATTTACTCCCAAGCTTTCTATATGATTCAAAATACATAATCTTCCCATTTTGAAATTCCATACTTTTAATTTTTATCCAATACTTTATGTAAACATGCTACAAGCACAATTATTTCTTAATATTATATTAAATAGGTGACAAGGAGACATCACTTCTATGTAAGGGGAGCCAGCAAAGGACTCCTTAGAAAAAGGTGAATAATGTCAGACATTCCATAGTAGGAAAATTCTACAGAGTGATCAATGCTTACCAAGTAAGACCCAGTTATTCTGGCTTCACAACAGGCTTGGAAACAGAACTAGTAAAAACCAAGAGATTTTTTAATAAGGTTAACCTCTTTTAGCAACATATTTTGTTTGCTGAATCTACAAATGTCTTTAATCATGAAGGAACCATTTTATGAATATTGCTGTTATGAAATGTTAGTGTTTATGAAGTAATGCTGAAATGCAGGCATTTGTTATTACAGGCACTTAATGTTTTATCTCGAAAAAAATAGATACATGCATGCTGTGAAGAATGATAATATTTAATATGATAGGAAATCTGACAGATTTTTATAAATTCTCATAACAGTTTTTTTCACACAATTAAAGTAGCTTTTTAGCAACATTTCTCCATTGCTCCATTGGAATAAAAATGGAGACAACTACAAGTACCAGGCACTCCAGTATGAAACTGTCTGTATGTGAATCATTTCCCATCAAATGCTGCATCACCTGATCAATATTTTTGTCTTTTTTTTTTTTTTTTTTCTTGACAGTTGGAATCTTCTGGCATCATGAATTTAACTTTCAGCAATTGGTCTTTCTATTCAGATTTAGGTAAATATGCTCCACACTCTGCATGCTGCCATTGTGGCACACACATTGGTCAGATTTTTTTAATTCTAAAAGCAATAACTACAGCTTAAATATTGCAAAGCATAGCTCAGATCTTCCTGGGGTTGATAGATACTTATCTAGTATAAGCACTGGGTGTCCTGTGTTAGTCACATGGTGTCACTTTCACCTGTCATATTAGTATATTAGTTTTTCTTTACATGTGTATATAAATACCTATGTAAGAACTGGTGTATTTGAACAAATATGCAACTGTCAGGAAAAAAAAGGGTAATTGTTCCCAGAGAACATCAGTGTAACACAGAGGTAATGATTTCATGTTTTACCCCTCAGAGTAAGCAGAGGGTCCATAAAACTCCTTTGTCACTGGCTTGTTCTTCAGTCAGAGTTTATTGTTGAAAAGAGCATGGAATGAAATGCCTTTGTATTTCTTGACACATTTCCTGAATGTTACATCTCATATAGATTATAGATATAGATATAGATATACTCTAATCTTGCTATAATTACTTGGGAAAAATATAATGATTTCAATCTGAGGTATAATAAATAAACTATTTAAGATGCTAAGGCATACATTCAACAACAACAAAAAAATTGGATGTTTCATGTACTAACAAGTATACCATGGTGATGGAACAGAATAAATAAAACTTAGATCGAAACTTAATTTTTACTTTATTTTAGTAATATAAATAGTTATAATCTCGAAATTCCAGCATACTAAAATAAATTTGATATGTTTATAAGCTATACTGGGAAGTAGGTTTTATAGGCAGGGTTTAAATATTTTAGCTCTGCAAAGTGGTTTAAAAAACCACATATATCAGGTAAGATATCATAAATTTACACCTTGACCATATAAGCATATGCATTGCTTTATGTGTACAAACTCTTGGTGGAATGTCTTAACCAGTGAAGCACAAAGTTGCATAATTGTCTTGATCTTTTTCCAGTCTTCTACAATTTGGAGTCAGCTCCAAATTAACATCTACTTTTCCTTCTGATACCTGATATTAATGACACATTTTGTAATTTCTGTATCAGTTGTGTGAGCTCTCACTACACAAACATTATACTATTAATTTAGTGTAGAAAACTTGGGATAAAGCAAAGGATGGCTTCAAATTTTGCATTCAAGTATTAAAGAAAAAAAATAGCTTCTAGATAGTAAGTTAAATTTGCTGCTGTAAAAAAAAAATTATATATTTCATTTGTTTCAATGAACTAGAGAAATGGCCTAGCCATTTGATTTCTCATTAACCTAATACATAAGCTCTGAATAAATATGTAGATCCCATAAAATACAATAATTAACTTCTTTACACATGACAGTTTTATAAAATGCTTATTTATAGCATAAAAATTGGATAACCATTCTAGCAGGAACTGTAATAAATGTGCTAACCAAAATGCAAAATGGGCAATCCAAGACAAAGGTGCTAAACAAGGAATCTACTGAGACTGGAGAAGATAGATTTGACAGTCAATGCAAGCAGAGATGAAGTGACTGACATATAGTTGCCATTTTTGATAGCAGACATAATTACATCATGTGGCCCAGGAAGAAAAATTAAAAAAATATAAATTTGCCATGATATTTGCAAGAAAAGAGATAATGTAAGATTACCAAGTCATTAGGGAAACATTAAACAGAGAGAAAAAGTTTGAAAAGCTACAAAATAAATATAAGACCTCTGGAAAACATAACTCAGGCATGTGAAAAATTACTAGAGGAGACAAAAAATGGAAAAAATGGAATCTCTCAGTGTACGAAAAACAGATATGATAGTGAGGGGAAATGAAATCCCTCATGAAATGAGGGAAATTCAAATTAATGAAGATAATGATGCAACCTACAAAGTCAATATTAAAAGTAACAGAAACATCAAAACCACTGCTATCAAAAGGAATAGGACAGTATGCTTACACTTGTGATGAATGCATAAAATGGGTATTTTTTTCAAGGGATTCTGAAAAGTTCAGGATAATCTTCCCATTGCTCCCCAAATCTATTTCTCTGCAAAGAATGATGCATTACAAAAGTAACTGCAAATTCTACTCAGAAGTTGAATTAACCTATCAATAAGTGTAACAAATTTCTAAAGGTGACTAAAATATGACTGTATACACCATTCCTGAAATAATGTTTGAAAGGAAGAGAAAGTGGGAACTAGAGTGGTTTTAAATGTCTAACTGCTGAAGTAAAATACTAGCCAAACTTCTACTGCTGTCACAGCAGAGCTTTGCTGATAGATCATTGTCTACAGTGAAAGAATCCACAGATAAGAAATAAAAATTATTCTCTTATATCTCTTCCAGCAAATACAAATCTTGTCCATTATACACGGTATTTTTCAAGGTATAAGCAACTTTAAACTGTTGCAATATATATCTTTGTCAAGTCTCCTTTTTGTATTTCTTTTTGTTTATCATTTTATCAGTTGTTTATCTCACTATTTTCATTATATTTCTGTGTTCATATACCTGAATGATATAGAAATCAGATACATGGATTCAAATAAATTAAAGTAATTACAAATTCTCATCACTTCACAATTCTTCAAGTGAAGTGGAAATTTACTAATAAAATTTGTAAACATTAAGGTTTCACAAGTATAACATTAAAAAAAAGCCTTGTCTTGATTAAAAATATTTGAAAACTCAAGGAGTAAAATATGAGATTAAGGATCTTAATAAGGTTATAATTTTAAATGTAAGAAAAAAATACTTTTTTTTTTAACAAAAGAATTGTAATAAATCTGTTGCAGCTTTATTTTAGACTGTTATATCTGGTTCCAGCTTCCTCATGTGGTGCTCAGACTGATTGCAGAAACACAATACTACAGGCTGACATTTAAGATACTTCAAGAGTGCTGCATAGCTTAGAAAAATCTGATTTTTTTGAGATGTTATGAACTAAAAAGTCAAACTGAACAAAAACATTACTATATATGTTTCAAAAGCAAAATAATTCTATTACTTTCTCTGTGTTATTAGTCAAATTTTCTTTTTTATGAGAAAAATATAATTTTTATTATCCTGAAACTTGAAATTAAGGTTGATTTACATAAAAGAGAAAATTTGTTTTCCCAGGAGATATACAGAAAACTCCTCATCTGAATCCTTTATAAGTAAAATAAATCCTCAACAAATCAGGTAAGTTTTTATTGGTAACAGAAGTTGTGTTCAGGCTGAAAAATACATACTACAATCTGAAGTTAATGCTTTCCAATTTATATTTAACAAAAAATTGGTCTAAAAATCTCTAATACTGAGTTAATTAGTATAATTATGTCTTAATTAAAATATATTTTTATTGCATGCAGATAGATGAGAAATGTTTGATTAAATTAATGAAACAATAAAAAAATGGGATTTTTAAAATTCCTAGTTGTAATGTTCTGTACATACTTTAGTACAAATTCTTTTTAATAGTATCAGTATATAAAATGACTGCCCTGTGGTCCTGCACTGATAACAAAATCAGGTTACAAAGTGTGAGTTTTCTATCTCACACAAACTAATCTAAGATGAACTGAATAGCATAATATAAATCAAAACTTAATAAGATTTAATCTCTTTTCAGTTTTGACAAATAAGACCCAGTTTAAATTTCACCAGGTTTCACGGCAGTTTGAGATGTATGTTTATCTTTCTCCCTGAGATAGGGAATCTAAATTTGGACTTAATTCCACAGGCTCATTGTAAAAATTCTATTGTTTGACATATTGTTTGTACCAAGCTTTTAACACAAATTTGGCGAGACTGATGATTAACTCAGAGCAGATCAGCAGTAAGAGCTCTATGAGCGTTTATGGTACTTTGAAAGCTCTGCAATTAGTAGACATTAATTTCCCCTGTATGTGTATGAAAGGCTTTATCCAAAACTTTATCAAATGTAATGTAAAAGTTCACACTAGCTTCAGTGAAAATTGAGGAATGCTCGGAAAAAGGTGGAGATGAGCAAGCCTACACTTAATGTTAGATACATGAATAGCGACATTGAAGGCAGAGGAAATTATTCTCATTCTTAAAATAAGAATGCTGGAAGAACCAGCCTTACACTGCTTTAATCTTCTCTAGGACTTTGAGGAGCAAGTAAAATGATGGCATTCTGAAATAAGGCATTGATAGGATGAGCCTGGAGAAACATGCAGATGCACATCCGACCCCATCACAGCATGTGTCACACCTCACCAAATCCATGGAACAATTCACTGCAACCTTCCCCCTGAAAGAGACTGGGAACAACTCTCAGAGAAGCTCCACAGCCGGGAAGTTAAATCAATCTTAGTGTCAGCCTTGTTCAGCTGAGCTGCTGTAACAGCACACACAGAAGTAACTCCAGAAAAGGAACAGCTCATTCATTCATTCATGGCATCTCCAGCCCTGACAGGCCATTGCTGTCTCTCACTGCTGCACTTTTGTGCCCTTATCATTTTTCCACAAAAAATGACAGGATGTACATGTACCACAAAAGATTTAGCACAACTGCTTCTGTTCCCTTGTGTTGGGATGTCCTTCTTGACAGCACATATTTGTGACAAACAGACTCAGTGTCTTAGGGTATACTTGCAGAGCAATATAAAATATTCTTGAAAAAAATGTGGAGTAAGTAATATGTACTCATAGCAACCTTGCAAGTGACTATCAGGCAAAAGAAGCTTAGTAACACACAATAATTTAAATAAAGCTCAACAAAACAAAACAACCAAAACAAAACACCAAAAAAAACCAAAACCACAAAACAAAACAAAAAATCACAAACAGAAAAAAAAAAAAAAAAAAAAAAGAAAACCAAAAAACCAAACAAACCAAAACCATAAAACAAAACCCTAAAAACAACCAACCAACCAAATGAGGAAAAAAAAAAAAAGAAGAAGAAGCAAACCCAAAAAACCCAACCCCAAAACCCAAAAATATTAAAAAGTGGTCTCCCAGTTGAATTATTTTCACAATGTTTGGGTTTTTTTGCCTGGAATATAGATATACTTATGTTGCAAGCTGAAGAGTGGGAAGAGAGAAAAAATAAGACAGTTATAATCAGTTACTGGAAACTTCTTCAGGTTGTTCCTTGCATCTGTTGTGCAATTCTTTGTGTGCTCAGCCTTCCTACATGAATGTATGTTCTCACAGGTGTCAGTACTCTCTATCTCTAATAACAAGGTACAAGCCCATGATGTTTCCTCATATTCGTGATCAAGGAGTCGAGAGGTTGGAGCAGAACAAGGCTCTTGTGAGTCAGGGAAAAAGAAAATGCAGCTCCAGGGAGCACAGCAGCTCAATAATAGATGCCACTGAGGAGACAATTGTGTCTTCTAGTTCATCATCATCCTTCACAGCTGAGTGTGACTGAATGAGAAACAAAAACAGAACAGAAAGTTGGCAAAATCCCAAGGGCATTTGACAAGGCTGGATTTACTTTTTGTGAAGATCATGCACAAGGGCAAGCAGCATGACTGAACTAAGCCTCAGTAATTAAGAAGAGATGGTGATAATGACTTGAGAAGTAGCATTTATTCATTAAATGCTTGTACTCTTGGAAAACAGCAGTATCAATTTAAACAGGCTGTTTTCCAATAAAGTCTATAGTTTTAATATACAGTATTGTTAACATCTCTCTGACCAACTAACTAAAACAGAAGGGCCAGGATCTGAGATCCAAATCAAAATGTTTTATATTTATCTCAAAATATATTAAAAACACATAAACCATACATTATGCATTTATTCTCTGTATTGTTTCCTCCAATTTTTCCTCATTCAGAATGGCCAAAAATTCTCTCAGCACTGTAAGGGGCCTGTTGAGTAGTGAAGTCTCCAGTGGAATACCAAAACAAGTTGATTCATCACTTGTAAATTTGCTAGTTTCCACCAGAAATTTCAAGAGAGTAATAAATGTTTTGTGTTTCTATTTTGATGCCTCTAGTGTTGCAAAGGGAAACAGGAAGAAAAAACAAGAACCAGAGATCAAAAAGAGGCTTCATAATTATGATCCCTTTTCCACAGGGACAAATAATACTGTCCCCACTCCCAGCGCACTAATGTCATTATTACAACTACATGGTCTCTCTGGTCCTGCACAATTTCATAATCTTATTTGGACAGAGTAGAAATTCACACATCACCCTAATACAAGTAAAACGTAAATGATTAGTCATTAAAGATCAAATGTAGAAGTCCATATGCTTGTACAAACCCAAGTAAAATCACACGGGGTAGAAAGATCAGGATTTACGCATTCTATGATTGCCAAAGGGATACAAAGAGAAATGTTAGAAATCACAAGAGAGCAAATGATCAGCTGAAATACACAATCATCCAAACCCATCAGGATCAGCTCCACCCTCCCATTCTCATCCTAACCATCTCTTTATCCCTGAGATACAATATGGGAGGTGAGTGGGCTTTTGTGTGGGGAGTTAAAGCCTTTACTTTTCTAACAATACATAGGCATATATTTTTGTTTGTTGCTGAATAGTAGCACAGGTCAGCTCTTCTCTCTCCTCATGTGGTCAGAAGCAATGAGGTCACTGCGAGGACTTAGCCTAGAAAATACAGCATAGCTTCCTCTCCTCCCCACTGGCACAAGCAGGCATCACTCCCAAATCTATCAAAGATATAAGCGTGGTCTTAGGAGACCTGCAGGGAAAGCATTTTCAGAGGAATTTCTGGCCTCTGAAAGAAGAATTGTTAGCATTGATTTTCCCCATAGCAAAAGATGTGAATATACAGCAGCCTTAATGCCTCATTTGTTCTGTACCTTTGGCAGTTTGCTGCAGCAGTATTCAGAGTGATGTATAATGTTGCCAGAAGGAACCAAATTTTCCATAGAAATGATGAATCTTTAGCACAGGAAGCTTAAGGTTTTGAAATGCAATTTGATATTAGCTACTGATTTCTGCTGACCTCTTTGAGCTCTCTTGGAAAAGAAAAAAAGCTCATAGAAATACTTCTTGTACTACAGGGAAAAGTAGTTCCCTGAAACAGGGAGCTAGCTTTGACTCTCAGTGCTCCTTTTTTTTTCCTCTTTAGCCAATCACTAAAGAAATTAATCCCCTGTCACTTTCCGAGTCACGTATTTCACATCAATTGAAGTTTGCAGTCATAGGTGAAAAAAATAAAAGAACAAGCTACAAAAGTAAGAGGGCAGAGAGCTCTGAGGCAATTTATTCTCTCAAACTGAAAAAAGACACAGAATAAGGCAATTACAAAGAGCATATTGATTTGTAGTTCTGTAAAAGAGAAATAAGCAAGGTTCCTGTTTCATTTTTGTGTGTGTGTTTAAATGAAGATAGAAGCACTTTACTTGTTTGGATCCTGAAGAATGGAACTGTTTTTCCTCTATCTGTGTCTGGCTATTTCTCACCTTTTGTCTCCCACCTCCTTCTGCTAGCTTTTCACTGCAATCTGACACAAAGAATATCAGCTGCAACAGAAAAAATTGCTGGTACAGCTGCATGAAAATTCGGCAGATTGTCATCCCCACTGTTCAGTCTTTGCAGTTAGCTCTGGTAATGTTTATTAGGGGAGACAAGGTTGTAAAAGTTTTTAGGTCAAGGGTAAATAATGTATCTGGCTTGAAATGGATAGCAGGAGCACAGCATCAGAAAGAGCTGTTCTGTTCTTTTCTCCTGATGAATCTGTGGAAGAAAAATAAAAACATTGTCAAAAATGCTGCTGAAGCAGTTATGTGTTTCTACAGACAACATTATAAATCAATATTTTTGAAAAGGACACAATGCAGCTTTTTTAAAACTACATGGAATATTAATAAATATAAAAATACATATAATTATTTATATGCAGTGCCAAAATAGATCTTTGGCAATACAATTGCATTATGCTGGGTTCCTTCACTTCCAATTTAATACCTAATTTAATTTATATCACATTACAAAGACGTGCCAGATGCTCCAGCTTCCAGTTGCAGTTGGGCAAATGTTGGACTAACATTATTTTTCTACAGATAAAGATTTTTTCTTTTCTTTTAATCTATACTTTCCAACCATGTTTATATGCAACCACTGATTCATATCCTTCCTAAATAAGTATTTTTGTTGACTTCATTAACAAAGCAAGTCTCACAGTAACAATGGGCCCACAGAGCACATGGGATTAGGAGTGGAGATTAGGAGCTAGACAGGCCTGCACTTCTGCTAGACACTCCCACATTCAAATTAGGTTGTCTCCATAAGAAAGTAGATATATAAATCTTAAACTGAAAAATTACAGGCTAATTAGTGGAGCTCAAAATATAATGAGAATTAATCCTCTCTGCATCCACATTATGTGCTGCCCAAAGACAGTACAGGGATTAGTTGCTGCCCAAAGCCTCTTTTTACAAATGGATTGAAAGTGAAAGTAGGACAATACCTATCAAAGACAGGACTGTTGTGTCACTGGATTATGGTGTAAAGACCCACAGACATGAAGGAAGATTTTATCAGTTGGAGGCCAATTGAAATCAAATGTCACAGAATAGTCATGTTGAAATTAAGGAGCAGGTTACAAAACTGCAGCGCAGAGGGCATGGTAGATAATAATTGAACAGTGTGAAACAAAGGCCAAGGTTATAACATAAGATAAAGAGCTAGTTTCACATATGCTGGTAAATAAGGAGTATTAAAAGAGTATTTAAAGGAGTATTAAGGAGTATTTAAAGAGTGCCTCTACTACAAAAAGAGAAATCTGTTTTCTCCTCTGAAGTGTTAATCACATCCTACCGCTCCAGTGGTACTAATGCTGCAAGGAATCAGGAATCCTAGCCAGGCAGCATTGATATCATTCTATTCTACCACACTGTATTCATTGAAACAGGGCTCACTATTAATCATTTCCATGCCTGTGCTTCTGTACATTTTATAATTCACCGACATGTAGTAGCATATGGTGGATAATATTTGCCAATTACTTTAGTTAAATATTGTAAAACAAATGTCAGAGATGGTGCTTCCTGTTGCTGGACAAAACACATTCCCAGCCTGGGAATAAATAAATCCTAGGACAGATGTTTTATTATAATTGATTAAAAAATTCTGGAGTTTAAAATAAACTATTCTGTGTCCTCTCACAACAGGCCTATGGTCTCAAAACTGCAAGTATATAGAGATATTTTCATATCCTCTCCAGGGTTGATTTGTCTCCTGGCATCTGTTACTTGTCACACCATTGGTTAGGTACAAATTCTTGTTCTTTGTCACAAATGTTCTACAGCTGCTAAAAACTGACTTGCACTAACCTGAATAATTATTTCAGAATCTCTAAACAGTATTTTTGCACTTATACACTTACCTAGTGTCACCAGCACACAGGCTCTTTGATGAGTTACACCTGTACTTACAATATTTTTCTCCTTTCCATTGCTACACATAATTTTGCTTTTGTTTTCCAAGCTTCACAATTAATGCAAGGAAAAGGTCATTCACATTTTACAAGCCATGCAATCAAACGTGATTTGTTTGCATTCATCTCCTAGCCTCTCTTTTTTTTTTTTTCTTTTTCTAGCTGACAGCACCATTCTGAGGAACATTGTCAGGTGCAGTAAATCAAGTCTAAAAGGCCAGCAAGAATATATTAAATGAAAAAGAGAAATTAATGAGACAGAGAAAATTGCTGAAAGGTTTTGGGTTTTTGTTTTTTAGGGTTTTTTTTCTTCCTCTTTTCTGAAAATTCTGGACATCAGAGAAAGTAAATGTTAGAATTTTAAAATTATTTGTTGTATATGGGCTTGACAGTTCCAAAGTACCACAGAACTGCATGCCAAGAAATTGGTCACTATCAAAATTGCATTTTAATCCTTTTTTCTGAGTCTGTTTTAAATATAGTTTTTATTACTTTTACTATGATATGTCTACACACTGTTCTGTTTGACACATATTATATTGTGGTATTATTCATGCATGCAGGGCCTGATCAAGCTTTTCGTAAGCAGAACTTGGATTGCAGCACCAATTTCACATGTTGAAAATTTCCAGTACAGAAATGGAGCTGTACTAGGTGGGGAGAAAGTAGATGCTTAATAAAGCAGAAAATATGAAGATACAAGAGTCCCTTGAACCACCTGACCACGTGCTCCTCAAGTGGTTTGTGATGTGGCATTATGTAGCTCTGATATCCCTTTAAAACTAGATGACTGATTAGGGAGGTTCAAGAGGTTTAGGAAGTCCACTTCCAAATCTATTTAATGGACATTTTAAGTCAAAATATCAAACTAAATGAAAGTATTGATGTGAGAATAAAAATAAATAAATAAAAAGTAAGCCTATACAACAAAATTTACGTGAATGTTATATTTCCATACCCAAACATTACAACATTTTTGTAATGTGAATTCCTAAACTTGAATATATGTGAACTCTCAAAATACCTCACTGAGTCAGTTGAAGGGCCAGTTTCCATCTGTAGTTTTACATCCAGCTACATTCAAAATCACCCCACTTAGGCAGCAAAGAGAGACTGAGAAATTAAGCAGTGCAACACCTTTGCCTGCTCAAGAGTCTGTATAGAATAAGTACAAACATTCACTACAGCACAAAAACTTCAGTGTCATCCTCCTTTATCAGAACAATTTGTTCTGTGAGAAGCAGAACTAGCGGTGCCTGACAGCCTATGTATGCACAGGAGATGTCTCCTCTATACTCTGTATTCCTAATGCTGTCATTCTAAGGACAAACTCCTTCCTATAATTTTTGCTCATAATTTACCTGTGTCCTCTTTATCTGCTGCTTACCTTCTTTGGCTTGATGCCTGAAGTTATTTGGCATATACTACAGGTACTTTGGAATCACAAGGTGCTCACTGATGGGCCAGGTTCTGCCAGCCTCAGTAGCAATTCTTTAAACAAAGGCATTGGCAGAGGTGATTTGCAGTAGTCAGCACAGACATATGAAAGGGAAATCATGCTTAACCAAACTGACAGCTCCCTACGTTGATATGTTTGTGTTGGTGGAGCATGGGGGAGAAATTGATGTGTTTTTCTGCCCTGTATCAAGGCCTTTGGAAGTTTCCTACATTATCATGCAGAGAAGTTTTTCAAATGCTGGTTAGGGAAGTGAGGTGAACTCAGCTGCAGGGCTTAAAGGGTTGTGATCAACAGCATCAAACCCAGCTGGAATCTACTCACTAGAGGTGCACTTGAGGGGTCAACAGTGGAGCGAGCCAGCACCATTGAAGACCTTCATTAATAATTTGATTATGAACCTCAGCAGTTTTGTAAATGATATCAAACTCTGAGGATCTGATGATACACAGGAGGGTTTTGCTGCTCTTTAGAGAGACCTTGACAAGCTGGAAGATTTGGCAAATAGGAATCTCATGAAATAATAAAAAGGAATAACCCCAAGCACCAGGGCAAGCTGGAGGCCAACCTGTTGAAAAAGCTTTTCAGAAAAGGACTTGAGGACTATGACAGTCAGAACAGTGACCAAGGGCCAGCAGTGCGATCTCATGGCAAAGGTGATCAACAGCATCTTCAGCTGCCTGAGGAAGAGTGTCATGGACAGCCCAGGAGAGGTTGTTGCTGTGCCACTCAGCCTGGGCTGTTGTTAAAGTCCTTCTTTAGAACTGGCCTGCAGGCTGAGGCCACATCTATCCTAGTGAGCTGAGCAGAGCTGGGACACATTCCCTGGGCCAGCTGGCATAGGCAGGCCACAGACATGTTGCTAAATTCTTCTAACCTCCTGAAAAAGATACTCTGCATGCAGGATTTCTGTTAAGAATGGTTCCTTGCCCATCATACCCCATAATCTTTCCAGAAACCATTTGGGGCGGTGTGATTTGCCCACAGACAATGCTGTGACAGGGACTGTTGTAATAATTAAACAGTCCAGATGGTTGGCACTATTTACTCTGTGGATACAGCAGTGCAACAGATGTAGTCTCAAATAAATTATCTTATGTAATTTCAAGACCAAAGCCTAAACCAGCCACAAGAATCTCCCTTAACCTAAAAGGGACAGTGGTAGATTAATCTCCTTTTGGTGATATCCTGTTCTCACCACTGACTGTGGAGCAATTTAGGGTGATTTAGAGTGATTATCTGAGATCAGAAAACTAGTTGTGGTCTGTTAATCAGGGAAGAGTCACATGCTTGGGGGCAGATTGACAAATAATATTCAGGTGCCAGAGATGTAATAGATGGTTTGTGAGAGTTTAGGAGCAGACAGATCCCTTACATCTACCCAGGCGCCTATAATAATTGCTTAGAAACAGCTTCTAGTGAATTGTATCCTGGGCTGAACATGAATCAGAAATAAAAAACATGGATCACAATTAATCAGTGTTTCATTCAGAAACTACACAGCTAGAAAATAATGTGACTTCAGTCAAATTTGATTAATTGCAGGCCCAGAAACAAAGTTATGAGAATGAGTCTGTTAGACTTGCATAAGCAGTGACAGAAAATGTTATTTGTGTTGGTCTGCCTCAAGTTCTATCAATGAATAAAGATTGTCTGACAATATAGGGGGACAGGGGATTAATTTCAGTTTTCTTGATTAAAAAAAACCCAAATAAAACCAATGATAAATTCATCTTCATATGTCACATGTTCATTTTATTAGGCAGAAAGGATGATCCCAGAATATCTGAGCAGGTCTTATTTACAGACAACTTCCTGTAAAGGCAATTTGTCCACAGGTACAGAGAACTGATCCTGTTTTGTTGGGAAACAGGTTTAGTATGTTTCCAGGGATCTCATGGTAAGTAAATAAATGTGACGATAGAAGTAACTGTATAAATACAAATAATTCATTATTTGTTTCAATTCTCAAGGAGCAGCACTGTGATTTTCAGTAGTGGATGCAGATTCTCCATCCAAGAGTTATCTGAAAAAGTGATGGAACCATTACTGATAACTAAACTCACTCCTAGGTATGAAAGATTTGTCATATGCACATTATTTCATTTAAAATTTGATTGTTAGCTGGTGTTAGAATAATGACAATTCCACTTTTGTATCAGTATATCATGTTTGAAAAAATTCACTAATTAGTAATGACTTTTGCAGCTTGTCAGGAGGAGAATTTGGAGTAAATTCTTGTCTAGAGCAATTAATTGAAATTTGGAGCCTTACCATATGTAAATGTGATTTCCCTGTATTAATTAGAATCTTTAATTACTTTGATCAGAGACTTTATTATGCCACTTCTGGGAAGCCATGCAAATAGGGAGAAAAAAACAAACCAAAAAGCAGATTTGAACAGGCCAATTATTTTAGTATCAAAAGCCTTTTTTTTTTCTCCTTGGTCCTTATAACATTGAATAAAAGCTTTATCGGATCCAGATCTAAATTGCTTTGGAAGTAGATTTCATGCCTGAACCATCCTGAATCTGGACTACACTTGTTGAATGTATTTTAATGTTATTTTGTTATTTCCCTTACCAAGAACATCAAAGCATCTTAGAACTTATGGGTACCAGTGGAGACAGCAGCCCTGTGAGAGAGACAGAGCATTAAGGTTTTGTGATCTATATTTAATTTCTGCCAGCCAAAGTTTTCTTGTGAAACCTCATATTAGCTACTTAATATTTCTCCATTTTTCCTCTTGTGTAGAAGGATAAGAGCTTTCTCTCTCCCCTTCATCTGACTCGTCCTGTCAGAATAAAGGGACAAGCATGGCACATTTACACAGGGGTTTGTGCAGTGGCTCAGAGCAGCCATGTGTGGAGCAGAAGGGCAGGGCAGAGAGGTCTCTACAATGTTGCAGACAAATTACAAACAGGGCAGGAAGCTAAACAGACAACAATTTCATTAATGTGCTAATCATATCTTTGTGAGGGCTTAGATTGCCTTAATTTTTTTTGTACAGTTGTGCATCCCATGTAGATGTATCGGTGTAGTTAATATTCTTTATTAGGATGGGGAAAAAAGAAATCTGTGCTCTTGGTTATTAAAAGAAAAACAAAGAAAAAAAACGAATTCTGCTTTTTTATATAGTCCTTCACAATACTGAAAACAGTACCATATTTTTATTTCAAATGAGCTTTGTTCTCTTCAGTTGCTTATTATAAAACCTGCGTTACTTATGTCATCCAAAACAACTTTTCTTTTAATCCTGTGGCTCCTGTTTATCTATCTCCCAAAGGTCTGTAGTCCTTGTCTGAATGTTAATGAGGTGACCTATGGACACTTGAAAATATGCTGAATACAGTCAGCAGCAATGAAAAGGCTTTAATAGTACCTTATAGCAGCACGGGTATCTAAATGTTATGGAATTTAATATTTACAGGGACTATGACATTAGGCCAGAAGCAAACCTGTTGTTTTCTGTTGTGATCACATCAGGCAGGTTTCCCTTTCCTTTTCTTCTGAGACAGCCCAAAGGCTTACTTACCTTTACTAAAGCATATAAATGAGATATTTTTCTTAATTTGCATATCAAGGGGCATATTATGGTTATGATGTGAAGGAGAAAACTAGGCTGCATTTTAGTTTTGGGTGAAATTGTATGGCAAGTACAAATATTAAATCCCTGTATACCAAATATCAGTATAATGGCTTAAAAATTTGGGAATTTTTTCCTTCACATGCAATATGTTTTATTATATGTCATTGGCCAGAAAAAAAACCAGCCCTGTTATCTCTGCCAAACACCAGCTGTGTACCATTATCTTGAATTTCACCAACCATCCTACAGTCTTTAATTTTGTAATGTTCTGATTGTGCTTCTGAACTACCAGATAGCAAATACTGGTCTAGGTTGTGATGAAAAAACTGGATCCTATTTAGTCAGCAGACTTGTCTTGTAACTAGGGTTTGAGGCCTTAAACTTTGACCTCCTTTGTTTTGATTGCCCATTAGCTGGAAGGGATACTGAGATAGGTACAGAAGCTGACCTTACATTAAAAAAAAAGAAAAGTTTTCTATTTCAGTCAGTGGTTTCCAACCTTTTCTAGCTTTCTGGCAACAGTACCTGAGGAGAAATATGTTGCCAGCAACATCTTGCTCTGCATAAATATATTTCAGCTTTACCAGCAACAGCTTCCATTGGCCTCTGGTGTTGGAGGAGCATGCAGAAAACATATTGTCAATAAACTATATTTAGAAGCATTGATAAATGTGAATTTGTTTTGTCCTCATCTAGCACTCTGCCTTTTACAAACATGACTGAAAAATTCCTGTTTTATTATACACTAGACAAAAAGGCTTCAGGGTAATCACATTCTTTTCAAAAATTAAGTTAATCATGAGCAAAATTCAAATACTCTTTTTGTATAGACTGGGAGAGCAAAAGGTGAAGTGTTCAAAGTAAAACTGAAATAGCTGTAATTAAAATCAAGTGTTAAATCCTTCTTGCTTTGTAGTCTGCCTCCTTAAAATATTTTATAACATATGCATGTTTTCCCAGAGATTTTGTTTAGTTTGAATTCAGAGCAGTATTTATATTCTGCAGTGATTTTTGATGCAAAAATTTACCACAATATGTGTGGTTTTCCCCATTGTTTTTTCTGTTTACATCTTCAATGCAAGTATTATCTCTGAACAGTGCTTGAATGCCTTCAGCTACACTTAAATTCATTGTACCTGGCCACTTGTCTAAGTATTTTCCTGAAAGGGGAAATATGTTGAATGAGGAACTATATCATAAACTGCAAAATTGCTGTAGAACAGGAAGTATTGAAAATACCTTAAATATGGTCAGTGATTCCCTTCCAAAAAAACCCACCTTACATATTCTGAATGTTTCTGCAAAATGCCAGATTTAAAGCTGAACATCATTGTTATTTTAATCCACTGCAGACAAACCTAATGTTGTACATGGTAGACCATGGCTAGAGAAGAATTGAAATGAGGCCAAATCTCATGACTTGTTTGCAGTTCAGCTGGACAATCAAGCTAAGACCTCTCTGCACTCTGGAAAAGTCACGGGACATGTAGGCCTTAAAGTAGCCAAGATCTTAATTCTGGAGGTCTTCCAAAGTATTTGCTGTCCTTCTGCTGTAGTAGCTGCAACCTCTGGGGTGAAAGCACATTTCACTTATCACTTGTAATTAACACTGTCTCAGTGGAAATGGCAGCATCCATTGAAGGAAAACTGGGAAACAGTTTATTAGTGGAGAAACCCCAACACTGCTCACACTCAGAGCAGTCAGCCTCAAAGGAGGATAAAAGGGGGCTAAGCAAAACCCCTGGGTATATGTCAAATTATTTGATCAATATGTTTTCAATTTTTATTTCATATGCAACAGCCATATGGATAATAAAAATATCTGTGATACCCAGAGCACTCAAGCAGTTAATTTAATTCTTGGATTATTCAATTAGCTGTCAGAAGAAGGGACATTATTACATAATACCCTCAATTCCACTTAGAATTGTGTAATTAATAGTTTATATGTATATTTATAGTCTTTACCTATGTATATAAAAAGAATTCCATGTGTTTATTCCCAAATCTATTAAAAGTTTAAGTGTTCATTTTTAACCTCAATCAAAGTGTAAGTATTGCAAATCAGCCTGCACTCCTGTATTCAAATTTGGGTGTGCAAAACAATCTAATGGAATCAGAAATCTTTGCATCTCCTGCATTTTAATGACTGTCTGCACTTTCATTTCACCAGCAGACTGCGAACATTGTTTATCAGATTTCAAGCCTTAGAAAACTGTATCTACATCTCAAAAGGATTATAAAGATAAGAAAAGTTAGTTTTCCAGGATAAAAATTCCAGGATGAGACCTTCATTTATCCTTTCTTTCCTAGTTTTGAGGTTTTTTTCATTTTGCAGGTTTTCATATTCAGTAAATTGCTTTTTTCTGATGATAGCACATGAATATCAACATGTCAGCATCAGAAGATTTTACCTAAAATAGGAAGTCAAATGATCTGCTTGATTTTGATATGAATGGTAATAAAGAAAAACACAGAGTTATGAGAAAATAGGAACTTTCTTAATTTAGATGTTTCTTCCTCCCTGCTCAAGGTCAAGGCAAACCTGAAGGATTTCTGATTTAGTTTGGAGATATATACCTAAAAAATATGTGGTCACTTGAAATTTTTGGCCATCAGCATATATAATCTGTAAAACAAATATCCAGATGCATCTCCAGGGTCCTCATGGTTTCTGCTGTTTTTCCTCTAGGTATATGGGGACAGAGACAAGTGTTACACCTAAGGGAATGCTCCCTCCTCCAAGCCTCTTGTCAGATACATTTTTCTGTGGAAAAACAAGTGGAACATTGTCACTAGGAAGCGCAGGCTGAAGCAGGACAGTTTAATTATCTTTGGCAAAACATGCAAAGGTGCCCCAGAATGTATCTGCTATTGTTGATGCTTTTGACACTTTAGTTTCCTACAAGCACGGAAAGATTTTTTTAACAAGTAGATTACTGTATGTGTATGCAGTGTTGGTAGTCATATTCTTATTAGAGAAAAATTTTGCTGATTAAAACAGAAAGTTTAGGAAGTTTGGGTGTTTTTCTAGAAATTCCTTTAGTTTTGGTCACTTGCAGGGTTGTGTTGCAGCTCTAACAGAGTGTTAAGAATCAATAAGTAAATAAATAGAATCATAGAATTAATCGGGTGGGAAGAAGCCTCTAGAAGTTGTCTAGCCCAGCTCCCCAGTTTAGGATATAAATATTCAATACTCTAACTAGTAAAATATATCTAGACTGGGAAATTTTGAATAAATGAATACGCAAAGTAAGACATCCACTTTGCCAGGCTATATTATATGAGGCAACAATTAAAAAGTAACCCATCAGTTTTGTCTGTTGGCAGCTGTTGTACCTGTTTAAATACATTTACATTTATCTTATGCCTCACACTCAGTTCTGAAAGCCTGAGTCTTCCATGACAAATTTTTCATTCTCTGATCAGAAAAGTACTTAAAGATATAGACTATTTATTTAGTCCTTTTCTTTCTGATTCTAGCTTCATAATATGTAGTATGCAGTTATTCGTAGCTGGTATACTTAATTCTTGTCAGTCATTTTACTGACAGATCTGAAATTGCAATTCCAATTCTATGACTTGCCTTATCAGTTATAGGTGTGTAAAATAAAATAATATGATCAGTTGGGTTGGCTTCAACATAACAAAGTAATTATTATTTTAGTATATTGATCATAGGCCTTTATTTCTGCCAATTTTTTACTGATGATGAATGTTAGACCTTACTTGTGTTGGTATTTTTTCTGAGATTATAAATTGTACTTCTCCCAACCTGATAATAGCCACAAGAGGGTTATTACATTTATGTCAGATTAACTACTCAACTTACTTAGTCACAGGGTCACTTCTTTGATTTTAATACAAATGTCAAAACACTACACATTTTCAAAATATAAAACCTTTACTGAAAGAGAAGAAAATATATTTGTATCTGTTTTACTCAGGCATTAAGTCTCAACAGAGAGGTTTTGCTGTTCTAGTACGACATCAAGTCCTTTGTTTCTCTCTCAGCCCCTGCAGTGATTAGACTGCACAATGAGTTTTGGGAGGGAGCACAACTGGGCAGATGAACTCATCAGAGACTTATTCTATATCACGCAACACCCTAGCAAGCCGTAAAAGGGAAAAGATAGAGATCTTTTGTTTGGGAACTGTCTGTCAAGAGTCTACCCATAGGTGAATGCCTTTTCTTCTCTTTTTGTTTGTTTGGTTGGTTGGTTGGTTTTGTTTTCTCTTATTCCACTTCCACTGCACTTATTAAACAACTTTTCTTTTAGTTTTTTTGGGGGGGGGTTGTTTGGTTTTTTTGTTTGTTTGTTTATTTTTTTTTCTTATTATTTTTTTTCTTCCAACATTTCTTTCTTCTTTCTTTTCTCTTCCCCTGTTCCACTGGGGCTAATGGGGGGAAGTGAGCATGCAGCTCAGCTGACCACTAGGGTTAACCTTAACAACTATTTATAATTGTCACAGAGAAATAAATATACTCTCAAACCATCAATATTATCAATAAAAAAATCACTGACTATTCCAATCATTTGTAGAGACACATGGTTCCAAATATCTTCAGACATTATATTCAGTTTCATTAACTGGAGGTCAGATCTCTCTAAAGTACACTTATTCAATTGTTCATACTGATATTTTATGGATGTTGCATAAGATGAACTGTATGTTTGTGATGTTTGCAATAACAACACTCTGAAAGCTAACAGAAATCTTATTAAAGATGCAATGAGATGCACTTTTTCCTGAATGCAATGCAGAGCAATTAATGAATGTTTTATATCTATATATGTAAAAAATATGTTTTCTTGAAAAATCTCTTGCTGTTCAAGAAAAAATTAGTTTCAGTGAGATTCTCATATCATGAATATATTTGGCATACTCCCTGTTTGGTTGTTCTTATCTAGTGCCTTGAAAAATAGGTTTTTGATTAAATTGGTCCCTCTTAATAAAATCTGAGATCATATGCAGAAAACCAAGAAAGTAAGAAATTACTGTTTGTTTCTAGAAAGCAATTGTGAAAAACAAGATAATGAATCATTTACCTGTGAAAATTTTAACCTGTGGATGTTCTAGCTGTGCGTATGGCTTGCCAGAACTGGAGACACTCTTCACAGCTGTCTAGACAGAGTTGTGATAATGGCTCTGTTGTTCCTCATTTAGAGCAGAGCCTTGAACACATCTTACAGTCACTGGGCCAGTGAAAAAAGCAAAACACTGTGCATGGAGGTCAAAAAAGGGTAATATTTCATATTTGCCAAAGTTATATAATTTTGCACTTCATTTAATTCCTAGTTTTTGTTGGGAATACCTATCTCCCTCCCTGAGGAAACTTGTCTTTTATAGTTAATAGTTTCTACACACTGCTTGCATATCAACAGGAAAGTAAAGGAGTTTGCTTTTTTTTTCTCCAAGACCTCTAAGAATTCGATATAACATTGAATTTGGTGAGATCTGGCATTAATTATGCTAGTTCAAGGCTTGGGTCAATTAGTCAATCTGCTAAAAGGTTTCCTTTTGAGTCAATGAAGGGAAAAAATAAATAAAATACTGCACAGGAAGATTCCTCCCATACTGAAAAATGTCTGTCCAACAAGATGAAGAGCCCTCCAGCAGTGCCTCATTACCTCCATTGGCAAGGGAAAGATCTATCATGCCTTGCTTTAACAGGATGTTAACATTTAGCCACTTATCTTTCAGTGAGAGAAAGATCTTTGGAGCTTCTGCCTCTCCTAGGCAGCTGACTGGTTGATTAAGTACCTAATTATGTTTGAGGTTGTGCTTCTTGGGTCTTGGAGTTTCTGCAGGTAAAACATTTCCGGAAAAAATTCTAAAGTACTACATCAAGGAAATACTGTTTTCTATCAATTTATAAACCTGTTATCATGCATGAATAATTAACTTAAGGCTGCTTTTCTTCTGTAAGAACTATGAACTGGTATTGTTGACTTAAAAATTAGACAAGTTATATACACGTTATAGATGGATGTATATGGACAAACACTATCAACATTAGTAGCAACAGATGTCACATTACCTCAGGCAGCTGATTCTAAACCCAGAGTATTTTGTCATCAGTTCCAAGGGAACCCTTCAAGCTCTGCCTCATTGCAGATACAGTGGTATTTTTTGGCTGGATCTAGATATTCTGTAGAGAATAAAGGCCTTATATAGAATGTTATGTATTCTTTTCAGAGCATGAGGCAAAATCAAGAGAGACTGTTGGCATCTACCTGGCTTCATATGCAGCTCTATAATTTTGGTATTACCAAGAGCAAGATCAGTTTTACTACCTTAATGATTTTTATGTATTGATAAAATACAGTTTCTGTGATGATATTTTATGAGAAAAGACTGACAAGCAACCTTAACCTTTTCCTAAATTTGTAATTCAGCATGCATCAGAACTGCAGAATGGCAACTCTGTCCCAAACACAGAAGATCCTTCTTTTCTGGAAATAGTGTATAATTACATGCTCCAAAAAAAGAATTTTTACCATTGTCTTGTTTCTGTCAAACACCAGTTGACAAATGTGAGTGAACAGAGTCGAGTAGGATAGATAAGACTAGACAGTTTTTTAAGCAGCCTACAACAATCATCCAGTCCAACCACCCAGACCTCTCCAGGGCTGGCCAAAAGTTAAAGCATGTCCTTAAGGACTTAAACACTGACAGGCCTGGAACTCTGATGACCTCTATAGGAAGCCTGTTCCAGTGTTTGCACACTCTCTTAGGAAAGAAATGTTTCCTAATGTCCAGTCTAAACCTGCCCTGGTGCAGCACTGAGCCATTCCCTGTCACTGGGTACAAGGGACAAGAGCTCAGCACTGCCCTGTCCGTCTCCCCTCCTGAGGAAGCTGCAGAGAGCAGTGAGGTTCCCCCTCAGTTTCCTTCTCTCCAGACAAGACAAGCCCAGAGCCTTCAGCTGCTCCTCACAGGATATTCCTTCCAGCCCCTCATTAGCTTTGTTCCATCCTCTGGGAGCGTTCAAGGACTTTCATATTTCACTTAAGTTGTGAGGGCCAGAACTGCAGAGTGCACAAGAAAAGGTCACACAAATACTGAATGCAGAAGTAAAATCACCTCTTTTTCTCTTTTTACCTGCTGGTGATGCTGTGTTTGATGCAGCTCAGAATGCAGCTGCAGACCTCCCCAGACACCCAAGGCTTTGGCAGATGATGGAGAGAGGTTCTGCTGTAACCTCTGTTTGCTGCTTCAGTATTCTGGGATGAATTCCATTCAGCTTTTAACTGATGCAACAAGTACAATTTCAGCATCCACAAATGAAAAATCGCTGTTCCTGTAGTTGTGGTCCTTGGAGGACTCAGCAGCCCAAGTTTATCCCTATCATTAAAGACTGAAGTAAAAAGACCCTATAAAATGCTTCTGGACAGCTTGCAAATCTATCTTAGATTCACCACATAATACAGATCAACCAGGAGGGGCAACAGAGAAGTTAAAGAATAAAAAGAGACTCAGCTTCCCTGTTTTATTTATCATGCTGATGTATGCTACAGTTTTTTAGAATTATTTACTATTTAGAAGTCATTTATTTTTCCATTGGTTCTAAGATGGTATTTATTTTAAACTATTTATAAACTAAATCTGAAAGTATGAACATTTTTTTAAATGTTGAACTCTGTGCTTCATCAGGAAACCAATGACTGTCTTGCAAGGTGTTGAGGAAAGATAAAAATCCTCNATGAACATTTTTTAAATGTTGAACTCTGTGCTTCATCAGGAAACCAATGACTGTCTTGCAAGGTGTTCAGGAAAGATAAAAATCCTTGAAAAGAATTACATCTAGGAAGTAGAATTAGCACATATTTTTCCATGCATATTATATGTAGAATTTTATATTGGATTTTTTTCATAATAATAACTACAAAGGAGACAATGCTCAAACATTTATATTTGTGCCAAATTCTGACTAATTATGGATTACCTAGGCACTACCCTTGCACTACCTCCTGTAGCATGTGTTGCTTTGTTAATACAGAAAAAATAATTGCTAGTCTTAAACATTTTACAAAATACATAATCTTAAAATGAGAATACTGCTTGCCTAATACTAATGTTTCTTGTTCCGCCTGAAAAGCTACATTTTTAGTAGTTTCACTCAAAAGGCAGGGTGTTTTCATTTAATTTATTCCCATTAATCTGTTGCTGCTAGGGATTAATTTTTGATTGATTGTTTCCTCACACTCAAATGCAAGTTATCATGGGAAAAACCTCCACAGCAAGTAAAAGACATTTTAAGTAGCCCCTTTTAATTAAAAGAGAAGTATTAATCAGTTATACCAAGTTTGGGAAGTTTTGTGGCTGTAACAGAAAAAGTGGAGAGAAATTTATCTCAATTCATGTGTTTGGAGGTTATAGCCATCTTTGCTGCTGGAGGATATAAATCCTGCTGCATTAGAACTAGCAAGGTAGGCTTGGTTGAATGATTTTTTTTTCCATTCAACTAATACCATAGAAGTCCTGCTCTAAGTGCAGGTATTCAAGTATTTGGAGAAGGGAACGCAGTTCCAGAATAGTTGTCTGAAAGGGAATTTGAAAAAAAGTAAGGAACTACATATTTTGAATAATTCATTAACAGTGGTTTTTTTATGTAGAATTTTTCAACTACAACAGTATAAGACATTTCTAGGGTAAATATCAGGTGACAGGAGGAAGGAGAAGTCACTGTTGTTGGTTAACAATTCTGTTTAGAGATGTTTATATTCTTTGAACAATCACTATTTGTATTTTTTGTTTTACCCTTTTTCTCCCATCTCCCTTTCATGCCAGGAAAGTCTAGGCTCTGAATGAGCGATCTGCTGTCCTGCCCTGGAATAATGTCAGAGACCCCAGGTGGCTACTCCCAAAAATTAATGTTTGGAATGCAGATCTGGTGCCCTGGGAAAGTGAGCTACAAATTTAATAATTGTCAGGTTAAATGTATGAAATTTACAGGTAATCCTTTCACAGCCGAGATGCTGAATTATTTTTTATCCGTATAGATAGGAGAATTACTACTCTTAGAACTAATTTTCTCCTGGTTTTATGCAGGTTTACAGTGTGTATTAGAGGGAATATGTCTTTTCCATTCACACAGCTTTTGCCAGTGGTATAAAACAGGGGTCTCAGGAAAAAAAGTAGAGCTACTGCAACCTGATATATACAACAAGGGCTGTGAAACATTATCAGGTTTGATTTTTTTTTAGGGAGAGGTTTGATTTTGTTTTCAGATTCCTCTAGGGCTGACACTGCAAAAAGCTGAGAATCATATCAGTGTTTCATCTGTGCACTTCAAGAACTGCAGGAAGAATACGAGAGCAAACAATCTCACAATATATGATAATGAATGCACTGCCTACCCTTCTTTGACAGCTTTCTGATCTTGCAAGGCAAAAACCTCCAAACACTCCTTTCAATACTGCAGAGGGAACAAAAAATCAATATAACCCACAAGTAAACAACCTTTCTTACCTCTCCTGTCAGATTTGCTTAAATATCTTCAGTGGGTGGGCTCCCCGTAGTTAGGGTAAGGGTAAGTATGAATGTTTCTTCTAGAAGAAATATGACAAGGAATATGTTTTTAAAATGAGACTTACATGGACCATATTTTCTTGGAACCTTACTGAAACAGTAAAGCTTTTGAAGTTAATCTAAATTGTTATTTAGCCTTCCAAAGTATTTGCAATGTCAGAATTTTTTGCTGTCATTTGTTTTGCTCATTAAGGACCCATAGACCTGTCTTTTTCCAAGGGCATGGAATGTACTTTCAAATTATGAAATGACATTTTTTCCCTCATCAATATTTCTCATTTTTGTGTCAAGTTTAATTTTGCAAGGTTTGCCAGAGTGACTTGTTTTGAGGTCTTGAATGTACTGTCTAAGCAATCTCAAAAGAATCAACTGAGATTATAATTCTCTTGGTAAAATATTGATCCACAAACGCTCAAGGCAATTAGAAACTCAGTTTTTCCAATCTAATATTTAATTCTTTCTCATGTTTTGTTAATAAACAAGAACCAGAAATAAGAGGAGAGAAACTGCAGGAGCTTTTATTATTCTAGCACACAGTCTACTCAGGGTAGCAGAAATTACTTACTCACTCTGAAACGTTTAGTGTCAAGCCTTATGTGATGTGTGCCTCTCATCTGGAGGGCAAACAGACCTAGTGCTTATTCTGCTTCTGATGGCTTATGGATAGTTTGGAACATTTGTAGGTTTACAGAAAATTACAGGTGTCACCTCCCTGTCACCTTCCACAGCTCTTTAATATTTATGTTAGCTTTTGGTGCCTGGTCAAAGACTCCTCCTGAGAGAACAGTTTAAAGTGTTTTTATTGTTGATCAAGAGATATGGCCACCATTGACAGCTTTTATTTACTTGCTCAAGTTGAGCTTTCTAGGCTAATGAGGAAATTTCATCATTATGAGACTTCAAAGACATCTCCAAAGCCTGTCTCCATTTATGCTTTCCTGTTATCTGGTCTGGCTTCACAAACAGTTTTTATTTTTCCTTCCAAGTATCTCCTTTCAAGTGTCAAGTCTCTTGTATGTGTGGCAAAATACAAGGTTTTTTTAAACTTTTCTTGACCAAGGAAATATTAATAAAGCTTTTTAGGTTTTATAAACACTCTCCTATAAATATCACAGGATGATTTTTATCATCATCGAAGCATGAATTTAAAATGTGCTTACATATACATTTGGAATTAGACAAAGCATCCACCAAATATATATATATAGGTGATGTTTAGAATTCCCTTTCAATTCCATAAACTGTCAGTCACTATAACCATTTAGTTCCTAATATAAGCCAAACCTTAGTAACATTACTTTTTTTTTTTTTTTTTTTTTT
>VWYP01002218.1:59158-146980 GCA_013400435.1 Pycnonotus jocosus | reverse complement strand
TTTTTGCAAAGGAAAAAACACTGTCAGCTTTATGTCTCAAGGCCATCTTTACTTTGCTTTAAAAATTCAGCAAAACACCATGAAAGTGAAAAGCACTAAATAAAGTAACTTCAGCTAACCAAGTCTAAGCCACATCATTTTGAACCTTTCTATAGAAGGATGAGAATTTCTAGAAGATTAAATAGGTACCTGTAGCCCTGGTCTGTAGCCTGAGACATGTTTTGGACTTCGAAATTCCTTTCCCAGGGAATTTCTGTAAACAGGACAAATGTTTACACATATGGTACATTCTTTCCCAAGGGGAGACCTTATTGATGTCCCTCTGGTTGGACCAATGTGACTGAAGAGGTTTGCTTTTGTTTCACCAATCAGCTGGTCTGTGTAAAATAGTATAAAATGGAGGACTCCCGAAAAACAAACCTGGAGTCAAATGTTTCAGCCTTCTAGAGTTCATGTCATTTGTGTTGTCAAAGAGCGACAGGTAGCTAAAACAAATGTCATGAATTTTGTTCCAGGGCTATATGTGCTTTCCCATGTTCCATAAGGAAAGGCTTTGTCATCCTAGAAAAATAATTTTTAGAATTTTCAGGTGAGAGGAGCCTTCACAACCATTCTGAAATCTCAAGGATATGTATTTTTTTATTTATAGTAAGAAATCTAGTACCAGCTTCTTTTCTTCTTTGGTAAAACATTACTTCTTGTATACTCTGTAATACATAGACTGAGTTCACACATATTGTGTCAAATCTGTCAAGCTTTATTCTTTTCTAAATGAAAATGGTACAAAGATGAGCATGGGAAAGGACTTAGAATTTCACTTGAGAATGGTTTGCTGATGCTGTCTTAAATGATTATTAAAATATTTGCTTAAATTTGGATAATAGTTACTAAAAATTACTTACAATGCAAATAGTGTATTTAAACATTAAAATCAAGTACCCGGGTATGAGAATACAGAGAAGAGATAGTACAAAAGTTACAACCTGCAGGGGCTACCACACAATCCCAACTAAACTGTGAATACAGTTAAATAAATGTATGCCATGTTCCATTAATAAGAACATACATATAAGAATATTATTGTTGTTAGTACCTTCAAAAATGTCTTTTAATAATTATACTTTTCTACAATTTTCATATAAAGTTGATACTTCAGTCTGAGAGCTTGCCAATATTTTGATTAGCTGATGCCACATTTCAGCATTGAAAGCTTTATCATTATTGATGGAGCAAAGTCACCCAAAGTAAAACAATCATATCCTGAGTTGTAAAGATCTTCCTTTGGTGTGTGCTGGATTTACTTAATCATGTCATTTGCTCTGGATTTTGATAACATTTGGAAGATGAAGGAGAGCTGTTGAGGTTTTGCCAGCCTTTCAGCTCCTTCAGGATAGCAATAGCTCATGAATCTGAGGGTTCACAGCAGTTTTTACTGTTTTATACTTTAGCATAAAATCTTCTGATATCTTGCTTTACACCACAAATAAAACTTATGGTTGCAGAGGTATTAGCAATATTCCATGAATGTCTGCCTTTCTGAGGTTTATAGACATTTTGAAAGGAGGCTTTTAAAGCTTCATTTTGGGACCAGTATAAAAATTTATTTTGAATAATGTTTTCATATTCTGTTTCTATGTTAGATTTTGTGTTAAGAGTGTTTAAATAATAATAAGCTCTCAGGTATTTCAAGAGAGGCAAATGATTGTAGGAAAAAAAGGAAAATACCTAGACTCTCTATATTTATTGAAGAAATAATTTTATAAATAAGTTATTCTACTTCAACAATTTTCAGGGTTTTGCCAGTTTGAAAAGTATTTAAATTACTTCGAAGTTTGCTATGAATTTTCTATTCTTTCCTTTTTGTCCTTTGTTTAGGAGAAAATACTGTTAGAGAAAAGAGAAATCACAATGGTAGGAAAAAGAGGGATCAAAAACACATTCACCCAAACCAAAACCCCAAGATTTGCTATTTCTGTTTCAGTTTTAAAGCTGAAATATGAAAATTAAGATTTGATGAAGATTTTCAAAAATATTTTTGAATTAGTGAATTTCACAGAGAGAAATAGAAGAGGCAGAGAGGACTTTCACAGGGACCTGGACAAATTAGAGATGAGCATCCACCAGCCATATGAAATTTAACAAGAGGAGGTGCTGGGTTCTGCACCTGGGATGAGGCAACCCTGGCTGTGTGCACAGACTGGGCAATGAGAGGCTGCAGAGCAGCGCTGCAGAAAGGGACCTGGGGGTCCTGGCTGATACAAAGCTGAACATGAGCCAGCAGTGCCCTGGCAGCCAGGAGGGCCAACCCTGTCCTGGGGGCATCAGGGACAGCATCACCAGCCAGGCAAGGGAGGGGATTGTCCTGCTCTGCTCTGCTCTGCACTGGGGCAGCCTCACCTCCAGTGCTGGGGACAGTTCTGGGTGCCAGAATATAGGAAAGACATTAAACTGTTAGAGAGTGTCCAAAAGGGAGACACCAAGACGGTGAAGGGCCCTGAGTGGAAGCCATGTGAGGAGTGGCTGAGGTCACTTGGTCTGTTCAGCCTGGAGGAGACTGAGGGGAGACCTCACTGCAGTTACAACTTCCTTGTGAGGGGAACAGGAGGGGCAGGCACTGATCTCTGCTCTGTGGTGACAGGGACAGGACCTGAGGGAATGGCCTGAAGGTGAATCAGGGGAGGTTTAAGTTAGACATCAGAAAAAGATTTTTCACTCAGCAGGTGGTTGGACACTGGAACAGGATCCCCAGGGAAGTGCTCACAGCACCAAGGCTGATGGAGTTCAAGAAGCATTTGGACAATACTCTAAGGCACATGGTTTGATTCTTAGGGTGTCCTGCACAGGGCCAGGAGTTAGACTTGATGATCCTGATGGTTCCCTTCCAGCTCAGAATATTCTGTGATTTTGTGAGATTCCATCATTGACTTGTAATAGCTTCTGTTAACTTTGGTTTCCTTCCTTGGAAGATATTATTGGCATAAAATTCTTTCTGCTACAGGTTTAAACCTCTTCTGAAAAAATATGGTTTCTGAAGAAGACCTCAAAGAGAGTTTTAAGAGTTTTAACTGCATTCATGTTTCCTTGCAATATCTTTCCATTCCATCAGAATGGAACTGATATGCTTCCCTGAAATATATCAATGAGAAATGTCTGCCAAATTTTCTTTCTTTCTTTCAATTTATTTGACCCAGTGTTAGCCAAAAGTAGATTTTACCAAATGAAGAGGACGCTCTACATCCTGTCTAACTTCTCACCCGATCATTAACTTCATTTTGGGAAAAGTGGTTAAAAAGGTACAAATAAGAAATTAAATGCCTGAAGAGGAATAAAATTTTGAGTCTCGTTTTCACAACAGATGATTGTGTTCTTTTTCAGCCACCACAACCCAATTCACTGTAAACAAATTGATTATCCATATACCTGCAGTTTCTAGAGATCTTATGCCTATAGCTGCTGAAGTTGTACATAATATTTCAGATACTTTTTAAAATTGTTTGAGTGTTCTGCATCCTATCCACTCTGTAAATTGTTATGATAAATATTTAAATATAAACAGTACTTGTTTATTATATAAGGCATAATGACTTTAAATTGGGCTGATTACATATGCCTGACTGAATGTATGTTAATAATTTACTTTCCACCAATTTGTTCCATTGCCTAGAGGGCTCTGAGAACCCTAAACAAAAAAATCTTAAAATGTTAAATAGGAAAACAACTCAATTTATCTGAACAATGCATGTTAGTTTAAAGTAATTAAGCACACCTCCTTCACAATAGATTAATCTGTTCAAAATGCAAAGAACCAAATAATTTCAGATCCGTCCTCTAGGCAAACTGTAAGTGAACAACAGAAGAAAGAGAGTTTAAGTGAGTATTACTTTTTCATAGAACACTGTGAGCAGGATTTGACCCAGAGTTTTTGACCAAAAGTCTTTTTGCTCTCTGACAATCTTGACATATGAAAAAGGAGTCAGGAAGAGATTTTCTCACACAAAATACCAATCTTCATTTCAGTTAAAGATTTTCCATCCTGCAGTGTGTACTGCTGATCTCATTAATTTTGCTATTCTGAATAAGCCATAGAAACTAGAAACTTTGAAATATATATTTAGACAGAATCCCTTCATATTAATATCAAAGTGGACCAAAAATTTCAAATAGGAGATCACGTAGTTCCTTACAAAAATTCATTGCTACTCAGAAGTACCAGTCTCTGACCAGTACTGGTCTGACTCCAGAAACAGATGTCAGCATTCACAGGTTATCCATCAATGATCAATACAGTTAATGAGGCCAGTGCTCATTTCAGCTGGTGAGTAACAAAAAGCTCAATTCAAGTGCTGCAACACAGAGCCATCCCTGGGGCTGGATGTGCGGGGTGCCTGAATTCTCCTGGAGGCTGCTGAAGGCCTGGAGAAGTGCTGACAAATATTTACAATAGCATTAGCTCTTTAGTTAAAGCAGGGGGTTCAGTTTAGACAGCTAAACAGCTATTTCTAAATGGAGGTGTCTGTAAATTTGCCAAGTGTCCAGAAAGGAGGCTGGTTCTGCATGAAGGCACTTAGGGATGTTTCAGAGAGCTCCTGTGGCATTGTGTGTCAGCCCATCTCTCTCCTCAGGAAGCCTGACTCTAATCTTTTCCTTCTTCCTTCTAAAAAGAGCACTGTGGTTTATCATACCTGCTCCTAGTGCTTCTCTGCAGCCACTAGGAGAGTACCTGAGAGCACTGTACATATAAGACCAGGGAGAAACTGTTTTCCACGTAACACACAGGAATAGGTCTGTGCACTGATGATCAGACACTGCAAAAAGCTGGCTCCTGGATTATGAGTACCTGCTGAATAAATCAAGCAACAGGTTATTTTAGGAAACTGTCTTCTTAGCTTACCCCTAAACTACTTGTTGTTAGATATTTCCCAGCCCCAGACTTAAGGTATATAACTAAACTTCAACAGGTTTAATATTTTTCGCGCACACAAATAAAAAAGTGAATTTTGCCATGTTTTATGAAAAATGTGGGAAAAACTGACTAAACTATGAAAATGTTGCATCACTGACTACAATTGCTACTAGTTCTTGTTCTTTTAATGCAATTTCTTTTTTTTTGCAGAAGCACCTACAGCCTCGACTATCTTATTTTCATGTTGAAGTAAGAACACCCCACAAGTAAAGCCACCCAGCCAGTTGGACTCCTAGGAGTTCTGACCTTCCTCAGCATGTGAATATGATGCCTCTTTGCACTTTTAGTCATCTCAAAGGCTCTCCATCTCCTCTTCACTGAGTAAGGGAAAGAATGACTATGTGAGGCTCCTCCTTCATGTAGTTGTCAGCTGCCATGCAAAAGTGTGATAAATCTGTTTTTTCTGGATGCAGTGGGCCCCCAAAAGTTTAAGAGTGGGTGTGGAGCAGATTCATTGGAGCAGACTGACTGTTCAATATTAGCTCTCAATATTAACTAGTGGCCCTTGCAATGCCTCTGGGGTTTTCCTTGCAAGGGCTTTTTCTGAGGGCATTTCCTGTGAAGATGAGCTGAGAGAGTTGAGCTTGTTCAGCCTGGAGAAAAGAAATTTCCAGGGACACATCATTCCTTCCACTACCTAAAGGAAGCCTACAAGAAGGCTGGAGAGAGGCCTTTTATATGGGCAGACAATGACAGGCATAATGTTTTTAAATTGAAAGAGGGAAGACTTAGATTAGATGTTGGGAAGAAATTCTTTACAGTGAGAGTGGTGAGACACTGGAATAGGTTGCCTAGAGCTGCGGATGCCTCATCCCTGGAATTGTTTGAGGCCTGAGGTGCTCTCAGCAACCTGGTCTAGTGGAAGGTGTCCCTGCCCATGGTGGGGGCCTGGAATTAGATGATCTTTAATGTTCTTTCCAACACAAGCCATTTTATGAATCTATAATATGTAAAACAAGCAACCTCAACTCTCAACTGGGAGGTTCAGTTTTGCTCTCATGCTGTGAATTGCCACAGGACAGAAACCATCAAAGTATGAAGCATTATGCACACCATGCTTTGCATCTCTGGATTCTATCCCTCTCCATCCTTCATTTCTACTCTATTGTTTGCTGTTCCCTAGAAAGAGTTAAATTAGCTCATCAACCAAGGGCCATGGTACAATTATTTTAATAACACTAATAGAGTGCCTGGATTTACACTGAAAAAAATACTTATTTGGGGTTTATTTTCAGGGGTTTTTTTCAAAGCCAAGAGTCTTGATTCAAAATGCAATGTTCAGTATTCATTACACTAAATATTCATCTTTCCCTCCATGATACTTTTATCTTTCTTTTTATTTCTTGGTATGCTTACAAAAATGTCTCATAAATGAAAAAGAAAACAAACAGGAAAATGGAATTTTCCCTAAAAGAACACAACTTATTGGCTCAAAGCCAGTGAAGTAGCTTTTAACATTGCAAAATATAATAAGAGTGCTCTGGAAAGCCAAGTTTCACTGCAGTTATTGACATCTTCAGGGATATGAATCTTCATTATTAAAGCAACATGAGATAATAAAAAATATCTGGTTGTCTATATTAGAATGAGTTGCTGAACATGATAATCATGGTGTGTGGTGGGAGTCTCTACTGGATTTAGATCTTTGGCTTCATGAACTGTGCTGACAAATGTATAACTATTTCTATAGCAGCTCTATAGAGCAAGATTCACAAACTTCACTATGGAGTGATGGAGTATGTTTAGCACACAGAACGAAAAGTCAATGTGACCATGGGCACAAGTTATGCAATCTTCATTTTATCCCAGGTGTTGCTAGAGGAATTTCTCTTTTGCTTAATATCAACAACATTTTTTCCCTTGACTTCACTTACTGTAGTCATATGTAATCATGTCAACATTAAAATTCAGATGTCCAAACTATCTTTGTGTTTATCCGGAGCAGACAAGGATGAGGAAAATCCTTGTACAATATAGTATACAATAAAATAAATGTATTAGACTGCACAGTATCTCTATGATAAATCAAATCTTTTACAGGATATCATTCAGTAAATGGCAGGGGAATATCCTGTTTAACCTGCATTGGATTTCATATGCTTCAAAGCCCTATGTTATCTCTACATGTATTCCAGAATGCCATCACAGCTTATAACTGGCAAGAAAGCAGGATTACCTGTCCAGTCCAAATCAGACTTAAATGAAAATTTATGAAATTTCCCTGGAAAAGTAATTTCAGCACTTCTGACAGGAAATGTAACCCCAGGGCTCTCTGCAGCTGCTCCACGAAATTGATACTTTTGTAGTTTCATCAAATTGCAACTTGGAATCCCAGACTGTACCTATATTTAAAGGAAAAGCAAAGAGACTAAATGAGCTGGCTTAACCTGCTTAAAAAGCAAGTTTGCTGCTCTGTGCAATGTGCCATTGCTGTCCTGATTCAATGTCACTATGTCACCATTTGAACCTTTTCTTTTTCAGTAAACTCTGTCTCATAGTTCATTTTTTCTGGTAGGAGTAATATATCACTTTTTATAGCATAATCTTATTTGCCTTTGTTTTCTACTTATTTCTAGATAATATTTCCAAAATCAGTAATTTATTACATTTGCTTATTTGATTCATTTGTTATAAGCCATGGAAGATCATCAGCTTGTTCATTATTGGTAGCAAAAGAATTGTTTTCTTTCATTTTAGCACAGTTGTAACTTCTGCCTGAAATTCTGTGTGTGTGTGTTCTCATCAATATTCAAAAAGGCTGTTCACTGCAGGCAAGGTTTAAAGCCTGTATAACTGTAATTTTCTCACAATATTCTACAGAACAAAGAGCATTCCAGAAAATAAAATCAGACCTTGATATATTACAACCATTTATCACTTTTAAATTCCTTTTATTTCTGGAGTGAAGGAAACGTAAATCAAAATTAAGGCAGTGCTGGCAAATTCTGCCAGTCTTCAGTTTCTCAGAACTCAGGTCCCTGTGGTTTGAGAGTACTGAAAAATGGCTACTGCATATCAAAAGTAGGAGGAGGTGCCTGGGTCTCTACGCTATTAGCATAATTCTGCATTGCAGGTCTGGTTTGGACTCTGGTTTAATTACTAAAATTATACAAAATTCTGGAGGAAGGAGAAATCCTTTCCCTCTGAACAAGCTGCAGTGCAGTGTCTGAGGTACAGAGTCTCTGGTTTGGTTTTGCTTTCCTGGCATGAAGCTTTTCTTGGCTTAGCTTTCTGTTGATTCCAAGCCTTGAGAATCTGGGCAAAGGTCCCTTTCCCCAGTTCCCCTGTCCCTTCTGCACCCTGGTGGATGGAGCATTCCACCAGGAAACAGGTGACATGGGCTTGAGCCTTCCCAGGCTGGGAACACAGACATGGTCTCTCATCTTTATGTGATGGTGGCACCATTGCCTCTCCTCCAGTGTGGGTTTGCTCTCCTTCATTGATTGCCAGTTCTCACACAACCTCTGATGGTTTTGAACAGCCCTCCCTTCTGAGACATTCTCTATTTCTGCGTGCTGTATTGTCATATCCTTAGGCTATTGATTTAAGCATCAGAACTGTGACCAAGACACACTTCAACTTTAAGATAAATGTTTTCCTCCATGACTAAAGCATGAGAAAATAAATGTAACTAAAATAAGCTCATTCTTAGTGAAAAAACATATAGAAAATAAAGACAACTTTTCATTCTGGGATATATTAAAATAAGGATTAGCTTTCATTCTTTTCACTTCAGTGCTGTGGAAGAAGGAGTACAGCATAGATATCCTGTGACAAAGAGGCTACTTTTTTGTATTGTGATCAGAAGGAATGCTGTTCTATAGAGTGGAGATCCATTACAGATCCTAGTACAACCAAAGGATAAATAAAATTATTAACTCTCCTTAAGACATACAAAGTGACTGTCACTAAAATGTCTTTCTAGGCTCAGACAACATTTTGCCTGTACTTATTTGGGAGGAGTCCCTAGGCTCCAAGAGACAGTGAACACAATTTCAATGTGTCCAAAATACCGTTTCCTCCTGTCAGCAGCTGCTGGATTTATGTGTGGATCAGAACACTCACTGGCTATTTTCTCTTTTCTCAGAGTGAGAGTTTAGGCAAGACATTAAGAAAATTAATGAACATTGTCAATGGTGCAGATTTTCTTGTCATAATATTCTTCTAAAAGATGAAACACAATACACAGTGTTTGAAGAATTCTAAGAACTTCTTTAATAGAAGCATATATAAGAACCCAATTTCTTTTTACTAGTCAAATGCTCAAGAATGTTTTGTAACTTTGGTTTGTTTCTACCTTATGAATTTTTGTATCAGAAACATAAAAGCAGGAAAGAGGGGGAAAGCAGGTACAGTGTTCCTCTAGAAGAAATAAAAACTGAGGCTGTTTGGTCATACAAGAAAAATGAGACCTTGAATGAAAATGGAGAATAGTTTAATTTCAGTGGATAGATTAGCAAATACCTCCTTGACTGGAAAAACTGAATGAGGGATTTGGCCTTAAAATGCCAGTGTATGACATCATTGACAGTGACAAGAGCTGCTCATCACAGTGACAGATCAACAATTGATTCTTAGGCACTGACTGTAATTCCCTGTAATTCACATCTGTCAGATACTAGAAAACAATGAGAAAAACAGAAAGTTTGAACAAGAGAGAACAGCTCTAAGGAATTAAGTGACAAAATTTTCATTTTGGTATTTACACAGAAGCCCTCAGGCTCCATCACATGCTGGTAGTTATATGTGTGCTTAATTAGTATGTGAAATCATAACATGTAAATTCTGTCTCTTACTTTGATATTTACTCACTATGAAAGACCTTCCTGGCCCCATTGATTGAGTCACTGCTGAGCTGCTCTGCAAGAGAATGAATCCCTCTGCAAGAGTGGGTATGGAGGGGTCACCAGGGCTTTTGGAGGAGCACAGTCTTGCTGGCACAGCTCCAGAAGTGGCAATGCTGCAGGTAGTGCACATTGCTAAATGCTTTTTGCCAGGGACCCTGGAAGACTTTTCTAGCTCTCGTAGCTCCAATAATTTGGATCTAAACACATGCAGTCTAGTCCTGAGCTTGCGAGAACATGAAAATTCCAGCAGGCTGTGGTAATAGCTGAGCTTTCCTATTTTAAATACAGAAAAAATGTTTGGCTCCTAAAAATCTTGGTACTCAAGAGGTTTCAAAGATTCTGCAAAAGCAAAGTTGAACAAAAAGGTCCCAAAACCCCTCTGTCTTATTTGTATAGCTGTCAAGATGCACTGACAATAGAAGGAATATATTTCCTGGATGAAAATGGAGACTAGGCAGTACTTTTAATATATATGATAGCTTCATATTTAAATAAACATGATAGCTTCATATGATGGTGGATATCATATACTACATGAGTCAATGAATGTCACATAACCTGAAGTGACAATGTGCACTGATGTTTGCACCCAATTTCACATTAAGAAATGCACAGTATTTTTGTAGAGATAATTATCATGCAATATTTTTTCATTTTAATCCTCATAAGTGGATGAAGGAATGTGTAGTTATGGCACAGCTGACTCTATAACTTCAGGATTAAAAAGGGCATTTGAAATCTTAAAGCTTTTTCTAAAAAACCTCTACTCCAGCTACTATGAAAGTCTCATAATGGAGATTTTTTTAGCATGTAACATGCCTCTGGCATATTCAAATTCTTGTTTGACATTTTCTAGAGTACCATACCTAATATGACTGACAAGCTCCATTCTCGAAAATAGAGCTTGAAATAAACCTATATTTTATTGAGTAGCACTATAGACAAAAGAGGTGATTGCATTTCACTCTTTGCAATTCCTGAAACATAACTCAGTGAAGGCTGCTCCCAGTCAGGGTGTTGAGATCCCTGCTGCATGGTCCCTGAGGAACAAGAATGAGGAAACAATGTGTGCATTACTGTTAAGGGTTGTGTAAGATGCTATGTTAAAGTTATTTTATGTGTGGAAATCCCTTTGCTATTTATCTGAATAGTGTTGTTAATGGTTTTAATTTAACAGTTTCCTGGTTCCCTTTTTTTCCCCCCTGAGTGTCTTGCTAAAGAATTAGGGGTTTTGATTAGATAACCAAAGTAAACTCCATTAGCAAAATTTTGATGATTAATCAGTATGAACAGAAAAAACATAATGAAACAAAAGCATCTTCTAAGTTATATTAAGTTATATTAAATTTTATGAATACCACTCCTCTTTAGTTACTGGGATTATTATTCATAAATACAAGCTGCAAGATCATTTTCACTGAATTAGTGGCAAAGATAATTATTTTTATTGCTCCTAACAAACAAAACCTTACTGCCTGTTTCTTTTTTTTTTTTTTTTTTTTTTGTTTACACTTATAATTTTTTTTCAACAACAAAATAAAACAACTAGCAGGTGTTAAATGAAAATATTACAANTTGCACTTGTGGCACCCTGTGCTGTGATACAGTCTGTGAGGCGACTGATTCAGTGATAAATCTGCAGAAAAGAGTGTGAGGACCTGGTGGTGCTGACTGGATAGCAGTCAGCAGTGTGCCCTGACAGCAGTAAAGTCTAAATATGTGATGAGCTGGATTACTTATTGCATAGGCAGACAGATGGATGGATGATTTTTCCCTTTTATTTTACACACAAGTGGTTGCGCTTGGAAGAGTCCAGGTTGATACTCTCCTCTGAGTACAAAAAAGATGTTGAGAGTCCAGTAAGGGCAAGAAAAATGACTGGGGGAAATAGCATTGGACATTGGCTGGTTCTTCTCTCTTGAGCTTAATTTAAAAATAAGGGTCCTGTTGTGGAACTCTTGAACTTATTAGTAAAATTTAATAATATGAATCCTTGTTTTTCATTTCTGATGACAGAAAGAACTGATTTCAAACACTTAAAGTGAAAAGTTGTAAAGATGTCTTGAAGAATTGAAGAAAGTTACAAAATAAGCTAGAGAGAATATTTTTCCTGCCATTACCTCAAAGAATTCCTTTTCATCAAAAGCTATTGAATATTTAAAGGGGGTAAATTGCTATTAAGAAAGAAACTTTGCAATTCCCAAAGCAAGACTATAATGAGCACTTTTAAAGACTTAGGTATATTATGTAGCTGTCAAAGCTGCTATGCTTTAAGACCAAAAGGAAAAAAAAAAAAATATAAGAGAGAGAGATGTGCAGTGAATAAAAGTATAACCAGACTCAGTGGGGTGAAAACATGCTCACTGGCAGTTTAAGCTTCTCAGCATTGCAGACCAAGAATTTTGGTGTTCTAAAGAGCAAGAACCTAGGCAGGACTGAGCTGAGTAAAGGGAGGGGTCAATGCTAAAGAAATGTCCAAGGATTAATGAAGATTAATGCCATCAGAGAACTGAAAAGATGGAGACTGAATTCTCTTCATGGACCAGTTCAGAAACAGCCACAGGTCTATATTGTCCCCAGTAGCAGGAACCCAGCGTTTCAGGATGCCAGCACTGCACAAGAGATCCTGGGAAACACAGTACCCTGCATCTGTATCAGTCTGCTCCCTTTTCACTGCTTCAGTTACTGCCTGTGACTAGATTTAATCCCACAACTCTAAGGGTATTTCAGATACTCCTACACCTGATTTAAGAACTGATTCAAAGGGCCATATCACAGGTCTCTACATTCATTTCCAGTTTCTATCTACAAGAAAAAGCACACCCAGATACATACTCAGGAGCACTAAACTAGGCTGGAATATTCCACAGAGCTTTTGATATTTCCTCTCACCTCGCATCTTGAAAAGGTAACATTTATTGAGAAGGGTTTCTTCTTGCCCATATCTGTATGAAGATAAGTAATGATAGCAGCCAGAGTTCTGCCATATTACTTGTCCTGTGAAATACATGTTGTACACACGGTCACTAGGGAATGCAGGGCCTTAGCCACATCTAACAATCTGTGATGCTGGAATTCATTTTCTTCCACACTTGTGCTGTGTGCAGCCCAGTGGAATTTTTTACTGATACTTTCTCTCTGATTATGTAGTTTACTTCAGCTTCAGTTGCTGCAACGAATCTCACTTGAGCTGTACCTTGAAACAGATAAAAAATCAGCAAATCTGTCTTGTTGGAAATCTTCATACTAGGGAGTTTTCAGCCAAAAGGGGGACAAATTTTGTGAATTTGTTTAGTTGTCAGTTTTATTTGGAGAACCACGGGCATTGTCTCTGGCTCTACTGCTACCAGCCTGATTCCATGTCCTTCCTTCATCATGCACTCACTCAGAACAAACTACATGAGTCCACCTTGAAGAAAAACCCGGCATGAGACACAGCTGGACACTCATGAATGCTTTGTAGAATGACAAATAGAAATGAAGCAGATGTTCAGGTTCACCTGACTTTAAACCATGAAAGCTAATTAACTTACACTCCACTACACCGTGAGTGTTGTGTTTGGCTAGAAAAATATCTGACAGATCTCCATTTATTAAAAACATAAAGATCAAAAGAAAAAAAGAATGTTCACCTTGTACTCAGTTGAATTAAACAAAAAAACCCCTCAACTACAAAAGGAATTAATAAGGATGGTTTCTCTTTGTGAATGGTTGCAGTCTGAAAACGTTAGCTTCTGAGGATTTTTGAATAAAAATCATCTCATAAGTCAAATTCACCCATGATCTTTCTTTGACACTTGGAAAATGAATAGGCATTTCTTACTGAGTAATGAGGAAAGGGAAAACAAACATTATGTTACTTTTGAGCTGGTGTATTTTCCAGGAGATGAGCTAAATTCATCATCTCCCATCACATAAAGTTTTCAGATAGAGTAAAAGGTTTTCAGTTGAGATTTTTAGCTATTGAGTATTACCACACATCTGGCCTTAGAACTGATATCAAAATGTTTGTGTTGGGTTTTCAATTCTTCTGTAGGTGGAGAAAGTTAAATGTTTATTGAAGAGGATATATAGGATGTGTATACTAAGTAGGTAGAAGTGGAATAAAAATAGATGCAAAGGTTGTATCTGGAAATCTGCTACTTGCTTAGATTTGTGTGTTTACCTGAGATGCAGTGCACTAAAGACATAAATCATTTTGAAATCACCTTAGAACATAGTTACCTCTGTTAGTTATCCACTTTTAGCATCAGATTCTGTTTTTTACATAAAAATACTCTGGTTAGGATACCTGTGCAAAAGTAGAACAAATTCACTTCAGACTGAGATTTGTGAATCTCTAACTTCCCCTGTGGGGTTTTTCATAGCATTAACGATCAGACTTTCAAAAAAGGTAGGATAAGGACATTTCCTGTCAGATCCTTAGAGGTCAAAAATTACCACAAACTGTGAGATTATGCTCCTTAAGAAAGGGAATAAGCCTGGTGTCAAGGCCAGTTGCAGTTACTAAGGAATTGCTGGTGAGAAAATCTTAGGCTCCCTTTTTTGAAGTGAGATTGTAACCCAGAGTTGCAAGATGAGATCTACAGCCATCCTTTGCTGTAGAGCTTGGTAACCCTTCTCTAATCTCTCCCTGATCCAGATGTCTCATTTCTGCATGGGTGTCCCAATAGGACTGCAGAGGTCCCATATAATGTGAGTTTTGACATTATCCTGGCTTCCTGGGGCAGTGGAGGTGAAAAGTCCAAATGCATAAAAGAAGTTTAAAATCCAGGCTCCCTAGTAAAACTAAAAAATCAGAAACTGTCCCTTTTGATGTCAGCTTTGAATCAAGTTCTTTTTTTATTAATCACTCTCTACCCATAATCCTGGTGAACTTTTTGAGAGAGAAGAAGATCCTTCAAACCCCACCTGCTGCAGAGAATCTAAAATCTAGGTCTTCTGCACCTCTATTCATATTTTACTCACCAGACTCAGGAGTATTGCACTGATGGCATGCACAGGGTTAATCCAAGTGGAGAATTTTGATAGAAAAACGTTCAGGTTTTAAAACCTTTAATAAACTGAGGTGCTGATAAGTCTCAAAATATAAAGGATAATAGAACTTCAGTCTGTGAAATCTCCTAATAGAATACATCTTTGGTGCTGGGACATTTAGGCAGGGAGGCAGAGATTCCACCAGCTTCGTCTTACATTTGGTAGAGTTCAAAAAGTAACTAACTTCCATTAGGTTCAATTTAAACTTGGTGAGAACTCCTGAGTGCCATTGAAATTCTGAATCCTTAATTTTATTTAAAGTGAAGCTTAGACACTTTTGGATTCAGAGAATTAATGACTATAAATCTGGGCTGAGTTCCAAGATCCAGAAAGGTTGAAAAATTGATAGATATATACTATTCCCTTTAGATTTCCATTGCCCACAGGATGTCCTGTTTGATGGAAATGGAATATTAAGCTGTTATTTAACTTTGTACTGTCAGTGAGTAAAAATTTGGTGAAATAAAAATAATGTATATATCTTTATACAAGAACTGGTTCTTTGAAAAATATTAGGGCATACTAAAAAATCATATATCTCATGAAGAGAAAATACTGCAAATTATTGTAGGCAGATTTTTAAAAAAATCCTCTTTTAGTCCATTTTCTTAAGATCAGGATAAATCAGAACATATGTGTGTAAGTTTGTATGTATTTACAGGAGCCAGAAGTGTGTCCTTGGGGTAAAGAAGGCAGAGGGAAGCCAGAGGCAAAGCATTGTCAGCAGATTGAAGGAGTTGATGCTTCCCCACTGCTCAGCCCTGGTGTGGTACGTGTGAGTGCTGTGTCCAGTTCTGGGCTCCTCAGTACAGGAGGAGACACTGGAGGGAATTTGGTGAAAGGTGACAGAGGTGATTGAGGGCTGGAGAACCCCACTTCAGGAAAGGCTGAGAGAGCTGGGGCTGTTCAGCCTGGAGAAGAGAGGGCTCTGGGGGGATCTCATGACTGTATGCAGACCCCTGGAGAGGGTGCAAAGACAGAGCCAGGCTCTCCTCTGTGGCACCCGGGGACAGGAACAGAGGCAATGGACACAAAGTCACATACTGGAGAAAATACATCAGAAAAGATTTTCTCATTATGAGGATGACTGAGCTGGGCACAGATTGCTCAGGGAGAAGGAGGAATTTCCATCCTTGCAGGTATTCAAAAGGCATCTGGACATGACCTTGATCAACTGGCTTTGGGAAGCCCTGCTTGAAAAAGATAATTGTAAAGGACGATTGTCATTCCAACTTCAATCTTTTGTGTTTATGTGGTAAATATATATATATAAATAGAGAGAGGGGTTGTGTGTGTGTGTACATGTGTGTATATATGCACAGACATGATTAACATAAATGAGCATATACCTAAGCGAAAATATATATGTATATACAAATTTATATCTCAGACACATCTATATTGTAGATATATAGAGCAGACTTACAGAAGTGCATATTTATAGATTCACATTATATTCATTGTTCCGTCTCTATCTATACATATATGAATTATACTATTTTCTCCCATTTACATTTTGAACTGGATAGCAGTTTTCTGAGGGAATTACAATAAAAAGATACAAATTATATACAGCTGGTTGAGTTTTATTTGTACTTTATATGCAGATACTAAATATTAAGCAATTATAAACCATGCCCCTATTTCAAGCAGGAATCCATATTCTAGCCAAGCTAATGAATAAAGAAATAGAATATTACAAATATGTCACATATAGCAGCTGCATCTTGTATTTGTTGCCATTTCTGTCTAACGTGTGGTTGCCTAGGAGATACCACTCTGACAGTGTGAGCCCTTTCACATTTTCATGGACTAATATCTGCAAATAAGCTTTCTTGAGTTTGTGTTATCCTTTCTTTCCCATCTCCTGCATATTGCCCTGAACTTTTGCACATGGTGATATCTGACTCAGTTATGTAGAGTTTGATCTGCTTTTGTATATACTACCCAGAAAAATGGGTTCTCCATTCAACCACAGAGAAATTTGTAATTAATTTTTGTTCCTCTATTGAGAAAAATGCCATTCTGTGAAATTGATTTTTTTTTCACAGGAATAAAATTACCCACTAGTAATAATTTTAGCAAAATACGCCTGTCTTATTTCTAATTGCTCTTTTCAAAATTAACAATAATCTTTGGTAGTTAGAAAGTAATCACTTTAACTGGATCTTCTATCCTTCTCTAAGGAAAGGAAAAGGAACAAATATAAAAGAGAAAGTATACTTTTGGTTGGCTCAATCTAAATTATGACTAGATAATTTCAGTGAATTCTTTTTGAAGCATGTGCTTTCTCTGATTTAGGTCTATTTTGAAGGATTTACTTCCAGCCCTTGTAAAGAGGCACCAACTTTGCTATGTCTGTCATTTGATTTGCTCGTTCCTTTCACCTGTTAATAACTATTAACATAGAGAAATGCTTCATCTAAAGGAAAAGGGCCTTTGACCTAAATAAAAATATTTGGTCCATTTTCTAAGAGAAAATTTGCATTTGTGCTGCATGGATTAGAAATACATACAACTATATTAGTTTAATATAGTCCTTTATTTAAAACCAGGTATTCATTCATTAGACATCATTATATTCATCTGCTCCTAACTCACAAGTTAATTGCAAGTTTAAATGGTACCCATTTTTCAGAAAAATTCCCACTTCTTCAGGGCTTATGTATAGTTAATGAGTTTTCTCTTTGGAGATTTCCTGTCCAATCACTTGACACAGAGAATTTTCATATTTTAAATTGCAAGCTGTTCAGCCTTCCTTTTATCAACTTTTCACTCAAAAAAGCTCAAACTGAAGCAGCAAAGGAAATAAAGCTAGTATATTGAAACCTAGGTAAAGTACTTAAATCCATCATTATTCCAATCATGAAAGTCAAAAATGTCAAGCCTATGGATAGCCACTCCTGTTTGTATGAAAAGAAATAATTAGAAAAATATTTGGTGTTGTACATAGTTCTTAATTTTATTTCATGTATATTTTTGAATTAACTATAAAAAAAATTCAGGTTTATGTGATATATCTTACTCAGGATCTCCACCAGCATCTTCCCACACTCCAATTCTATATGAAGTTCATAAGAGGAAATATAATTGCTCTTGTACTCAGGGTTTGGATGATAAGTATTAGCAATACTATTTAGAACGGCTCTTCTCCTTGCCAGACATCAACATATAAAGCTGTAAAATGCTGAACTTTTGGGACTGTTTTAATATTTTTTTATCTGCTGAATAGTGTGTTTTCCTGTACATCTTCATTTCACAAAAAGAAAAATGTGTCTGGAAGTGCTGATGACTTCAGCAGAGATGGTGTTTTCCAATTACTTTCTTACATAGTCCATTTGATTATTTAATTACTTTTTTTTTTTTTTCTTTTTTTCCAGATTGCATATTTAGCTGTCAGGATCATTTACTTCTAATAAAGGTCAGGCCAGTTAAATAGTTTGTCAGACAGAGAAATTACATCTATTCATTTTGTCTAGTGAGATTTTTTTGATGGCCTTTTGTACTGATATTCTGGGAGTTTATGAAAGATTTTATTACTTGATCTTTGATGGATTGGTTTAGAGTAAATATACATGCGGAAAGTGAAATGAAGGACATGGTGTGCCTGAGGCTGGGGAACAGCAAATGTAGGAGTGCAGGAAAGAATGTCAAATTTATGAAAGACTAAGACAAAAAAAAAATAGGGAATATGACCACTATCTTCAAGTAAACAAAGCACAAACCACATGTGAAATGACAGTTCTATGAGAACATCATGCCACATCATTTATAAGCTTTTGTCACTAAAAAACCAAACTTTTAGAGTTCTATGATAGCTTCCCTAAGAATTTAACTAAGAAACAAAACATTTATATTTATTATTTAATTAATCTTTAGAATTTAGGTCAAAATTTCAGATAGAAGCACGGAATGGATTTAGTCTGTCCAAATTAGGCACCTCATAAATTGGATTTTAACATACCTTTCCCTTTCTTTAGTCCCTCAACAAGGGCAACAAGGGCAGAAAGGTGTGGAAGCAGAAGGCAGGTACTGTGTATTCTCAGCTGTAAAGAAATTTCCATCATCTGTAAAGGAGGATGCTACTCTACTTGTCTTGAGCCTGCGGTTCTCCACCTTACTAGTTCTTTAATAATTTCAAACTATCTGGTCAAAGTATGAAGTTACTTCTGTTTTGAAAGCATCAGGCCTATATTAAGTATTGTTTATATAATTTTTAATTGGCCAATTTTCCATAATTTCTATATCACCAATTTAACTGTAAGTGATGTGTAAAAAATTGTATGGGTCTGTTTTTGGAGGAAATTGATAAATTTATAAGCCGGTGAGCTGCAAAAATAATTTTATCACATTTTCATTCATTTAAAAATTGCAATTGCCTTCCAGCTGAAGTACTGACAGGTCTGTCAAATACACACCTGGGCCAGATTCACAAAGTATTTTTGGGCTGAACTACATAGTGGCCAGAATATAGGTATCTAAACCAAGGTCAGGAGTCCATGAGAGCCTCTTCGAGAATTTACCTTAAGCCAGCTGAGGTTCACTCGTTCTGGAATGCTCTGGAGCTTGAGGAAGGGATGCAGATAATAAGAAGCAGACGGAAATTCACTGATAAGTCCTCTTAACCTATTTTGATCTTGCTTGCAAAAAGCTGAGGGTTGAGAAGTATGAAGTGCCTTAACATGGAATACTTCCACCCATCACAAAAGCAGAAAATTTGGCAAATATATTTATTTTCACTAAGGCACAGTATAAATGACAGTGGTAAATGACTTGGTTTGCTTTTGTTCATAACACTTTTGAACTCAGCCCTCTGCAAAGTGGTCTGTTAGGGTGATGGGGAATAACTGCTTTATTTTAAAGGACTTTTGAAGCTTTAGAGGTCTCTAATTTACTTGTGTGATGAATGGACCCAACCCATGGATCTCAGTCTGGTTGGATGGAAGAGAAATCCAGAGACAATGTTGCAGAAGACAAGCTTAATCTATTGGCCCATACCAGGTGAGGCAGGTGGACAGAATTCTAATAAACCAGGCTTAAATCTCTTGTCAGTGTGATGCATGCACAGATTTACTCTACATGGAGAAAAGAGTTGGTGGGAGTAATGCAACAATTCAGACTCCAGTAGTGTGTGCTGTGTTCTCTTGGAACATTATATGTGGTATAAGTAATGGCATTGTGTGTGCTAGTTTCTCTGAAGGTCTTTCTGGAATGAATCCTGTTCAATTATCTGGTCATTCAGGCATTAGGTACCACTGTTTTCATCTGGCTGTGCTTTTTTCAGTGGGTCACCATCCATGGGTGAGACACCTGCTCACAGAGAAAATCAGAGTAACTATAGTGTCAATCTGCATTGTGAAATGATTGTTTTGTGAAATTAATTCTGGTCATTTACACCAGATATAAGAGTATCATTCAGTTCTGCGTTGGAAGATGTTAAGAAGGAAGCACACAAAATAATTTGAATTGGAAAAAAGAGAAAACATTAGTTGTTTTTTTGTTTGTTAGTTGTAATCAGATCACCAATTTTTAAATTCAGAATTTTATTTTTTTTCTGTTGTTAGTACAAGATACATCTTGATCAGGGAAGAAAAGCATCTTTCCTTAACAAGAGGTTAATTAAGGTACTAATACAGTTCAAGAGCAAACAACAGGACAAAATCGTGTTCTGCAACATAATAAGGTAATTTGATAGTATATCTCAGTAGGAAAGCTAAAAAAAAGCACTGTAATACAAAATTAAACACTTATCAAGGCACAGTCCATTCACTGTCCATTTCAGACTGATATTTGAGACACTTTTTGCACCATTTTTTTTCTTACTTTCTGGATTGGATTGTATCCATGCTCACTTTATCATCATGACCTTGGCTGAAAAATTTGTAGTATTTGATGGATCTGATGGGGAGCATTTGTTATTACTTATTTTCTCAGATTAGGGAAACAGGTAAGAAATGGGTCATTAAAACCAGTAACATTGCTCATAAACATTTCAAGAGATCTATGAAACATGCAATATAGTCCCCCATGGCAGGAAGGTTGCAAGTAAATGATCCTTGAGATCTCTTCCAAACCAATTTTGTGATTCTGTGATTCTTAAAGAATGAAGAGGCTTTTATTGGTCCTTGGTCCATAATCTCTTGGAATATTTTTCATACTGCATGACAAACAGAGTAAAAAAAAATGGTGCTTGTACATACAGATAATAACTTTCTGAACTACTTGTGTATTAAAGCTGCGTTTATATTTGTAGTTGTTTCAATTGTTACAGTATTTTGTATATCTTGGCACTGTATGAGCATTTCATTCTAATAGCAAAGTGCTCATGAAATGTTTTGGTTATAATTCTCTGATTCTGCTACTGATGACACTGTTCCCATTTGTGTCATTTTTATTGTTCCCTCATTTCCTCTTGTCTTTAGAAGGAGCTGCTGCTTTTAGATAGGTCTCTATCTGTTGGGTTTTGATCAATTAAAGATTTTGCTAGCTTCTTTTCTCTCTTCTCAATTATGTTAAATTGAAGTGGAAGGTATGTTGATATTAATGGGCTTTCCTTTGAGTTTGACTGCTCCATTGGGAATGAATGCTACAGGTCCTTGTATGAGCCCTCCTGCACTGCAGCTCTGCAGAAGTGTGTGCCCAGGCCATACAGCAGCAAGCAATCCTCATCCTGCAGTGATCACTCTCATTTTGTTGTCTATTTTTGATTAACTTTATTCAGTATTTCATTGGACACATCTTTCTTTCTGCTTGTCCTTTTTGTTTTTCAGCTGCATTTTGTTTGTAAGCACTGAAGGATATGAAATCTTTTATTTTCTTTCTACAGAATCCCTGTAAAACAACAGAAACACAAAGAAAAGCAGAGATTATGCAGTAAATTATGCAGATACTCCTTTTGGCCATGTTTTCTGGGAAATCACTCAAAACTTCCTCTGTATTACCCAGTCTGTATTCTGCTAAACCAAGACATTTTTTCCCACATTCCTATATTCTTAATTCTACCAGTTTTACAATACTGAGAAATTCCTGATGATCAAATTTCTTTCTCCATTTCCCTGAAGGTACAGGGAATCAAGCTTTATTTTTGTCATCTAATTAGAGAATTGCTGTAAGTCTCCCACTAATCCCATTGTTTGCCATGTTTGCAATGACTGTTCTGTATTTAAGGTTAGGTCTCCCTTTTCCCTGTTCTTGTTCTTTCTGTCTCTTTCAGCTCTTCCTTGCATAATGCCAACTTGTGCCAGTTTGCAGCACACAGGCTTTAAATACAGGATTAAAGGTATTGGAAGGCATATGTTTTTCTTGTTTAAATTTAGAGCTACAGCAAGGCAATCATAGTCCTTTCATGGCTAAAAATGAAAAAAAAAAATTACTTTAACAAGAGAAAAAAATCCCAAACTCCTGTAGCTAAGGAGAGGAACCATGTATTATCCCATCAATGTCTCTCTACTCCTTTGTGGTGGAACAATATTTTTCTTAGTTTTAATCATGTTTACTTAGAAAGAAAAATATGGAAGGTTTTCATGAAATAATAATTTATTCCAAGGAAATCAACTGTGAACAGGGAAAGATTTTACTTGATAACTAGCTCTTAGTCACTCTCCAGTGATGATACTCAGTGGCCCAAGAAGACATTTACAGCAAACTGCTAAGGAGGAGCTAACAAAAATGATTATTTTAGGCAACATTTATCTAAATATTGAGGTATTGAGGTTTTTCTATGAAATGCAGAAGGAGCTGGACTGTGTAAAGATAGTAATCTATTTAATAATTAATAACTGTGTTTACATCAATATAATTTTCTGTATATTACTTATGCAGGAGTGGAATGCCATTTCATTGTTTCTGCCTGTAAAAACAAAAGCTCTTACCATAAAAACAATCCTGGCATCCCAGTTGAAAATTTACAGTTTTTAATTTCTTATTGTGCAAACCCAGTATTATATTCCATTTTCTTCAAGAAATTATATTTATGTAAAAATTGTTGTAAAAGCAAAGCCTGCATAATAAGGAATAACAAAGTGTGTGGAATTTTAATTTAAAATTACTGTAATGTAGATAAACAGAGTAATGATATATGAAATATGGTTATGAATTAGTGTTTCATTGTTTCTTTGGTCTTAAGTCTCTGAATATTTTTCATAACTGAAGACATCAGGGTTCTTCTCTGGATGTGTGGAATGACAAATATTCACAGATCTGCGGGCTTTCCTGAAGGTGGCTCCATTTGATAAAGGTTAAATTAAACAATCCAGGATCAGATCAATCCCAAATTTTCATCAGAGTAATTGGTCAGAGGAGGAAAAACCAGAAACAACGGTTTAGATAGCAGGTATGAATAATGCCTTAAGAATTTCCATAAAATATTTCTGGGATTTAACCAATGTGTTTTTGAAATTTATCAACTGAGCAAATACTCCACAAAAACTAGAGAAAAAAGTCTTTGCCTATTTACAGTACATCTCTGTCTCAATTCTGAACTAAGGACTGTCTTAACTAGTCACTTTCCTTTCTTTTTAATTCTGGCTACTAAAAAATACAGGTTCATTTGACTGTATCTCATTCATATATAGTTGTTTCCAGCCTCAGTGAAATAGAGAACAAAGCATGTCCAGGAGAATGCTTGTTTATTTTAGGATAGTTCTCAATTCTGCCTCAGATTGCTTCAGCTCAGGATGTAGATGAAAAGATAAAATGTACAAAGCTTCATTTCAAAAGAAATTCTGAAATAGAAAATGGAAGAGGAAATTAACTTTCAGTGTACTTTAGAAGAACTATAGCTTCAAAAACTTTGAAACTCAGTGAATATGATTATATTTGTCTGCAAATTAAAAACAAAAATTTGAACCAGAAAAAAAAAAAAGTAGAGGTGAAACATTTTTAGTTAAGTTAAATTCCAGGTTGCTAGTAGATAGCAACTTCCATCTCCATTACCAAAAAATTTTTGAACACTGAAGTTTTCTGTGATTTTCTAATGGCTCAGTGACAAAGGATGAATTATGGAAAAAATTACATTTTTCCATTGCAAAGGATAAACATTTAAAACTCTAGAGAAACCTAAGATGTGTAGTCAAGGTGTTCTGAAAATCTGTGGAGTTGTGCAGGGTTGCTTGGACCTAAACTAGCATTTGTCTCACAACTCAGGCACAGCATCTTTGACACAATACATAAATTAAATATATTCTCTTTGATACATTTTTAGAAAAAGGCGTTAAACCTGCTTTAAGTACTTCAATGCTGTTCAAAGTATCTTATGCAATATTTATACATGTTCTGGCTTCCCATCAGCAAGAAATGTCCTGTATGTCTTTCCCAAATCACCTTTCTCAGAGTTTGGCCATAAATTAATGATGACACTCTAACCAACCAGATAAATTTGTACGTGCAGAATCCTTGCATATGAAAATGTGTTTATCACTAGGAGTTAAGACAAATAAAAAAGAAAAAAAAAAAAAAAAAGCAGAGGCCATTGTAGATGGCTAAGCATATTTACAGGAAAAAAAAAATCAAAACTTCATCTACAGCAAGGGGCCAGAAAAGAACTTTCTCTGCCTTTCCAAGGACCTTGAAATCTTAAGCTCCATTAAGATAAATATTAGATGCTGGCTATTTATACCTTCATGTATGCATACACATTGGAATCCAGTATTTAATATATTGAGCACTAATGGTATTTTAGCTTTCAGATCAATGTCACATAAAATTCATGGGAAAATATCACAGCATTTCACCAGAAGATGAATCACTTCAGTATGAAATCCTTTAGAAAAAAACCTACCTTTAAAGATTTTTCTGCCTTGAGCTGAAATAGAGTATGAATGCTACAGGCATATGAGTAGTTATTTAAGTTAAATAAGAATAGATTTTATAGAGTGAAGAAAAGCTTTTTGGTTTCTGGTTTTCAAAACCTCAGGAACAGAGTCCCAAATATAGGAATCTTATCCTGCTCTCATGAAAGACTCCTTAGAACTCAGTAAGGAGGGAAGTGTCACAGGTAGGGTGAAGACATGAGAACTGGGAATCAGAGTTTGTCACCACAGAAATATTAGTTGTTCTAGATGTTGGCAAAGCAAGGTAAGAAATAAGAGAAATAAAAAAGGTAGCAGCCTTTCCATGGTGCAGAGAATTTGGAAAGGTTGGTACTTTTTAACAATTTTTTGTGATTTATTTTTAAGAAATCTTAGAAAATGCATATTCTCCATCTCTCACCCCTATGAGGATTTAGGTAAGCTTGGAACAGTGCACATACTGTTTTCTGAACCTGAAGACAGGTTTTTTTTTCTTTCAGTTGAAAAGTTAAATATGAATTTTAAAAAATCCTGGTGACTTGAAGTTCAAGGCTGTGCTTTCTGTTTGACCAGTAGGACACTGAATGCTCTTTACAGATGTTAAGTTTACTTATTATTTTAAAGTTTTTGGGATTTGTTTGTAGTTTGTTTGTTTCCTTATTTTAAATAAGAAAAAGTAGTTAAATATTTAGTAGTTTAGTGTCTTTTGGTAATTGTTTTTGTTTAGAAGAATAGCATTTAAAATGTCTCCTATTCTCCATATGACCTTGTGACTCTCAAGAAAGTGCATATTTTTTAATGCTAAATAAATAAGGACAACTAAAAAATATTTTCAGCAAAAGCTTATTGACTTAACTGGCTTCATGTAAATTTTATCCACTGAACACATTGTGTGGTCTATAAAAAGGACATTTCTATTTTAGTGCTTCAATAACTGTTGCACTTAGCCAGAAAAATAGTCTGAATAGACATGAATAAGCTTTTTATGTAGAAAACAGAGGTAATTCAACAGTTTTTAATTCTACTGAAATAATTTTCTCTTTATATCAGGTTATAGCGAACAGCAGTAAAATTAAAAACTGACAAAGAATTTTGATTTTAAAATGTTTCTATAAAGAGGTATTTCTATCAAAATCAACTTATTTGGAACGAAAATATTTTTCCAAGTAATTTAATTGGCAAAATAAAATTCAGTAGCATATAGAAGTTTCAAATGAACATAAGTTTTCCATAATTTTAGTCTCTCATTCCACTTGTTTTCAAGATTTTGGTTTCTTTTTCAAGTGGTCTTTCCTCCTCTTTGTCTTGCTTTTTTTCCCCTTTACTACTGTGGAAAAAAAAAAAAAAAAAGAATATAAAAAGAAGAATGAAAAAAGACTGTTATTTTTCAAAAATAAACAAAAAATTGTCTTTTTTTCCCCCCCAAAAATATTACTGCATTTCAAAAATCTCAATGTTTGATATACATACAGATTTGGAAATAAAAGTTTTCTTCTTTCTGTGAAACACTATCTGGAATATAAGTACAAAATAGATTTTCAAATTTCAGTACTGTGCATGGAATAGTAAAGAAATTCAAATATTTTTTCCCTTCTTCCTTTGGATATGTATTCTGCATGTATGTCCCGCTTTTGGTGGTGTTTTAATGCCTTGAAGGTAATTTTGCAATTCAGAAATAAAATAAAATATTTTTGTTTTCTTTCCAAAAGTGGGAGCAGGAGACTTCTCTTTTTCCTCACTTATTCTCCCTTGGATTGTAACAAAATATGAAGATTTAAAATTATTCATATAGTGATAAAAACAAATACAACATTTTTAAAAATTAAACTAAATTTTGGGGGGGGAGAGATTACAATGGAACAAATATTTGGCAACTGTAACTACAAAAAGGAATGCAATCTTAATGAACACAACTCTCCTACTCTTAGAAATAATTATTTTATGCCATGTCATTGTTTGCAAGATTGCTTTAAGCAGCAAGGTCTTTTAATTAATTTCTGCCTTTCATGGTCTGTAGAAGGTAGAAACCAGGGACCATCTTGCTTGGTCAGGGGAGTTAATTCAATTTATTTTCCAGATCATGAAGGCAGCAACAAATCTACCATGAGTTAGGAAGCACAACAAAGTCATTTCTGAAGGAATGTCATCCTAACAGGGATACAGCTAAACATACCTGGAAGTTATTCCATGAAATGCTTTCATCCTTGCACATTAAAAGGCTGAATATGATCTCTAATTTTTCTTAACAGATGAAAGCGAGCATCCTCACTAAGTTCCAGACTTAGCCAAATCACTACAGGATCCCAGCTAAGGTGGGGCATACGAAGAGAAGCAGGTTTGACTTGAATTTTAAAGATTTTTATTTTCCTGTGTGGGTGTGAGAAGCAGCTGACCGTGCTTTTGCACCCAGCTCCACTCACATGCTCCTCTGCAAGCAGAGGCTCACAAATCCCTGCTGCCTGGGATGACACAGGACACTGGTGGACACAGGTTTGATGCAGTCCCAGCATCTGTGGCTTTAATTTGCAGCTGAGGAACCTCCAGCAGCACAAGCTGTGCCACCTCCCCACTGCAGCTTGGAGCTGGTTCTTTTCTGCCAAGGAGGAAGACAGACATATCCAGCTCTGGTTGTCACTACATCCACTGTAGTCACTCAGTTCTGGAAGTCTGAAATTATAGAGCTGGTATTCTTTCTGAAGAACCCATATTTCATTCTTTTTTCTTGGGAGTCAGAATAGTTTTAAGTTTGTGGATGAGAACAATCTATTATCACCTGAAATCTACATGAGCTTTTGCTCCAAATCACTCAAGCAGGGAACGTTAAATAAAATCTCCATTCTAATTAGAAGAAAACATAATCATCAATGTTGTGGTAAACAAAGCTGACAATATCAGTGTGATAATTATTTTAAAAAATAAATAAAACCTGTTCTGTCATGCTTGACAAATTTAATTGCGAGATTTTTTTATATGCAGGGGTTGCAGACTCTTAGTAGTAATCAAACTAATGGTTTGTCCTTGCCACTTAGCAAGGTTTATTTTGTGTGGTGAAAACATAAGGTAAGCATGGTACTGGCATTTGTGTCAGAATACTGATGATGTTGATATCTTTCCTACACAGAAGGATGAGACTGTTGGGAAAATTTTTATTTGGTCACTATTCCCTATTCAAAAGATACTCAGAACCTGAAAAGAATGTAGAGATATTTGGCCCTGTCTTACTTAGTGTAAAGTTTGAATTCCTTTTTTGATTGAACAAGCTTTTCACATATGAAGAGAGGCCATGGGGAAATAGGGGAATTGCTGCTGTGATGAGCACTGGGTTTTGAGAGGAATGCATGAAAAATCACAGTTATTAATTAGTTTCATCTCATTCAAACTTATAAGTCCCTAAAGGATTTTCTCCAAAGGCTGAAGTAGGTATGATTTGAGGCTGATTTCTCTATTTTCTAACTTAGAACAGAAGACAAGATCCTTTTGGTTGGTTTCTTTCTCCCTATAGTTTTCCTGATCTGATATAGATTGTTTTTCCTACTCCTCTAATGCAGCTCTCTGCTGTCTCCCACTGAACACTCTGTTCAACAGCACTAATCACTCCTGTCACTTCAATATTGGGGAAAGACCTTCTCTTGGCTCTACAGCTCAGCTCAAAGTAGCTGAAATGAAAGTGGAGGTTATTGTTCTTTCATTTCATGATATACTCACTATTCTTATTTCTTTGTCTTACATTCTTAATTTCAGCAAGAACACCACTGCAATTTAAAACAACTTTCTCTCAACTATGAGTGGCTTTGATTTGAGAGCTTTTCTTAAAGAAGAGTTATGTCTTTGACTTCAAAATTTTTCATCTTGCTGTAAATAGATTTCTTATTTTTAAAATACTACAACTTATTCCCTTTCTTCTCCATTTACTGCTTCTCTTTCAGGGAGAAAAATAAAAAGTAAGGAACAACGTGATATCTTGGCCTGCCAATGCTTACAGATTAAGGGTCAAAGTAAGATGCTGTATTCACTGCAGCCTACATTTTGCCTTTTCTGCAGAGCAATAGGGAAATGTTTGTTCGGTCACCAGCGGGTACCACGTCTGCTGAAATGTTCCCATGGAGACAGGGCACAGCTGAGCACAGCAGAAAAGAGGCACCTTACAGCCCTTCCAGGGGGTCTGTGGTTACCTTTGTAGCTGATGCAGTGCACAGCAAAAGCATCTCCCTTTAGAAACCCATTTCCCTTCTTTAGAAATCACATTTTGCTAGGAGTCAAAACGCTCATTTCCTAAAGAAACCTTAAAACACTGTAAAACACTGCATAAAGGAGGAGTGACCAAACAAGTGAATAAGCATTTCACACAAATTTCACAGTATTCCAGTGATGCATGCAGAAACATGAAAGCTCTGTATACTTAAGATCCTTTTTTTGGTTTGTGCTTTTTTTGTGTGTGTGTTTCAGATTTATTTCTAGATCTGAAATCAAACAAATTTTTCTTTAGCATGAGATGACTTGGACCCAAAGGAATACTGATTGAGATATAAGTATTCACTTTGCTGTTTGGTTGTGGTATTTGAACCATGTTTCATTCCACAACACTTGCTGGAACAAGCTGCTCCTAGGAGAATGACAGTGGCATTAAACCTGCTAATGGGATGTGCTTCCTATACCACAGGTAGGAGAAAAAAAGTCATCTTTTAATAAATGTAGGAAAGAAATCCTGACCATTAGATTCATAAAAGTCAGTGATAAAACTGTAGCTTGACATCTTTAAGATAATTTTTTTAGAAAAAAACCCAAGAAGACAGAAATAGTGCTGTAGAAAATACTGATAATAATTAGATTTCAATAGTTCTGACTTTTCTGGTTACCAACACTGAAATGAACAAAAATTGAGGGTTCCAACTGTGTGATAAAATGATTTTGGAAAAATACTATAAGACACTGAATGAGCTTGGTTGGTTTAATTTGGTGAGGCAAATTTAAAGATGAGATATGCTGATTCTTTACAATTAAAAACTTCAATAGTTTAAAATAATTTCAAAACTATAAGCATATTTAGCACCTAATTCTACTTAAAACTTAGTGACATAAAAAACCTTTACAGTGACTTTACAGGTGTTCAGCTGCTTATCCAGCTCAATGTGTTAAACTAATTATCAGATATGGGACCCAGAGGATTTTTTTCTTCTAATTAGGAAGAATTTTTGCAGAAGCAAAATTTAGTTCTTTTGTAGTTTTGTTCATCATCATCATCATCATCATCATCATCACCATCATCCTCTGGGAATTTTATTGACAAAGGTCCAGGGGTCTGGTAGGCAGATAATGCTGTCATTTCCTCCTGTTTTCTTCCTGTGGCATGTCATTGTCTTCTGGAGCATCAGGAAGCATTTCCTGGTCCATGGAATTTGCAGATACGTGGGGTGAAGCTGTGAAGTCCCCCTGTCCAGCTGCTGTTTGTGTGCTGGCACAGCCAGGGCCTGCTTGCAGGGACTCAATGACTCTTGCAGTGCCCTGCCACCATGCCCTGCTGCATGGAGGATCACTGGGAATATGAAAACAAAACTATACAGCTGCCTCTTGGCTCCTATTTAAACATTATCTCCATCCAGAGGTGCTCATGCTGTGGGTCACAGATGTTGTCTTTGCTGGAATGTCTCCAAAGGGATGCAGGAGAATTGAATTCAGTACTGCAAAAATAGGAGAACCCCAAGGCACTGACTTTTTGCAAGTGATGCTTTCCCCTTTGTGGGAAGATACCATCCTTGGATTCAAGGAGTTCTGGAAATGCTGGAACCATGAGAACCACGAGCCTGTGAGAAATTCCAAGTTTGATGCCTGTCCTAACATTTACCAATCTTTTTCCCCCACCCCAAAAGGTCATAGTTTGCTGGAGCAGTACTTTCACTTGAAGCTGCAAACATCAAGATTTCTCATCTGTCATGCTCTTGTCTCATGTAGAATTTGCAGCAAATTGTATTGCAGCTACTCAGGATTCCATTGCAAAGACCCTAAGATTGTCAACGTTTATTTGCCACACCTTGACATTTCCCAGAAGCGTGAAAGGTTGTGATTTATTGAACAAGTCTGTGTTATATGAAATGGAGAGTTATTCTGCTGCAGAAAAGGCTCCTAAAATCAGAGTTGGCTTGAGGCAGCCTGGCAGATATGTCAAATCCATGCTGCAATCAGAGATGTACCCAGGGCTCAGTGTATCCTGAGCCAAGTGTCACAGAATGATCTGAACTTGTCTTTGCAAGATAACTTATCTGGGCCTATTCCACCAGATTTAAAGAGCCACTCAGCCTGACATGAAGATGGACAAACACATTACAGGATCATTTTGACCCAAGATCTCATTCTGAGACCTGTGAAGGTACTGTAACATATTAAATGAAAATATCTTTTTGTACAAAGTGGTTATAGACCTGCTCACTTGTTCTCAGATTGGTGAGCCTTGTGGGCAGCAGTTTGCATCAGACATGCAGCTGAGCAGAGGAGGACATTCAGAACTATCTTACTCTTGAGATGAAGACAGAAATAGGTAGGACAATATCACAGCAATGGTCATCATCAATCACTTGTAGGAGACTGACATGTCTGTCCTGATTTTGGATGACACAGAGTTACTTTCCTTCCTAGTAGCTGGTATAGTGCTGTTTTGGATTCAGGACAAGAATAATCGAAACACACTCATGTGTTAGTTGTTTGTGAGTGGTGTTTACACTAAATCAAGGACCTTTCAGCTTCTCACCCCAGCCCACTGGCAAGTAGGCTGAGGGATCACAGGAAGTGGGGAGGGGGCACAGCTGGGCCAGCTGACCTCAACTGACCAAAGGGATATTCCAGAACTGTCCAAAGGGATATTCCAGAACTGTCCAAAGGGATATTCCAGAACTGTCCAAAGGGATATTCCAGAACTGACCAAAGGGATATCCCAGGCCAGCAGGCACCATGCTCAGCATATAAACCAGGAGGATGTTTAGAGTCATGGAATTGGTTGTCTTCAGTCAGTGTNCACAGGAAGTGGGGAGGGGGCACAGCTGGGCCAGCTGACCTCAACTGACCAAAGGGATATTCCAGAACTGACCAAAGGGATATCCCAGGCCAGCAGGCACCATGCTCAGCATATAAACCAGGAGGATGTTTAGAGTCATGGATTTGGTTGCCTTCAGTCAGTGTGAGGTGTGATGGAGCCCTGCTTTCCCAGGCTGAATAACAGCCTGTCCATGAAAAGGGGTAAATGAGTTCCTTCCTTTGCTTCACTTTGCAATTTTTGCTCTTCTGATTATTTTCCCCATCCTGATGTATGGGAGGGGAACGAGTGGCTCTATGGGACTTGGTTGCCAGCTGAGGTCAAACCACAACATCATCCTATTTTCAGAGCTTCTCTCTGAACAGTAAAAGAAACCAAAGAATTAATTACAAGCAAATCTTGCCTTTTGGTTCTCTTTGAGGGTTGCTCAGGTGCAGAGAGTGCCTGACCCTTGTGTCTGTATAGTGTGGAGAAACTGTCCCTTCACTGCTTGAAACAGGCATGGTTTCTGCTCAGCTGTGCACTGGAATTTAACAATCATCTTGAGCTGAAAAATTACACAAGGGCTTCCAGGATCAAACTTATTATGCATTCAGTATCCCAATACTCCATCTGCTGTTTTCTTGTTCCATATCCCATTAACAAATGCTAAGCTGCAGATTGTTTTTCACATAGTAATGAGCTGCATAAGTATGTAAACAAAACAAAAGTTATATATTTCTGTTAGAACAAGTGCCAAGAACACCTCCTGTTGCAACACTACTAATGACAGGATAGCAACAGTGGAATAAAGAGAGTAATTTGTAGTATTCCCAGGTCAGCTGCACACATGGTTTCTCCAAAATAAGTGAGGCAATTTATTCCATACTTACAATGCACCAGATTCATTCCTGCTTTAATTGCAATAGCCTCAGTGGATCTGTGTCATGGAAGAATTTGGCCTTGCGGTTGGAAATCTTCCTACAGATGGTGGTAAAAAAAGGTGAACAGCATAAATAATGTCATTATCCCAATTAATTGGAATTGATTAATTCATCCATCCATTTCCCAAGTGATTATCTCCAATTAAAATAATTGCCTGGATAACATTCCACTACTAGATCCCTGGATGAAACAGAGATTTCTAACCAGCATTTTACTCATATTGCAGCACCACCACCAATACCTGCAGCAGGGAAACACTTTGCAATTTGCAATAGTTCAACACAAGGACAGAGGAAGGTTTGGAATATCTCAAGTAAACACAGACTCATGTATTATTATTTGTGTCAGCAGAGTTGCTGTGGCATGGGACTTGAGTTGCAGAATGCAAGGGGGTGGTGCCTGCTACAAAGAGGTGATATTTATGAGCAAGCACAGAGGCATGAGGAGCACAAAGAAACCATGAGATAATGTCAGTAGGCATAGCAGCCTCTCACTGTTTTGTATTTTTGTAGGTATCACAGTAGTGGATTTTTTTTCCAACCACATCTCTGAAGGTAGCAGCTCTGTTGATGCATACAAAGGGATCCTCCCAGCTGTGGAAGTGATAAAAAGTCTGATGACACCTGTCTGAAAACCTAAAACATGGGCAGAGGAGCCTGACACCACAGAATGACCAGAGGCAAGATTCTGCTTTCTGATTGTGATTAGAAGATGATGGGTGTAACAGGGATGCCTTGAAAAGGCAGTTTCTGAAATTACATGTGAAGGGTGAGAGAGATACAGAGTGGTAATTTAAAGAAAGTGATAACAAGCTCAAATGAGCTGGGTATGAGGAGGATGCCTGTAGCCACAGTATAGCATCTGCTAAGTTCAGAGAAAAGGCTGTTCTAAAAAAATGTGAGAGTATGCTTAGATGTATACATACATGGAGATGAAAAACTGCATCTAGGAGAAGCTTTGTATAGAAATTATGCAAAATTCAAGTAGAGTTTGAACCCAAAAAGATTAAATTCAGAGCTGAATAAAATGTTAAATTACTGGGCTGCTTAATCACTTGTTACAGTAGCTGGGCACACTTCTACGAAAATGATTTAGGAGAAATGGCAACAGAAAATACTGCAGGAAAAATGTTGTATTTTGGATTGGTTGATAAGGAGGGATGAGGTCTATGATGAGCGAATCACAGAATCATAGAATGTGCTGAGTTGGAAGGGAAACATCAGGATCATTGAGTTCAACTTCTGGCCCTGCACAGGACAAGGATCTTGGCCCTCCCCAAGGATCCCACTGTGTGCCTGATGTCCAAACACTTCTCAACTCAGGCAGGCTTGGGACTGTGACCACTTCCCTCGAAAACCTGTTCCAGTCAGTGCTCAACTTCAGTTTCTGGGTGAAGAATCTCTTCCTGATATGCAACCTAAACCCCTTCAGCTTCATGGGATTTCTTTGGGTCCTGTCCCTGTCACCACAGAGCAGAGATCAGTGCCTGCCCCTCCTGTTCCCCTCACAAGGAAGTTGTAACTGCAGTGAGGTCTCCCCTCAGTCTCCTCCAGGCTGAACAGACCAAGTGACCTCAGCCACTCCTCACACAGCTTCCCCTCAAGGCCCTTCATCGTCGTTGTTGCCCTCTTTTGGATTAAGCCTCTTAGTGGATTAATGTATTTTTTACACTGTGACACCCAGAACTGCCCCCAGCACTGGAGGTGAGGCTGCCCCAGTGCAGAGCAGAGCAGGACAATCCCCTCCCTTGCCTGGCTGGTGATGCTGTCCCTGATATACTCCAGGACAGGGTTGGCCAAGAAGTGAAGCCAAACATGCAAACAAAGGAAAAAGTTATTATTTTTAATTTATTTTGCTAGCATGTAGTGGTTTTGTTGTTTATGAAATTAAATTCCCAAACAGCATTTTGTGATAAGAAAAAGTCAATGGACTCATAGCTAAACAGAAGACAGCAATGAAGAGGGCAGTTCTACCAAGAAAGGAGCTGAAAAAGCCTAGAGGCCAAAGAAGTCACATTCGAAATCCTGGCTAAAATTCTTTGTCTGCCTGAGGAAAATGAACCAAGGTATCCTACCATGCAACTGATGGTCTAGCATGTTTTGCTTGTTGTCATTTTAGTTTATTCAAAGACTCTTCATTGTCTACAGCAGGGATTGAAAGCCCTTAAGTTTCAAGGTTGGAGTCTTAGCTGCTCAGGCAGAGATGCATGGAATAAGAAACATTTTCAGCAGCAGCTGTGAAGGAATGATAGACAAGGACAGAAACCTGAACGTATCCTATGCCGTGGTGACTAGAGCATTCTCTAGATGGGTGGGAGGCTCCAGTTCAGATCTTTGCCCATAAACAAAGTTCAAATAATGATTAAATGAATACAAAATAGCTATCAAATGTGCAGAAGTGAATTGACATCTCTTTGGATGGAGCAAAGCAGGAGGAGGTGTTCAAAAGCAGTGATACTCAAAAGGCAAACTGGTGCTTTCTTCAATATTTTCATGAATAGAGTCACAAAACCATCTTCTCATAAAGCTGATATCCATTTCAGGGCATTTTTGTGCCATTGTTATTATTACATTTTCATGGGAAATGCTCTGTTCTAAATCAAATGATTTTTTTCAGACACTGGAAAAATGTTAATAGCACTTTTTGCTACCTAGAAACTTTTTAGAGATTCAAGAAAAGGTGCAGCATTTTAAACATGATGCCAGTCAAATCCTTTTATTTCATGTTGGGCTTGTTGCAAACAATTCTTTTAGGTGCTCAGTCCCATTTTTTGAGATAGCTTCACTAGGTTAGGCTTCACTGACCCGAGTCTTCTAAAAGCTTGATCAATTCTGCCAGCATTTAATCAGTTCTGGATGGGTTGACTGCTGGATCAATAGTTCTCCACCAAGCCTAAGTAAATCAGATGTTAAGACATGTTTCCAAAAGAGCTCAGGACAGAAGAAATGAAGACACAAAATCAAGAGTATCTATTTAAAGATTCTCAGTAGGTGTATGAGCCTCATACTAATAAAAAAGGGTGTTTTTTGAAAGAAATTAAAGTTTCTTTCACACATGCATGCACTATAAAAGTGAAGATATTTGTTTTTATGAGAAACACATAACATCAATTAAACTAGAAAAACCTTCATCTCATTAAACTGAGGAAGATTAATTGGTGGGTTTCTTTACCTATTTTCCTTACATAAAGACATAACACAAATAAGCTTTCATTAGGTATCCAAAGCTCTAAGATGAGAGTAATATATTTTGAATAAAAAAGCTAACTAAAGAATCGAAACTACCTTTATGTAAGAAAGAGAAAACATGTCACACAGGTAGCTTGCCTATCTAAACTAAATTTTGGGATAAAGTTTAAGAAGGAAATCAGCTATATTGTTGAATAGCCAAAGGTACATTGTGGGTGTTCAGGGCTTTCTGCTCCGGCTAGCTGAGGTTTTTCTGCCCTGCTCCCCTTGATAATTCGTGGGGGTTCAATCTCTAGGCTCCACGTGGTCTGAGGCTTGGTGAAACGAAGAGAGGATTCTGCTTTGGTTAGGAAATTGTTTTTTCCATGTGGGATGGAAGGCAGAATGGCTGAGAATGGTCGGTTCACCTTTTATGTCACCTCGGGTGATACCTGAACCAGGGGGGTCTAGATCCAATCAAAGAGGTGGAGGGGCGTGGTCAAGGCCAAGGGCATTTTACACTACAAGGGGGAAGGGTGGCACCCGGGCATCTTGCCAATAGGAGAGGGTAAATCAGGGTGATTGACAAGACAGGGTGATACCACCAGGAGGTGGGAAAGGGGGGTTCAGGGGAATGGGATGAACCATTTACAAATCTTGATCACACACTGTAACAGTACATCATGTTAAATCAATCAAAATTTTAAACTATTATTATTATTATACGCATTTTAAATTACCAGGACCTTACAAAGAGACCCAAGATGATGTAAATGAGACGTGAGGGAGGGTGATTCAGAAGTGGCTGGAGCAGATTTACTGCCAGGGTGGAGGGGGCTGGTAGTGGGTGTGTGTGAAGGAGGGTTTCAGTGCTGAGCAAGGAGTGGATCCAGGGGATATTGGAAGGTGAATCTCAGCAGTTATTTCCTGAATGTAAGTGATAGCTACAAGTTACCCTGTCTCTTCTAAAGGCATACAACCCTTTCTTAAAAAGTAAACAGTATGACTCCTCTAATATATGTAAAAACATAACTCTAACAACATATTTTTGTTTGGAGTCCCCCTTTTAGAAGAGTATGCATTGCTTCTTGAAAAACCTGTTATCTCTGAAGCTTTTATTTCTTGTTTCATTGTTAAAGAATTCTCAATAAATTTACTTGATAATTTTACATGTATATCTGTAACATGCATATTATGTTCTAATATGTGACACAGATTAGCTCTTCAGGAACCACAGGTTGCATATTTTTTAAAGAGTAATTATCCATTTTTAAGGGTATTATCTTGTCCTGATATTTGGGTCAGGAAAAAGGAAATCTTTGGCAGCCTAATAACACAACTTCCCAAAGGAAAAGCATGCTGTCTGTGATAAAAACAGAGGAGACCTCTGAAAGCTCTAGGATTAAGGAGAATCACATCAAAAGGCCAGTATGAAATGGCCCTTTCCTGGCAACTTAGTTCTCTTGCAATTCTGAAAGTAGGAGTTCCTTGTGTTTTTTAAATATTCCATTCTAATTCGTAATATGTGTTTAAAATGCATTACTGATAAATGGTTTAGAAAATTTTTGGAAATATATAATGACATTGGGTAGATGTCAGGCACTTAAATAGAGAAAATGATTGTTTCACATACACCTGCAAGGGTGGGAAGGCATCACATTTGTCTGATATGGGGGTTCCCATACCTCTGAGGGTCCAGCTCTTGCAGAGAAATGGCTTGAATGAATTAGCAAGACAGCATGATCAAATGGGTCTTGAAAAAGCAAAAGGGTTTTAATAAAGAAAGAAAATAATACAAACACAAAGAGCAAAGCCAAGCACAGTATAGGGACGCGTTCCATATACCTGCTACAGCATCCCGAAAATGCCTCGAGTTTCTTTGTTCTCTCTTTTGTACTCAACACTTCAGGTGGGCTGTTTGGCCCTCGGTCCAATGAAATAGGTAACAGGCTTTGAGTTACACTTCCCAAGCCCAATCAATGCCTCTGTGTTGGCACTGAGCCAATTACTGACAGGACAGCAAAGAAGTTTCTGGGTCCTTTACCTTATAAGAAATACAAGGGGTGAGTCTCAAACCGTTTCCTATACGGAAAACGCTTGGGTGTGGGGTCTACTACAACCTGATTTACCATTGCATTCTGCATCACCATGAACTTGACTTAAACATTTAGTGACTGACAACATTTGCAAAACTAATTGTCCTTGTTTCTATAAAGAGGCCTAAAGTCCTGAAGTGCCTTTATGGTAGTGAGACTGAGATTGTACATTCACTTCCTAGTTGCTTTTTCCCTCACTCAGAAAGGAGGAGTTTTGTTTTGTTCAGAAAATGCTTTGAATACTTCTACTTTATTTGAATATTTCTACTTTATTACCATTCTTCCATAATTATTTTCCTTGAAGAGAAGAGGAGCCACCAGAGATTTTTCCATCCTTTTGCCTGATCCAGGATTCTTCTGATTCTTTTACAAGTTACCCAGGATATTTTTCCTCGCTGTCGTCTTACCTTCCCCAAGAAACCTTGACAACCTTGCTGTCATGTTACCTTCCTCAAAGGACCTCCTTTTCCTTCTTAATGGAGAATAATATAGCTAATTTTGAAGGTGGATGTATCAATTTATATTTCAAGCCTTTACTTTGCTGTGACCACTGTGCCACCATAAAAGACACACAGGTGGTCCACTCCTACTCTTTCTTAATAGGTGTATTTATTATTTACTACTGACAAATGGGTTCACTTATGCCCCTGAGAAGGCTGCAAGAACCACTCCTGTAAAGCCTTGTCAGTAAGCACTACCTTGCTATTCCTGACCTTACTGTGTCAGTAAGCACAACCTCTGCAATTCCTCCCATTTCTGCTTTGTACTGTTCATGTCTCACCCACTCCTGCTGCCCATGCACACTTTAATGGTGTGAAAAAACAATCACGAGTGTAAACCATTTCTCACTTAAGTCAATTTTGAAATTTGATGTCCTGTTTTAAGCAGTTATCTCTGTCAGAAAATTCAGGATTATAATGTTGTAGAACAGTGTTATTACTGCCAATGAGTGGCTGCATGGGAAAGCATTTCATCATGTCCACATCACTGATGTTTAAACCAAGTGTAAGGAGGAGTGGAAAAGAGCCACAAGAAGAAACTCTGTATACCTTGGGAAAGAAGATTTCCTTAAAAAAGTTTATCTCATGGTTGTAGTCCTTTCCTGGAAAGTTATTCTGACTCTGTGTTCCCAAAGGCTGATGATTTGCTGTGGAACTTCTTTATGCTCAGATAATTCCCTTTGTTGACTCTAAATGCCCACCCATTCTCCCAGCTATGACACTCACAGAAGGCTGAGAATGCAGAAGGATACAGCACCTGAAACCCTGCACACAGAGCTTAGGTGGTAACTGAACAAAGTAGAGAGATTTTTCTCTCCCTCACTTCATCTAGGAAGCTGGAGAGAGTCAAAATCCAGTCCTGAGCAGATTTAGTGAATTGGGAGAAAATGACAGTTGTTATGCTGGGGAAGGCACAAGTGATCTCCAAACCTGGGAGCTGACTGCCTGTGCTTCACACAGCTGTGAGCAAAAACAGACGGAACAGGATGTCACTCCTGATCTGGAGATGCTTTCAACCATTTTCAGAGAACACAAAACACTAGAATATCCTCAAACAGGCAAAAGATCAAACAACAGCAAATTTGCTATCTCTGAGAAGTAACCAATTAGAATGACAACGAAATAATTGGGAAAAGTGAGGCAGAGTGTAGAAGATGGCATCTCCTTCAAAATGACCCTTTTTTATAACAGCAGCCTCTTTTAAACACCCCTGAAAATAATGAGCTGCAAGCGGCAATTAGTATGAAAAGTAGAGTTATTGCAGGGAACAGTTTGAAACAAGTGCTAAAGCAAGGGCAACTCTGTGAAAAGAGTCCTTTCAGAAGCTCTTTTTTCCTTAGATTGAAGAGTTTCTGGCTAAAATTCCTTGTTCTCCATTGCAAGCTGAACAGAGGAGTCACGCTCGTTATTAGTCAAGCTAATTTGCAGCAGGAGAGAACAGTGCAATGAATGCAAACCACGTGTTTGTAGCACACAATGCTTTGTTGTTTGGGTTGTGAACAACACCTCAGCTCTGGACTTTGTTGTGAGTCAATGCCAGGAGCCCCTGGGGTGCTGCTCTGCTCTGCCTTGCAGCCCTGCCCATTGCTGGGCTCTCACTGAGTAAACAGAACTTCTTTGAGGGAACCGATAGAAGCCAAAGTATATTTAAAATCTAAAATTAAATTCTAAGTAAAAAGCAAGGGCTTTAACTGCAAAGTCCCAATTTTGAGGTGTGACACAGAAGAATGGAAAATAAATTTGAAGCATTGGGCTAAGAACAGCATCTTAGCAGAATTTATCATGACATGATACGCAGGAAGGAGCTGCTTGGTCAATCAGACAAAAATTCCAGCACGGTGTTGAAGCCTTTGCACACAATAGCATTCTTATCTTAAGACAAAAAATACAACATAAAATTATTTTACTGCTGGAAATTAGAATGCTCATTTTACACATCTCACTAATCCCTTTTGACTTCTCTCAGCCCTCCTGAAGTTCAAAAGATTAAGGGATAAATATAGATTGCTTCCATTTGTGCCAAAAGACTGTGACAGATGAAGCAAAGGTTTCAGAATTTGGACCTCTATTTATTGCCAGAATAAGAAGAAAATCTCTAAATTTTGATAGCTAATACCACTGTGTCTCCCTAAAATTGAGTCCTACAAAATACATCAGCATTCAGACAAGAATATAACCAAGAAATTAAAACTATAAGAAGAATAGGAATTATGACCCTGCTGATCGTCTGTAAAAGGTGATATTTGACTGTACATTTTCAATGAAATATATATACCATGGAACTGACTGTGCAAATTATACATGCAGAAAACTGACTGTTTGCAAGAGTGAAACTGTGAAATGCCTAACATATATCAAAGATAGAAATATTTCTATATCTGATTCAAATATTTGAATTCTTCAAATTACTCCTATTCATGAATGTCAAATTTGTTTGGATATTGCTGTATTTTTTTCCATCAGGAAGATTCCTTTTGTTTCAGTTTCCTGTAATTTTTTTCATGTTTCCCAAAACAGGGGACCTCTTACAGAGTTTTTTATTGTCTATCATTCTTTTACACTTGGAATCTAGTTAGGTTAGGTCTTCAGGCAAAAGTGGTAACTGGCTTTCATCGTTTAAAAGAACTTTGCTTTTCCACATGGAGATTTTTTATTATTTTGGTTTCTTAGTTGACTAGAAAGAATTCCCATTTCCATCCTGAATTTAGCCAAAATAAAGACTAATTTGTCAAGTTCCATTTTTAGGAATAAAGGGCGTTAGTTTAGCTCCAGTTGATAATTATACTTTGTTAACCCCTGTGTGGAGTTCAACACCTTTTTCAGTGTCTCTGTGGTTAACCCAGGGAAATCATGAGTGTCTTCTTGCAGGTGTGGGTTTTCCTATCAGCATATGTTTGATTGAAAGCATCTGATTCACAGCCTCTGCCAGGACAGCAGATGCTGTAAGAGTCATTTCAGAGTGATGCAGTGTGAGGAACTCATGACTGCAAAAGCAACATCTTTTCTCTGAGATCCTATTCCAAGACATTTTTGAAATCTCTTCTTTTTGAAAACTTTTACTTAGGAAAGTTTTAGAACATAAAACAAGTGTTTTGCTTGTCCCTTGAGTCAGTACTCTGGGAAAGTCAGTTCTTTCTCATATTCATGGGGTATTCAATGCTGCAGAATTAGTGGGTTGGGGAACCTTTGGCCTACAGCTTATATGTGGACTTTGTGCAGGAATGAACTCACATAAATCCCACTGATACAGTCAGTTCTGGTCATCTGTAATTCAAGGTACAGACTTCTGATAGACTGAGAGAAAGATACAGCATGAAGGCAAAAAAGCAAAAGTGCTAGTACTTACCTTGGAGGAGAAACTGCCAAATGGAAGATTCTAGGCTAGAATTACATTGTAAATCTAAGATTTTCTCAAATTCTCACAGAAATTTAAAATTGGAACAGGCATTTAAGTAACCGAAGGAAAACTGCTTTGATTGTAAGGCAATTGTCATCACTGAAATAATTTCCAGCTCTGTTCAGCTCTGCTCAGTTATGTCTGCAGCTGGTGTGAAGTGCAGAGATTTAGAGAGGTATTTGAAGTAAGTGCTAAAAATGTCAGCTCTACCCAGCTATACAAGACAGTGCAAAACTGCTTTTTTATTCATTCACACTCTAGGAGTTTAGGGCTAAAACTCTTCCTGTTGTAATATCTGATCAACTGTTGCCTATTCTAGAGAAGGTAAAATTTCCATGAGTGCAGATATGCTTAAATTTTAGATGCCTAATGTACAAATCTCTTTAAAGCAAATGCCTAAAATGCTTATATAATCTAGAGTGAAAAGCAGGTGCTTTTGAAAGTCTCTTGTTTATTTAAACATAGACAACTAAGCTGAACAGAGAGAGAGATGATGAACAACAGCTTTTGAGCTGGAAATTGCAAAAGCTGCAGTTCGTGAGCTGTCTCACCATACATTGTGGTATTAATTTTATATTCTTATAAGAACATGTTCCTTAATCTGGTACAGCATCTAGGTCCTGCCTGAGCCAGTAGATAAAGTGACAATCTTCATTAGATCCTCTTCCATTAACTGGAAATGTAGGGGTTTGAAAAACAGGGCCACAACCCTTAAAAGAGAGGGGAAAGTCTGTTTGAACTTAGTTTATGGCTTTTTACCATTGCTTCCGCCTCTTAGAAGACTTCTGTCATTAAACAAACACTTGTGGAGGTTGTAATTTATGACATTTTGGGGGGATTACTTCCTTCCATTCATATTCCAGAGAATTTATACCCACATTCAGGCCTGTGTTGAAGATGTTTGCCTCCTGTTGTATTTTAGCTGGCAAAGTACAAAATGGCAAAATGGCTGTTTTCAAATTCCAAACTCATCGAATAAGAAATCAGAATTGGCCAAGAACCCAAAGCTAACTTCAGTTTTAATCTTTGTGCTAGAACACTGCTGCCATGGCTTTAGTTATTAACTACTCTCTTTTTTCTGAACTGCAATCTGCCACCAGTACTTACACACTACATAGAAGAGGAACTGAGTGGATTGATAGTGCCTTAATAGAGCTGTTAAACACAAATCTATTCGTAATTATTATCATCCAACCACTGATTTTCATCTACTGAAAAAAAAAAATTAGTCATGCTCTGCTATAATTTACTGATTTGCACTTAACTTGACTGGGACATGATCCTCTCTGCTTGCAATTGAACTACAAAAAAAAAAAAGTCATATTTACTTCAGAGGGATTTTTTCCTCATTAGTATATATTACATATTTTTCAGAGAAAGTATATTTTCTTTGCAATGAAATACCTAAAAAAGAAGCTCAATTTTTAGGAGATTTTAAACCTCAGATGTAAAAAAAAATCCATGGCTAAAAGAAATCCTTCTATAGTTAACTCTTCAGAAGCCTGAATTTATTTACGTATATGCTAATAGATATACATATATGCCTATCTATCTATCTATCTTTTTCTTTTTTCTTTTTTTTTCCCCAAAGCTACACAAATTCTCTGTGTGCCTGCAGAAAGAATAGAGGCTTCCCCACCACCTGACCAGGAGAATGGGGCCCATCAGGCAGTTCTAGTGAAGGAATTGCAGTCCCCACACTTGCAGTTTTAGTACCTGGCATACACTACCTGCAATAGAAAACAGATACTAGAAATAAATCAAAAAGTACACAGACTTGATTTTTTTAAAGCATAAAAAAATGCTGCAAGATCAACTTAGCTCGATTACATTTGTTTCCTGGATAGAGAAGAAAATTACATCCATTCTTCCTTTTCTCTTTGATCTGATTGGGAAATTCCGTCTTTTTTTTCACTGCTGATATTTGCTCCTGTTGATATTCACTGCTTCCTATTAATATCCAGGCTTCATTCTGCCTTTTATCCAGTAAAAAATCATAGCTCTATTTTGGTTACTAAAACTTTTCAGATGCATTTTTTAAAGAAACTGAAATTTAGGATGAAAATAAATAGAAAACAGAGTACAAAGCTTGAAATCTCTTTGAGTTACTTGATTTTGAAAGTGTCTGGAACATCCAGTTATCCAAAATCATTGCAGCAGAAATGCCAAGGCTTTTGGCATACTTTAATTGTGAAAAAATGTTTCTTTTTAAACGTCAGCAATTTATCAAGTCAATGCTTTCTCATTGCCTCCAGTTTAGGGCCTGATCTCAGGCCCTTAAAAACAATTTTGACTTCCTTAGCAGACTTTAGAACGACAAGAGGAGCCTATTTCAGTGAGGAGTCCCTGGAGCAGAGATCTCAGACTCCTGACGTGGCTATCCCTTTCCCATACTCAGGATAGCACAGCACCACACCTGAGTACCAGTTCTTGTGCTGCCATTGATCCCTGTGCTGGAACAAATCCTAATAACAGGGCCCCTTGCACTTGCCAGCCACTGCATCATCCACACTCATCAAATCCACCTTCCCAAAGGTCTTTGTCAGCACCAGTCACACTCACAAAGCCTAAATTCCATGCCAGTCTTGGCTCTTTCATCTCACCACCATTCCACCTTTCAGGAGGGGCCAGCAGAGGCTCATGGTCCCAATCCTGGTGAACACCAGCAGGATGACTCCAGGGAATTGTTAATCAGCTCTCCATCTGCTGAGGAGCAGAGGTCCTGCCCTTTGGAACACCCTGCTCTGTCATTCAGGTTTCTAGGAGTTAGACACAATGACAGACAGCTCTGTGAATTAACAGGATACCAAGGGCTCCTGACATTTATGAGGGTTTTCAAGAAACGATTAGACATGATTAATGCATAATAATTCCCCTTTGCTTCTCAACAAGTTTGGCATTTGTCAATGAACATTTACACCAGGGAAGGATACCTATGACTCCTCAAATCCTCTGTTAAATATGAACTGATTCTGAGAAGTTGGCTCTGATAGGCTGCTTCTAAACCACAGAACATGCTGAGGAGCTGGAAAACTTTAAAAATACCTGTAATTAGAAATGGTGTTGTAGAAACACCCACTTCAGAGGAAAATCACATGCTCATATTTTCACCAATTATGGACTGTCAGCAACTGGCCAAGTACCTTCCAAATGCAATAAATACTTAAAAGTTTAATAGATTGCACACACAGTAACAGTACAGCACCCAGCTGGTGGAACTGGCTTGAAGCTGGCTTGGTTCCTCAATGCTCCCCCTTCTACCTTCAAAGGTCACCTATGTTCTGATACTCTCATTTTTGAGCTTTTTCTTTTCTTTCTTTCTTTTTTTTTTTTTAATTGATGGTAACTTTGAAACTATCTAAGACAAATATTTTAGAACTTTCAATGGAATCACAGTCTTGTTTGACTGGAGTTTTATTCACTTTTGTCAAATTGATCTTTGAGATGGCATTTTAGAATTCTTTTTAGTGAGTACTTATACTTCCATCATTTTTAGAACATGATTTATTTTATCATTCTTCTGAAATCAAAGGTTTTATCATAGACATAAAAAGAAATAAAACTTGAAATATTGTCTAAGTTTCTTTCTGATCAATTTTTTTAGTGTCACTATCACAAATCATTGATGGCATGCTTATTTTATTTGTTTTTCTCTAGTTGTACTTTTTTTTACTCCAGGCTTCATTTATGCCAAGCAAATACTAGAAAACAACTTCCAAATTTTAATATGACTTTATGTTTAATGTAATTTTATTTTTTCCTTAAGTTTCTACTCTAATTTTTATCACAAAGAATGGAGAACATATTTTTATCCTAGTTTTCAACTTCAGATCAACAAACCTTAAAAAGAAACAATCAATTTAGCATAAAAATACAGCTTAAATAAATCCTCATTCCCCTCATTTAAAAGGAAACCTCTGACATAAAATGAAATATTGCTGTTCTTGTCAGATAAATAAAACAAAAGTATGTAAACTGGGTCTTTTCCTTATGGAAATGGCCACAGTTATTCCTTCCTCTATCTTCAGAGTGAGTCAGAGGAACAGATTTTACCCCAGCCCTGTGCAATTACTAAAATTGCAACAGCAAAATGGTTCATTCATCATCCTCATGATACTATGAGAAACATTGAAATTGTACCTTACCTTCAGCCACATAAATCAGTCTCTTTGCTATATTGCTAGCAAGTTCTTCGTAATTAGTATCAGTCTTGCTTTTGTCCCTTGATATGCTTTCTTATTGCTGTATTTTCCCTTATTTTTCATGCTAGGAATGAAATAGAAAAATGATATGAACTATATATTCAGAAAACATTGTAAACAGATTGTCAATTGATGATTAGTTGGCACTCAAAGCTGTAGGGAAAAATATTTGTTCCACTGTTTGGAAAAATAGATGGAAAACCAGATTTATTTTATGTCGTATATTATTTATAATTTATAATGTTCATATTGAAATATATTTTTCTAAGAAAAAAGAATTATTTTCCCAGTTTGCAAATGAGACTACTGGATAATAATTATAGTCAGGGAAATTTCCTACATTTCTGTGCCCCCCTCCCCCAAGCCCTAATACAGAGTTATAAAAGTGCACTTTCTAATTATATGTGAAATCATAGTTCTGGTGAAGTCTGTAAAAGCTTTTTCTACAGATTTCAAGGGAACCTGAATTTTACTTCAGAGAAGGTAAACTTCATTTTCATCCTGACTGGATGGCTTTAATTAGATAAGTGAATTAACCTCAAGGATAGTAGCTTGACATTCCTTCAATAGCATTACCATTGGATTCTTAACATTCACAAATTCAAGTTGTTAAGGAGAAATAGCAATTCTGGTATCTGTAAAAAAAAAAAAATGAAAACAATGGCCGTACTCTGTCTATCTTAAGGTAATATCTGAAGCTGCAAAATCTATTTTTCCTTCTATTAGGGGGCCCAAAATGCCAAATAAAAAGGAAAAAAGGGACCTGGAGTACCTAAGAACATCTGAGAAAAAAGGAGATTTCTCTCCATCCCAGCAATAACTGATTGTCTCCCCTAGCAGCCAGCCCATACACATGCTTCTGCTGTGGGGATAATGTGTGCACTTTCCATTTAGGAATCACTAACTAAAATGAGAGAATGGAATTAGTTTAGGAAAATACTTTAAGATGTATATAAAGAATACTATCTAATTCCACAGCAGGGAAAATGTAAGGTTATTCATAAAATTAAAAATAAACATTAAAGCAAAATAAAACAAAAAAAAACCAACAAAAAACAACTGAAAAAACCCAAACAACCCACCAACAAACAAACAACCAAACACCAAAAAGCAAACCAAACCAAACCCAAACCAGGCATGGGTTCCTCACAAAGTAACAAAGGCACCAATTGGTTTCAGATTATACATTTGATCATCAAACACTTGGTATTTGGAGCAATGATCCTCTTAATGACCTACAAGATATCTTCTTATTTTGACCTTAAAAAGCAAATTGTCCCCAAGGATTTGGTCTGAATGGAAAATAAATTTAAAACCTGTTCTTCAGTCTGAAGTGTTTCCAACTGCTCTTTGCCAATGAAAAATACTTTTGTCAAGATGACCACAGGCAACCATGAATAATCCTGAATTATATAACAGTTTTGTTGTCTATCCTGAGGGATTAAGGCCTAGAAATATAAAAAATAAGTTGATTTTAAGGGCCACTCCAAGTAATATAGACCAGGGTAGTAATTCAGGGAGTACAGAACAGCCTTAACAATGAGAAGCAGATATCTCAGGAGCTGCAAAATTTTAATGACACTTTAGGGCTTCACTGACTTTGAGCCCTGGCTCCCAAGCAGAGATTTAATCTCTTCCTTTAACTGTGAAAAGCCTCTTGCAGTTTTACAGGTCTTAAAGGCTTTACATAGTTTCATACTTTATATAAAGCTTGAATTATTATCTCCTGTTAGCTTGAGTTCTTTCTCTTCTATCTAATTTTTCTTCAAAGCAAGAGGTAGGGTTTAGTGCAATTGTTCCTCTAAATATCTCCCCAGGAGTGGTTGTTAGTCGCTTATATGGAGTGCCTCCACTTAATGTGCCAATTTGCACAGCAGGACTCTGCAGAGCAGTAGTGGCAGGACAGGGGATGTTTAAAGCAGTATTAAATACAGTAAGAAAGTGAGTAGAAAACTGAGGAAAAAAAAAAAGAGTGGGATTGGGAAAAAAGAAATTGGTATTAGGAACAGGGAACATTTGCATTTTGAAGGTTCAGTGCAATTTTACTGTTAATATATTTGTAGGAGAGTAAAGGTTGGCGTTATTAAAATTGTACCTTTGTCTCCTGGCTGTTCCTGGGAGCATAGGAAACTCTGGTCCAAACCCCTAGACTGAACCAAGTGAAGAAATTACTTTAACCCAACTTAATCATGTACATTCTTCTTCCCAGAAACATAATGGGGAGGAACTAAAAATGACAGTCCCTTTTAAATATGACATGAAAGCTTTGTCTTCCTCAGTTCAACTCCTGAGGTCTTCATGGCAGGCACTGTGAACACTAACAGGTGTCTGCTCCTGTTACAAAGCATCCAGAGCTACTCCATGTTATCACAGAATTCTTCCTATCAGAGGAAGAATACAGCAAAGTGGAATACACTCACTCACATCTTAAAATGAATGCTAAATGCTCCCAAGTTGTTGCTTCAAATTTTTTTTCCCTCTTAGATATGTGGTCTCTTTATCTTTCTGAAGACAAAAAAAAAAATCAATGTAGAGCTGTTGATCTATTCCATGGGTTTGTAACAGGAAATGGTAGAGGAAATACTTATAAACATAATGAAATAGCATTTCTTCTAAAACTTACATTAAAAAGGTAAAGATTTTTAAAAAATTTTCTCCATATCCATATCTGTTTTTTTTTTTTTTGGAATCTGTCAACATTCATTGATATGTTTACAAGCCTTGAAAGAGCAGGTGATAACAGACCTAATGTTGTATAACACACTTAGATCTCTTTGTTCCTTTGAACTTACTACTGCAAAAAAGAACTATCAGTTATTGGGAAAAAATTACTAGCTTTTAATTGTTTAACTTTATAGCCCAGCAGTGAGTAAGTTTTCTGTTAAAATGTGTGTATTATTCCTGCTATGTAGACGAACGTTATATTTGCTCATACATGATAAGTTCTGCTAGAAAACAGTTACCCATTCTAATATATGATGTCTAAAGGGTCCATTAATAGAATAGCTGCACAGGATCTTAAGATCAGCAAAAGTATGAATATTAGATTGGGGTTCATCTTCCTACACTTATGCCAGAAAATAGGATTTTGAAATATTTTACAGAAAACACTGCACGAAGCTCTCCCAGTCAGTGAACACAGGAGAGAAGCTTATGAGAGCCTGTGAAGGTGCAGCTAGCTCCTGATGGAGAGCATCCTAGTCTGGCAGGCTGAAACCTTGCCAGGAACAAAGACAAAACATCAGAGCTCCATTTTTTCAGAACAAATTATCTTTTCTTTTTCACTGTGAAAAGAGTACAGAAATAGTACTTATGCTTCTGTCCTGGTCTTTTAAAGGCAATAAATGGGGTAATAAAACAGTTTTTTGCAGCACTGAGCTCAGCTCTAGATCTCATCTTTAAACAAAACAAACACTTGAGGGTGGACTGCTTCCAAAGACATCAGCGTGGGATCTGACTGTGTGTAAATCAGGGCCACAGCAGCAGCTTTCCCAGCACCAGGAGCTGAGGCTCTGCTTCCCACACTCCCATCAAGGTGCAGCTTGCTGGCAGCACAGACTCTCACCCATCCTCTCTTCTTCCTCTCACAACATGGAAAGTGGTGCCTGACCCCAGAGCCTGACACTCAGCATTCAAAAGCAGCAAACAGATAGCAGGTGAGGAGCAGAACATGAGGGACAACTTGTAAATAGCATAAAAAGCAATGGTCAAGACCTGTCAGCTACTTAGCCAGTATTCAGAGAAGAATTTATTCCTAGCTGTGGGGGTGGAGTTATTTTGCAGGGTGCTTTTTCCAATTCACTGTGCCAAGGATGAAAGCTTGAAGTAGAAAGCAAGTGTTAAAAGCAAAAGAGATGAAGCATAGATGGACACAAAAGCCAGCAGCTGAAATATATTTGAATATAGAAAAGGATTTGAATAGCGAAGACTAGAGCACATATAACATAAAAAGCATAAAAAAGACAGATTTCAGAATGACTTTTTATTTTCTTCCTTTGACATGGTGACTCATCACTCTTTGGAGATGTGAAAACTCAAGAAACAATAAAGTAAGGTGGAAAACAGCTTATGCAAAGGCATGTATAAGGAATAACATTCTAGAATGGATATTTTCCTCACTAAAAATGAGACAATAAAAAGAAATCTCTTTTTAAGTAAAAAGGCACTGGTTTACTAGGATAGGATATTGTTTATGGAGAAGTAGCACAGCTTTTCATCCTTGTCTCCCTTCCCTAGAGAAAGAAGGAACATAATGCTGGAAGCAATTGTGGAGAAGTGGTCTGATCTTTACGTATTCTGAAAGTGTTAATTTAGGATAGACCAACTCAAAGCAGGTTGAAAGCAGGCAAAGAGAGTTGGAGATTGGAGGAGAAATGGGTGTTTTGTTAACAAAATACAAGTAAAGAGAAGTATTCAGAAAAACTCACCTTACTTTAACTTTGTGGGTAAAATTTAGTTGATAAATTTGCCTCTAGGATTGAAATCAGTGGCTCCCATCTGCTGAATGGTCCATCCACAGAGAAAGCAAAGAGATAAGAGAAAAAAAAAAATCTCTATTTGATGTTCCTGTGTAAGCAGATTATGAGGGGAAAAAGAAGTAACAATCCCTGTGTATCTTTATAGCTGCTTGAACCTAAATTTCCTTTCTGTTTGCAAATAATTGGAATTGTACATGCTGCTGAAGTAGCAAAAATATCAAGGATGAAGAGACCAAAATGGTGCTGATCTTGAATCAGAGCAGAAATGTGAAGGGTTACTTTGCAGAAGTAGGTGACCTGAAGAATGTGCTATTATTTTTATTATTGTTCTAGAAATAGTTAGACAACTAAATGTACTATCAACTAAAGGCTCTCAGTACATTGGTTCCCCTGGTAACTTCCAGTGTTCAAACACTTGTTTCTCAGCAACTCCAAAATGATTTGTTTCTTTTCACTAAGGAATTGGGTGACCATGCACTGAGCACATTCCTTGGTGGGTGATAGAAAGGATCTGATCTCCATTCACACTTAATAGCAACTTGTAATACCTTGTTCCCAAGCAGAGGTTAAGATAAGAGATAAGGGATCTGGTTATACAGGAAAGCTTACATTTTCCAGTGTTCTGGGTTTGACACTAGGTCATGGATAGAAATAAATAGCAATATCAGCCTTGGGATGTGGTCATCTGATCTTGGGGGTTTTTATGTAACAGTGATTTGGTAGACTTTAGCAGATACTACAGAATAGCTATAATCAATCATTTTCAAAGCTTACAAATGACTAATAGCTTTTCCTTTTTTTGAGGTCAACCTCAAAGGTGAGGTCTCAACTCAGCTAATATTAGAAATTTCTTCCTATATATGCATCCCTGTTGAGTTATGCCTGTTTGCAGAAGCTGAACAGACCAGAACGAAAACCAGGTTAAAAATCACCTTCCTCCTCTGTGCTTTTTGCTGCCTGATGTACTCCATTACACTCCTTTAGTGCTGTCATGGGCACAGCATTTTTAACCAGGAATGAGATCACTTGCCAAATAAATGAATTAGTGCATCTGACAGCTGAAAATAGTGTGTGTAGGTCCACTTAATTTTGGCACACATGAAGATCAGAAATAACAGATCTTTAAAAGTCTTTTGTTATCTCAGTCATATGTTTACTGATCACGTCAGTGGAAGATTTATTCATACTGTTACTGATTTTCCCATTCAAGGCATGTGGACTAGGATTGGAACCACTGAGTCATGTGTGTTTGTAATAATTTTTATGCTTCAGTAGCTCAAGGATGCTGCAACTCTGAATAATTGCCTTCTGCTTTCATGGCAGGGATTCAGTTACCTTTAAGAAAGTGGCAAATGTGACACAGAGTAAATCATTTCATGTTCACAGAAAGATGTGCAGACAGACAAAATTGTGTCTGTTGTATCTAGAAAAGTACAGCTTTTTACTACTTGAACCTATACTCATTGAAGACCTTAAACACCAAAAGTGGAATGATGCGACACACAACACAGCAGAGGTCTATGATAGGCATCTCATCTTCCTCCACAAAGCCCAAAAAGATGTTTTGTATGCAGTTGTTTTAACCAGTGGAAAAAAAAAAAGTTTGTTTTAGTTAAAGAAGAAAAATTTGCATCCTATATGGGATGATGAACTTACAGGAATTTTATTTTAGGAAAAGATAAATCATCCCATGAGACAAAGATTCTCTCTCCATTTCCTAGAAAAGAAAAACAGAAAATTAATTTATCTTAACAAAATCTTATATAATAAAAGCTTGGCGACAGGACTACAAAATATTCTTTTGATGTTGAGAAGTAAGATGCTCTCTCAACAAACTAATTACATTAATGGCAATTGTTAATTGTCAGTGTCATGCAGTCAACTGACGTCACTGTGTCTTATCCCTTTAGATATTTTCTAGTACTTGAATTCAAATCTAGTCTACAGGCTATGAATTCACTTACTTCATTTAACTGACTCCTTAAATTTTTGTATCAAATTTATAATGATCCATTAAAAATATCTAGCAAATATCCCCAAATCAGCAACGCTATCAGAATCATTTCTAGCTAGTACTGAATTTCTGAGTAACGAAAATCTTTTTGCAAGACTTGGATAATTTTTGTTGGAATTTGCCAACTCCAGTAAAGCTTTTAAATTATACATCTATTGAATACTTACTAATCAGATTATTTGAAAAACTTTTTTCCTCAGTAAGACCTTATAAATTGTGATCCTTGCAATGTAGTCTGATGTCTAGGGCTAAGTCTTGAATTCTTTGAGAGAAAAACATTCTATTTTCTCCAGTTTCCCACCCACATGAATTATGTTTCCAACAGTTTCAACTGCCACTCTAAAGACAGGTTGAGTCATGACCCATAGAAAAGTTACGTTAATCTCTCAAAATTGCTGTGCAGATTTTTAGATAGTTTTTTTTCCCAATGCAAGTTTTAGGCCTCATTAGGTGACTGCATTCTGTGAATGATATGTGGGGGTGATTTAGGGTAGGTTTTCCCTTGCAGTGCAAAGCTATTCAAGCTCCAAATCTAAAGGCATTGCCAATATGTTTTGTTTATTTTTTCCCTGAATACAGCACCATATGGAATGGTTAGGCTCCTACACAGTACCCTGGCCTACACCTCTCTTTGATCTTGTGCAGACACACCTTCTCATATGGAAAAACTAGAATACTTATAAAATTATATTGCTTTTCATTTTGTAGGCAGTGTAGATGGACAGTAAATCACCAGAACCACTGCAGGACTACATATATAAGCTCAGTGACAGAAACTGCTGAAGCAAATCTTCAGATAAAATGTGGTCACTGCTCTGACTTCAGTGTCTTTCTCAGAAAAATAAAGAAATCAGCAGTTTATTTCCAATCTTTAATTATCATCCTGAACCTTCATTTGAAACAAAACATCCAGACAACATTTCCTCAAAAAGAATAACACTTTTCTATTTACACATAGCACACCCATCATTCAGAGCTCCACATATCAATCTTTGTTGACAACAGAAAGGGCATATGGATATTCCAGATCAAGTGTGATACCAGCTACAATATAGACTTGCCTCCCTCTTCATCTGGTTCAAGAATATATATCTTTTTCATAAAGGGGAGAAGTGTTGAAAGCTAGTCAGTCTATGTACCTGGGAAGGGTTTATACTAGTTACTGGGAGAAATCTCTTTCACAGAAAAGCTGCAAAAGCATTGGAACAAGCTCACCAGGGAAGTGGTGGAATCACTGTCCCTGGAAGTGTTCAAAAAAACCACATAGATGTGGTTCTTAGGGACATGGTTTCATGCTGGACCCAGCAGTGTTAGATTAATGGTTGGACTCAACGATCTCAGAGATCTTTTCTAATCTTGATGACTCTAGGATGAATGCCAATGTAGAATTTGGAGAACCTCAAAACAGTTGTTCTTATATTGAGTAATATCCATGTAAGAAGTTGGAGATGGAGCTTGTCTTTTTGCTTAAAGACAGGAGAAAAATGTGGGTCTTTATATCCTAAAAATGCTCAAACACATGGAATTTCTGGATTCAAAGTGTGTGGATACAAGTGTTCTTTGTATAGGGGCTGATCCAGTGGCTGTGCTCCAGGACTGCAGTCAGACCTGTACAGGTGAATGCTTTTCACATCTTGAGTCTCAATATTGTCAAGATCTGAGCAATCCTCTGCATGTCAAAAAGCAAATACTGGGAGTTTACAGACTCTGGCTATTATTCTGGACAAGGAATATGCAGTACTATATGACAACTGAACTGGGGTTTTGAGAATTCTGATTTAGACACTTATAGGGAGGAGAAGATAAACTCATGGGAAAGTCTGAATGTTTGCCAGGATAAACATTATATGTCCTGTTTTCTACCAGGGAAATCCACTCATTCAGAATGTCTACCCTGTTGCTGCCCCTCCTCACACAGGGAACCAGCCAATGGTGGACCCAAACTGACTGCACCACCAGCTTGCCCTCCTACAATAAAACCTCCATACCTTTTCCTGACCAAAGATGGTGGCAAGTGTCAGCCCTTTATTTTCCTACAGTAAAACTTTCATACCTTCTCTCTGTTGATTCCCAAGGGCAGCACAACACAAGTCTGACTCCTCTCCTGTCTTCTTCATCCTTCTTCTTCCCCCTGCATGACTGGATAACTCCTTCCTATCCCTCACACAGGCATCTAACCCTTCCTCCTCTCAGTCACAAAACACTACTGCCTTTCTCCTCCTAATTTTTTATACTTTTTTTCCCCACACATAACACCTGTGTGCCCTTTCACTCTTTTGTAATTGGTCAATACACAGCAGCATTCCATGCTTCTTCTCCCTCAGTGCTGATCACCTGTCTCATACAGCTGCACCCCCTTAGGGATGAGGCTCAGCCACAGCCCCATTCCTAACCTTCCACAATCTGTTCTCCCACAATACTTTGTGGTACAACTGCAAATCTGTGTGATGCTGGAACCAAGACTCTAGAGGACTTGATAATGGAAAGGATTTTTAAATCAGGAAATTTGATTTCTAATCTAACTTAGGAAGAGAAATGGTAATACACTTATAATCCTGGAATAAATATTAAACTCACAGTTTTAGATTAGCCTGGGGACTGCAGTTTCATTTATTCTGTGGGAAATTAAATAATTACATTTAGATATCAGTCAATCTGTGAGGATCTCTCACCATACTGCTATGTCATGGACATTCCTTATTCTGGAAGTGGGGAGTCTATGCTCCACGTGAAAAAATATTGTAACTGATTTCTTTAATTATTAACATGTCAGAAAGCTAGATCTTGGAATATTTAGGGATTGATTTTCTGACTGATGAGTTTCAGCACAGGTGACCAATATGGATCAGGCACAAGGAAATAACAACAGGATCAACGCTTTCCAAAGCATAAAATAAAAAATGTATTTTGAAGTCATGTGTCATCACTAATAAAGCATCCCTGACTTGCTTAAAAAGAAAAATAAAAACCAGATAGTACCACACAAATAGAAATATTTGATAGTTTAGAAGCATTTTACTTTTTGAAGATGCATTTCTGAGAGATAAATACAACAGGTTATTGTGATAATAAAAATTCTGTTATTGTATATGATAAAATTGGTTTTATTGTGTGCAAAAATATCAATGTGTGTTTTCTTGGTACTTCAGAAAGGGAAATTTCACAAAATTGCAAACACGTGCAAAAAACAGTAGGAGGAAAAATTAAATGACAAAGATAATGTCAAATTTCTTAAATAGCTCTTCATTGCATACATAATATCTATAATTATTTAACAATGAAAAAATATCTAATGATTAAGAACTGACATGAAAGTATCAGTACAAAGGTTTATAAGAAGTAAATAGAAAAATAAGTTGTTAACAATGGAAGTTGATATCTGGATGAATGGTACAGAAGTAAAAATGTATTCCTGCACATTTACTAAGAAGGGATAAGATCCATAAGAGGGAATGCTTTGCCCATACCAAGAACAAGAGCAGTGTGAACCATCATTGGATCAGACAAATACATTCTATACAAAAAGATGGAAGGAAGTTAAAGGTGTATCAAGAATTGCTTGCAACTTACAAGGCAAAGCAAAAAAATCATAACTCAATCCATCAGTGCAAAGCTCAGGTACAGAGGACAAAATGTGGTCTTGTCACTGGAAACAAAAACACATTTTTAGTGTGACCAGACTAAGATTCATTTGAAGTTAATAGGATCATGTGGTCCCATAAAATCACTGAAGCTGTCTGCTTTGAAAACAGTCCTTTCAGGCAAACCAATGCCTCAAAGGTCCAGCTCAAAAATCACTGGACTAAAACCAGATCTAGATCTGCCCCCTGTAGGGCTCCAGGGATGCCCACCTGAATTGCCAGCTCCTGGTCTTACACAGTTTACACTGAAACTTTTTGGAAGTACCATTACTTCTCACAGAGCAATATTTTCCCTGAAGTCATCAGAAGAGGGGAAAACCCATCTTCCCTCACATCTAAGATTTTTTCGTACACTCAGAATAATGTTTAATGAGTTTCTCTGGAGAAAATATTTTTTCCATGACTGGGCTGGCCCATCAGTGTGGTTTCTGTGTTGCAGGTGTAATGACAGGCCTCTATTTTGTGCCTTCCACAGGCATATGGCTTCCCTGCACACCATGAGAGAGTGTTTATCTTTCTCCCTTCTCAGCATGCTCAGATCCATAATTGAGCCCTTAATTTCTTTTCACAAAGAACCAAAATCTGCCTGTTAAACTGCCAGATGCAATGTGATGTTAATGACTGACTACTGCATAATTCTGTGGTTTTAACAGTTATTTCTAGGCATGTATGTACCTGTCCTATTCATTAATTCCTTTCTGACTGTTACATTATTCTTCTCAAACAGTATTTTTCCTTCCATCTATTGAGAAGCTCTTTGTGTCCCTTTTCATTTTTCTATTTATTCTAATTAGTTTTGAATCATATTTCCTTAAGACTTTTCAACCTTATACATTGAATGAAGTGTCATGACTTTGAGTTGGATATTCCTTTTTATATTTAATTTTAAAAATTTAAAAGGCTTGATATTCATTTATCACAGAGGTCAGAAACTTTAAAATTGTGTATTCAAATCTAATCTATATTTAGCTCTTAATGTTTTTAATGAACGTTGTTTCATCAGTAAGATGGAAAATTCTGAACATTCAAAGTTCTTAGAGAATCTCTGAGAAGTGAGGAATTGTAAATGAGGGCATTCCATACACTTGGTAAACTTCTTGGGGTTTTTTTTATTATTTTAAGAAATAAAGATAGTATCTAGATTTCTTTCTTTCTTGTAATGAATAATCAAGATAACAATGTTGTATTTTGAAGTCAGGCTACCATTTTCCACTATTATAATCTTTCTGTCTGAGAAATAAGGGATTTGTGGTTTGCACCACTGTAAAAAGATAAAAAGACATGAATTTAGTCTTCATTCAGTTCCATTTATGCAGTTCAAGTTGCTTTGAACATGATATCAAATGGCCACTTCTGTCCTGCTCTGTGGAAGAGGACTATCCATACTGGAGCATCTCTTTTGCATTCAAAAAGATCTCTAAGGGTCCCCAGTTCCATTCAGCTCCACACTACATTGATTGCCTTTCCAAATTTTCATTTCCCAGTAGTCATTCCTTCCAGCAGCTGGTGCCATATTCCTCCTGTCTGCACCATGCATGGCCTCTTGAAAGGCCACATGCTTCCCCTGTGGATCTCTAGGCATGACACAGATTAGCTGCTGGTACTCAAGGACAAGGGAAAGGATGGAAGAGACTTTGTCCATGAGGCACATACAGACATTTTCAGAATTCACAGAAATGTACCATGGGAGATACATTTATTGAGCAAAGTTATCCCTTGCACTGTCTCTCAGATCAGCCAACGCAACTCATCACAAATGCAGGGCTGTGCCTGGAGTGCAGCAGTCTCATCTGCTTCACAGGCTCTGCAAACAGGTGCAGATCAGGCTCTGATGTGCTTATGTCACATCATCCATACAGGCAGCCACTTGAATGCCTACGTGGACCAGACTTCATCTTTTTTCTTTCCCAATACCTGAAGTCTTGGGATGCAGAGTCTGGAAGCCTGAGAGAGACAGTAATTTGAGTGCCCCTTGGCACTCCTGGATCTACACCTTTTGTATAGGCAAAGCACACTACCTGCTGAGCACAGCTGGTGGGCTTTATGAGGAACATGGGGAAAAACTGAGGGTCAGAATAGAGGTCTTGGAATCATTGAATAATTACAGGATCACAGAATTAACCAGGTTGGAAAAGGCCTTTGAGGTCATCAAGTCCAACCTATGACCCAACACTACCTTATCAACTAAATCATGGCACTGATTGCCACATTCAGTGATTTTTTGAACACAAAGGCCTCTACTGTCATCATGTCAACCATTAGCCCAGCACAATGTTCACCACTAAACCATATTCCCAGGTGACACATCCACGTGTCTTTTGAACTCATCAAGCAATGGTGACACAATCACTTCCTTGGGCAGCCTGTTTTTATGCCTGACCACCTTTTCAATGAAGAATGTTTTCCTATTATCTAATCTAAACCTCCCCTGGCACAACTTCAGGCTATCTTCTCTTGTTCTGTTACTTGCCACCTGAGAGAAGAGACTGAACCCCAACTTTCAGGCAGTTGTAGAGGTGATAAAGCCACCCCTGAGCCTCTTCTTCTTTAGGCTAAACACCCTCAGTTCCCTCAGCTGCTCCTTATAAGACTTGTGCTCCAGACACTTCCCCACTTGATTGCCCTTCTTTTGGTGTTCTTCAGCATATCAATTCCTTTCTTGTAGTGAGAAGCTCAAAACAGCTCTTATATATTTTTTTAAATTGTAAAATGATGGTTTATTTCAGTTAAATAACTTCTGATTCAGTGTGAGCTGTGTTTAACATCATTACTGTAGAATTCAGGCTTTTAATTAAGTTATTTATGTCTAGTCTAATATTGTACTTCTTGCACATCCCAGTCTCAGAATTGCAGAGATGGGCTCACTGCCAGTAAGCATTGGGTAAGCCCCCAGCCATCATAACAAATCAAGAACAGGGCTTGTTTTGATCAGTGATAATAAAAGTCGTGACATTTATACCAGTAAAACACAAGTTCACATTCACTAATGAAGGTGGGTAGACCTGCATGTGACACCTGCCTGACTTTTGAGAGCAGAGTGTTTGTGCTCAGTGTCACTGAGATGCACAGCACTGCATCTGTTTACTGGCAGCTCTCCAGCAGAGCAGGTGTGCCACTTTTCAGGCTGCCACTTAAGGGAATACTGTTGTAGATCACTTTGGTCCATTACAAGTGTGGATATGTGGCCCCCAACAGTGAGACAGTCGGCCCCTGCCAGCAAGAGACAAGGGAGAGTTGTGACTACATTATTCTGGAAAAACCTGAACAAAGATGTATAGACCATGAAAGGCTGCTTAGGCATATCAACTAAAAGATCACTTTACTCAGTATTTTTCCATTCTTGCATGATATATTTTCCGCCTGCAGCTATAATAAATGGACACATTTCACACATAGATTTCTGACAGAAAAAAATATGATGTAGGAAGAACACATAACAATCTGAAAGATTATGCTTTGTAATTGATAATGAACACCATGCAGAGAAGCTTAATAAGAGCTAATGAAAGCCAAGTAGGTTCATTTATGTTTGACAAGAACTGTGAAGATACTAAGTCAGTCTAGAAGGAAATCTACCCACTATTCTAGCGGAAGGAGTCTCTGCCCATGGCAAGAGGGATCAGAACTGGATGATCTTTAGGACTCCTTCTAACTCAAACCATTCTGGGATTTTATAATACATCAAATTGCAATTATTAAAATACAATTACAGCTTACAAGGAGTAAGTATTTATATGATGTAAGGAACATATGATACATTTCTCTGTGTAGTAAGCACTATAATAAGGTTAATCTTATTGGTTGCTGAGTTTAATGAAACCAAGGATTTAAACTGTGACTGGGATTTTTTTTTGTTGTTTTCTTCTCATTCTCTTCAACAAATACAAAGACAAGCAAGAAGTCTGTGTCAGTGTAAACAAGTGACTTTTTTTGCTTTTTCTTTTACATCCTTATTGTAATTGTCATTAGTAGATGCACACACACAATGTTCTTTAATTAAAAATATTAATCAAATAATTAAATTTTCCTGTTTCTTGGAAGAGTATTTTGCTAAGTTGATTTAGCTAAGTTGATTTTAGCTAAGTTGATTTAGCAGATTTCAAATAATTTCTTCCAAAACTCTTTTTTTCCCCACAAAACTCTGGTAATCAGAAGTCTAAAAACCCTTGTAGAAGTAAAAAAAACCACCAAACCAACAACAACAAAAAACAAAAACAAAAACAAAAAAACCCACCCATTAAAACAAAAAACAAACAAACAAACAAAAATTCTAGCAGCATGTGGGAGGTATTAAAGCAATATGGAATGGTAATTTCTTCTTTATGTCTCCTCAGAGTTTTCCATGATTTCAGATTATAGTCATACAGCTGTTTTTCTTCTTTGAGGTTTTTATTTTTGAGATGGTATGTCCTTATTCTTAAAATAGCTTTTGGAATAAATTTATGGAGCTTTTAAAATCAGTTCTGGTGGGGTTTTTGTTTGCTTTGCTTTTCTTTGCTTGTTTTTGTTTTGTTTCTTTTTCTTTTGGGGGGAGGGGGTGGTACATGTCCATATACCCTGAAAAGCTCACACTTTGCTGAGAAATTGGGAGGTTTTTGTTAAAAGGAAAGTCCTCCTAGAAACTGCTTTGTCCCTCCTCTAAGCTTTCTTTTCTCTATGTGCACTTCAATAGCAATCATTATTCTGCTTCCTTCACTTTTCCTCCTGCCTATTTCAGCTGCCTAAGAATGTGACAACCTCATGTCTTGATGTTGTAACTATTATTTTCCTGTGCTGGAAACAAGGTTGGAAAATATGAGTTGCTGCATAGGTCACAACACCTGTGCAATGTATAGTGATCACAGGATCTAATCTAAGCCCAGTGAACAACTATTTTTACAGAGTTCAACATTTTTTAAACCCTTTGTGTTTAAAGAATGTCCTGCTTGTACACTCAGAAATGTCCTTTTACGATAGATTTGTCCCTAAAGTTTATGTAAGTCCAGTCAAGTTATCACCTCATCTTTGGGTTGGAATGCAGGAAGTGTGAGAATGGTTGGGGCAGCCTATATTTGGGATCTTCCCTGCAGTCTACTTGGTTATCACCTTCAGAAAGCCTTTAGCTGGAAGACACGGGAGCCACTGCGATGGCAGTAGGTCTTCTGAGTGCCTAATTAAACCAATACTGTTTGCTTTCTTAGAGGTCTCATTATATTAGTGAGGTGAGAATTAAACCAGGAGAAAGCAGAAATGAAGGTATTAAAATAGTCAGAGCTCTGCCACTAACTTCAGTAAGAAGCTGAAATCCTTCTGTGAAAGTAAAGCCATCTGTGCGAGACTGCTGTTACAAATACTGAATCTGAAATGAACCTGGAAACCCTAGGCTATTTATTGAGTATCCAAATTACTACTGAATCAATATATTTCTGCCATTAAAGCTAAAAACATCTACTTTTTGTAAGAAAATGAAGACTCTTACAAATATTCATGGAAGCAACATAGGAGATTTGAAATCTAAGCTGTTCTAAGCTATTGGCTGCTCCTAGAAAGAATCTCAGTAACCTACTCAGTCTTGTGGGAGTAACTTCCCTAACTATAACAGGATGTTGTGAACATATTTAGCTTATGTTAAGATTAGCTTTTATGTGCAGTACCTTGCATGAGTGAAGAAGTCTTTTTTTAGCCCAGCATCTTTTCTGATAACAGACTGGACTAGACTGTTTCATTCTTTGCAAAGATCAATTTCACATCAGGAAAATGCAGCAAGTTTTTGCTGGCAGTGGATAGCATCATGTTTGCAATCTTTACAAATAGCGGCTTTAGGAAAGAATTTGATTCTACTGCTTCCAGAAATACAGTTTTGTAATCTGAATTCCAGACTCAGATCGTGAAGCCAAATGCCACAAGCATTAATACTGCTGTCTGAAAATTAATAAGGCAATGAAAACTTAAAAAGTAGTTTGATTTCTTGCAAGTAGAAGATTCCATCTGAAACTGAGGTGCTACTTCCTTGACTTTGAGTAAAACAAACAATTTGAAACACAGTTTGGGACATCAAATTGAATTTGAAATGAGAGACTGATGAAAAAACATATCACATTCATGACAACCTTTTCCTCTGTATTGATTAATTGATTATCTTTATTGTTCCTTAGTGCTCATCAGCTAGAGTCACTAATCATACTCTGAATAGTAATGTAAACAATATTATATGCATGTACTGCAACACTCCAAATCCAGTGTATAATGATACTTAATTCCAGGACTGATTAATTTATGAAATGTGTATTATAAGATTGGTTTAAACTCCACTGTGTAACCACACAAAAATTTCTTTTCTCAGGTGTCTTGTCTTTGCAATTAGTAATTAAATTTAAAAATAATTAAACTTATTTAAACCATAGCACTGGCTTTACAGATCCCTTGCTTCCTATCAGATAGAATTACCCCCTGTCATTAGGTCCAATATTTAAAGGATTAAATGTGGATTTTGGATCACAAATAGTTCAGAGACATCAGCATATACAACTATTGCACTTTCACTATATATTTTTATTTCATATACTCTACCAAGAAATTGCTTGTCAAAAGCTGAGTATCAGTGCAAATTGAATTTTCTGAGACAATGCACCTTTCCTCTGTCCAGTTTCTCCAGCTATTTCGGTGTTTTGTAAAAACACAAACATTCAGTGTTTTGGGGATGACTGTTCTAAAACAGTTACATTGTTTTTAAGAAATAATTTGATGCTAGATTATATTGCAAATATATGAGACACCAGCAGATATTTTGGCATGTCCAGAAAGTTTAGTGTTTCCTGGAGTATACATGGTTATAAAAGAGGTATGCTATGCTGCTCTCAACATGTCCTTTCAGTGTTAAATCTAAACTATTGAGCCTTGGCACACAATATCATTCTGTTTGAGTCAGAGATGAACATTTTCACAACAGTGCTGTGACCCAATCGGGTCCATAAATCTTCATTTCATGGCAGAAACAATTCCATGTTTTTGTGCTATTTAGACAGAAATTAAGTGCTACAGATATGATGCAGAATGATTTCTATATGAGATGATGCACAACTTCATAATGTGCTATAGAACCATGGAGTTTCTAAGACCGTTTAAAACAACATATGGACACTGATTAAAAAAAATCACTGCAAGGAATATTTTCTACTTTGCTGCCTGATCAACTTTCTTTACACCTTTTCCTTAAGAGAACATTGTCTCTATCATTGTTTTAGTGTCTCAGCCTTTTCTGCAAGTACCTGTGCATACCATACTGTTCTAGCACTACAGCTCCAGAGGAACAATATTTGCACTGTCTCACTGCAGAATCTCACAGGTCTGAGCATCTCTGCCCAAAGATCCCTTTTCTGGGTCAAACACATTAGGGAGGTATAAAGGCCAGGATGAAAGAGAGATTAATGAGAGATCAGTACTCCACAGGAACTGAAGGAAGATAGTTTTAATTGGGGTATAAATTAGCTGTCCTTGCCTCTTTTAGCCTGGAAAAGGTTAAGAGGAGCAGCAGATCAGGAAACCAGGTGACTACAAAACTAATGAAAAGGCACAAGTGTTTAGGTGATCAAATGATCCAGGAGAGTGCTCAGTAGGTTCAAACAGTGTGGGTTTAATTAGAGGCCACTGTGATGACAGGCAAGAGGAGAAACCTGTGCTTTCCTAATGACTGACTTTTGATTGATGTACACAGAACATGGTGTTTTCTAAACACATTTTCATATCCTGGATACTGAAACTATTAAGGCTGTGCACATAAAGTTTTTTGCCATGCTGTGAACTCTGCAATGCAAATCTCAGCTTCTAAACATCCCATAGGGAGTGAATGGATGCCTGTGGCAAACAAAACTGAGATTTAAATCAAAAACATTTATGCTTAGGTGTTGGCCCTAAATCTAGGAGAAGAGAACTGAAGACAAAACACCTGGAAAAAACCCACAAGGTCATGCAAATATAGATCTTGTTCTCTTGCGTGTTACATATCTCACACCTTGGATTTGAGCAAGGGATGCTGCCAGATCCCTTGGGGTCATAATGCTGAAGGACAGAGAGGGTCTAGGACAAATATAGGACTTTTTCTGATTCATCTTTTCCCATTTTATGTTAATTGAGATAGGAAATGTCTTCCAGAGACCAATCAAATTAATCTGGACTCCTGTCTACACTCAATATACCTACTTTAGGCAGCATCTGTAAAGAACTATGGAAATTTTCTTATGGGAACATTGAGAAAGTATGAATGTTAAAGTACTCAAGTGGCCAAGAGGAGCAGGTGAAGCAGTTCACTTAAGAGCACAGCTCAAGAAGAAGGATCAAGAAACACAACGTCCTCTCCTATAGGTGATGCTACGATTAACTGGCCAATGTCTATGACTATCATTTTATTAACAGGATATGGCAAACTATTGCCTCAGGGTTTGGTGAGGGGTTGTTTGTTTGTTTGTTTGTTTAAATTTTCAGGAAGGAAGGAAAGAAATAAAATGATGAGGGTTTCGCATCCTTGTCAACCTATAGCAAGCTACATGTTTTGTCATGTAATGGTGACATTATGCTATTGTAAGAATAAGGCAATAGAAATTTTGCTTGTTTAGCTAAATTCTCTACTGAAAGGTTTATTGAAAAAATAAACCCACTAATTTAAATCTGCTAAACTATAGTTTACCAAGTGAAGAATATGTCCTTGATGTCTTGGATGGCAAAAGGGTGCAGCGTCAACAGATTACAGGTAAGTGAAAGCAAATCAAGGCTTATGGAGCAGTGTGCATCAGAACTGCTGCATGGCATCAGAGGGAATGTGTGAGAGCCTTAAACCTCCAGATCACAAATGAAGAAAAGTGAGGCGCTTTAGCTGGCAGTCAAGTTTTCATTTGTATCATTATACTTCATAAGATCTCTCTAGAACTGAAAATATCTTCTATCGTCAAAGCATGAAAATTATATATAACATAATTTTTTGCAATATTAGAAGAAGCCTCAAAGAGGTTTATAGATTAAGACAAATTGTCTGGAAATAAAGCAGTCAGAAAGATTTCAAGAGCTTCAGTTTTCCTTGTTAGGAAGAGGACTTTGGTGTAAGAAAATTTATCACAGATGCTGTGTGTACATTTCTGCTCCAGTAGACACTATATTTAATTGGATTTTTTTAAATGGGATTGTAAATACTAACTATTAAAGCTGGAAGTTTTACTAATTTAATCTAATAGGGAAGAAAGAAAAACTAGAAGGAACAGGAACTGCCTAAGCATTAATTAATGTACAATGGCACTCTAATAGACCTGAACAATGATTAGAGTAATGGCAGCTAAAACTAAGTTGGCACTGCAAAGTTACTCAGAAACTATATGACAGGTGGGAGAGTTTTGGTTCAGACATTGAAATATACAGTCTCTTTTGCATCTGCCTGTCTTCTATCAGATTCTTGCCTTACAATGAGCTAAAGACAATCTTGTGGCCCATACACTGCAGCTGTGTTAATTGTCAAAGAGTGGGAACAGCCTTGCCCTCACAGCTCTGGGTGTGATAAAAGAGTGAGTTGGTTGGTAGAGTTAGTTGGGTTCTGCTGGCTGTGCTGTGAGGAGGAAGGGACAGGAGGTGGGGCAAGGGACAGATTAGGTGAGCCACTGTATGAGGGACAGACAGGGTTGGATAACTGTGCCAGGGACAGGAAGGAGTGAACTGGGACTGCAGAAGGAAGAGCCAGAGCTGTGTGGAGCTGCCCTTAGGGAGCTATATAGAAAAGGCATGAAAAACTTTTGGATAACAAAGTGCTGGTTCTTGAAGCCCCCTGAAGTTCTTGAAGTATTTTGAGTGCAGTGGCTGTCATGAAAATGACAGAACCTACTTTGTATTTTAGACTTGCAGGCCAAGACCAAACTCCTGGTTCAAGGTTCTTACTAAAAGTGAAAAATAAATTAGGAACAAGAAGAAGGGAAGAAAATAAAATAGAAAAAGTAAAAGTAATTAAAATAAAATGGAGATTAAAGGAAAATATTTTTCTGTGATTTAAAAGGTTAACATATTCTTTTAAGCTGCCTGTTACCTAATATTAAATTCAGAGAGGCCCTTTGGCTTTGCTGTTCCATATTCAGTACTTCTAATCTGAATTTAAATATAACTTGTGTCAGGTTATACTTGTGCTTCAGGTAGTGTTATTATTTTAATTGATTCCAATTTGTAACATTTATTGGTATTAGAAGTTCCAAAACAATGTGATTTCATGTGCTAACTGTAGGAGTGTTTCATGAAAGACATGGTTAACACTATCTGTACATTTTGAAAATCCCCAGATTACAGAATGGGTGCTCCAATATTGAATTTCTTAGAAAGACTCATCATATTATTGACAGATCCAGGAGTAAACCCCAAGTCCCAATCCACTGACAAAGACCATTTGGTCTTTACAGTAATTGGATTCAAGTTAGAAGAGAAAAGGGAACTTGAGACTCAGAGCTTATGCTTGCATATCACACTTCAGTGTTCCAGTCATTAATCTAGCAAGATAAATTCTTTTAATCCCAGCAAGATTTGTTTTTCTCATGACAGGAGAGGAAAAAAAAAATAGAAGATAATGATCATTTCCAGTTCAGCATTGGTTACCTTTGCTTCTGTTCAAAACTTTCTGTACCTTTTCAGAGTGGAAAGGGGAGATATCCTGCGGACCATTCATTCAGAAATTGCCTTGATTTCTTCCCCTGCTAATCAATATTTTGTTTAGATTTATTCTTTTCCACACATAAAATATACCTGTGGATTTTTACATCTTTTCTCATTTGCAACAAGCCACTCTCTCCTGATTTCCTTTGTTGATCAGAATACAGTTGGCTTTGGTATTCTTAAAATGTTTCATAGCCATCAGGAAGAAGACAGCTGAAGTACATGTTGTGCTGTAATCCGAGAAAATAGACTAATAGGTACCAAAAGTAAAAACCTCAAGACCAGCTATTCAAGTGCACACAGCAGCATCAACCTGCAAATGAACTCAAATTTCTTGGACACAGCCCAAAATTTCCTTTCATTGTTTTTGGGGTACACTAAATCATATTCTTTATTAGAAGATGCATATCTTATAAATCCTTTCCTAGAAATTTCTGGTGCTTTTCTTTCCTTATCCCTCATTTCCTTAAGCACATACTTGATGTATTGGTCACACCATTTTCTTAGTTACTGCTTGCATGCAAACTGCCAGGTTGTACAAAAAAAATCAATCTGAAATCAATGAATGCAAAACATAATCTGAAATGACAACAAAAGGATTTCCAGAAATTTAATACAGTCACATTCCTGGTAAGGAAATAATAACTGTTAATAAATTTAGCTCCTTTAAATATTTTTCATGCTTATAAAGGAAAACAGGCTATAAGCATCCTATCAGCAAGAATTATTTTTGTCATGGAGGATATTCTTTAAAACTTTTTGCTGCATTTATCTTTCTTTTGCCCTTCCCTTTTTGCTGTGGAAACTGTCTCTCTGCCAACTTTGGTGTCTGGTTACTCAGAGTAACTTTGAGGAGACTCAGATGGAAATCTTGTGCTTATCTCTAGAAAGAACACTTTATACCAACTACTGTATTTCTCAAACTCTTCCTGTTCCACCTCTCTTTTTTTGGCACTGATAATAACAGAAAGGAAGTTTCTCAAGCCTGGATCTCCTCCAAGAAGCTCAGACTGGTAAAGTTTGTCTTACTGTGGCGTATTTTAATAATGTTGCATAAGAGGCCACTCCATAAATAACAACAGTGGAATTAAAGATGCTATTGCTTAGAATTGATTAAAGAATGAGATTATTAATAGGATTAAATGGAAATGTTTAAGGAAAAACAGAAATTAATTCCCATTAGTCCATATTTGCCTCTACTCTTGTCTCCTTTTGTACATATCTGTCACAAATCAAGTGTTGTTTCTGTTCAGTGTCTCTTGTTCTTTTACAGGAGACAGTAACAAACAGAAAAAGAAATGTTTCTACATCTTGCACAGGAAGATTCCTCATGCATAGGATAATGATTTGCAGGCACAGCAAGCAGGCTGGGAAAGAGATATCACTATGCAACAATTTTCCCATGAAACACACTCGTATTGTGCTTAGATACTGTTTTCTTATCTGTTTCAAGCTTACTTAAAAACAAAACAACAAAACCACAATATCTGTGTTCTGTTGTGTTTACTTGTCTTTATTTAAATTCATTACTAAGTTTTTCACATTGAATAGTTGAGTATAGAGTGGAGTATAATGGTATTCTGCATCAATTACCTTTCACAATGTAATTCAAGACCATGACCAGCAACATAATGAACGATTGCAGCCAATTTAAAAGAAAAAAAAATAAAGAAAATTGGAAATAAGTATATGTAAAATATCAATTATAATTCTAACAAATACTTGTTGTGGATAGACCTACTGGGAAGATATTTTGTCTGTGGTTGGTTGTTAATAAAAGCAAGACTTATACAAGTAGAAAGTTTTATTCTATATTCTCATATTGGTAAAATCTTACCTCCAAGGATGTTGAGCTTGAGTGCTAGACTTCTGCTCATGGATTTGATGAGATTACCTACCTGAAATTTTGAAAGACAAAAATTGTCATCTTGATTTTTTTTAATTGGAAATTATCTTCATCATAAGTAGATTAAGAAATCCACTGATTTCTTCATCTTTTGTCATCTTTTACAGTGCACAAATTCCTCAGTCTTTTTCCAAGGTTTAGCAGAAACTGTGATATAGAACTAAGCTATGAGTAGTTTTATGGTCCAAAGTGTCCAAAGGTCATCTTTTTAAATAAGCCAATAGCATGTGCTCAATAGCATGTGCTCAATAGCATGAAATCCTTGAGCTATCAGAAATAACTAATTTTATTTTTTATTTTGTAAGAAATATACTTTACAAGTTTCAAACCAGTCTTAAAATTTTCTCCTTATGTTCATGACTCTTTAAAATTGTGATATTTTAACAGACCTAAGGATGATATTTTGTTGAATTTTACAAAGGAATATACAAAGAATACAATTCTAGTTAATACAGCCTTGATCTTCATGTGGAGGAAGTTAAGCTAGCAAGAAATTAAATACAAGAAAAAAATCCTGTACAATAATTAGATATCAGAAACAAGAAATGAACTAAGACTTCCCAGAAGTGAAGTGTGGAAAATGGGCTTGGGTACTATAACCAACAGACATAAAAGGTAAACTAATGAATTTTAAAAAATGGAAATACTATTTTCATTAAGCTTGTGTTCACATTTCTCTTTTCAGAAGCCAGAAGACCTTGACAGAATGTCTATAGTTGGTTCTAGGTACATAGTAAGATGTATTTGGAGTTTCTATATGTGAATTAAGTGTGTAATTTTTTTAAAAAATTGTGTGACTAAGGCAGTTAGGTCAATAGACTTGATTGAACCTAGTGAAGGACTCACTGCACTGTAGACAACAGCAGGTTCAATTCAGATGTTCAGTTCTTTATGAAACAGGTAAACATGTTGGGTTTCCATCTATTGTTCTGGAAAGACATTGACTTTCTGTGGGTCCTAGTCACATCTCACAGCTTTGTGCAAAATTTTCATATAGAGAAAAGCATGAGAAATGGCACTGGACCACGTAAGTTTAGGAAGCTGATTCAGCCTCTAGCAGACCAGATCAGCTAATTGCTTTCCAGATCTTACATCGTGATTGCTAGATTTCCATTGCCTCTGCTGTTCAGCTTTCTTTAAACTTCTTCCTCCAGAGCTGGAGTCCATTTGTAGAGTTGCACTCATCTGCCCACAAACAGGCATCCACATGATTTGAGACAGAAGCATACACAAGCTGCTAACAGATGTAATTTGTTGTTGAACAGTTGAGTTATTGCTGAGGAGCAACAGAGACAACACTAGATCATCACTATACAAGGCCAGCTGAACTGAGCTAATCTGTAAGTTAGGAAAGTTTTATGTCCCAGTAGATTTGATCATCTGTCACGTATTTAGAGAGAGGCTGGAAACTTTCCTTCAAAGAAATGTGTATTTTAATAGCCAACTGAATTGCATGTATGTACTCCTTGAGTTTCATTCACAATGCATTATTTTCTTTTTTTTTTTTTTAAACAAAAGGTTGTAAGAGCTTTGTCTCCCTGAGACAAGGCCTATTCTGAGTAAACACTGCAGGAGATAAGGCTGATTCTTGAGGTTAACTCACAGCTCCCAGAAGAGGGAGCGTGCTGATTGAGGTTAGGCAGGTAGCAGGGCAGACTGCTGTAGTGTTTCCAAGCAACCCATCCAGCAGCCTGCTGTTTTGAGCAGGTCCATTTGGCTCAAAATGTTGTAGGAATTAATGAAATTTAAGAACAACTCAGGAGACAGAGAGTTGAATTGATTTTTGAATGCTCCCTTGGCTGTCGCTTTCCAAGGAAGATGGTTTAGTACCAGACCTCATTCCCAACATGTGAAAAACATCTTTTTATACACTTAGATCTGCAAAGCCATTCAAAAATAGCTGTTCCATGAGGATAAACAGATTTCCAGTTTTCTGACATTTAGCACATACAAAAAAAAAATCAAACACTCTTATATGAGAGAAAGGTGCATTTCACATTTTTTGGTGTTACCTACAGGAGAACAAGTAGGTGCACAAATGATAAAAGGATGTAGACAGAAAACAAAGAACATGTGGGTAAAAGAACTAATTTAATGTTTAATCTATTAATGAGGTCAAGAGCATTCCGAGGAGGACATCTCAAATGGTTAGTTGAAATACATAAACAGTAATATATGTAATCCAGAAAATTTGTTAACTCTAGGGACACTGTATGTGTACACAAGTTCTCTCTCTCTCTCTGGGTTTGTCAGAAACAAACAGCATTAAAGAGAAAAGAAACAAAGCTAAGCTTCCTATTGTTTTAGAAACTTTATGTAGAAGACAAAAACATTTTTTTCAGTCCTCAAAGGGATAATTAAAGTCAATGGACACTGTGGCAGCTCCATTATCTAAGAGTTTGATGTAATTCACTTCTTGCACTATCGTGACCGTGCCCAAATCCTGGAAGTGACAAAGCCCAATCAATCTAGAGAGTCAGCAATATTTGTGGAAATGAAAACCTCCAAGCCTGACTCTTTGGCCAGTAACATCCCTGTCTACTTCTAAAAGGCAACTTTCTGCTGCCTCCAGAGTGTGTCCTGAGACCCTGGAGCACCCTTTCTGCTGTCAGTCAAGCAGAAATAGAGCAACCCCCTGCTCTGTGCATGAAATGCACAATTCATGGCCACGCAATTCCAGACTCTTCTGGATATTCTCACTGTGCTGCTGCTTCTGACTGCAGATACAGTACACAGAAACAAATAGCTTTTTCACTGTCTCTGTTAAAAGATTAACACCACAGCTTCTTAGGAGCCTAATTAAAAGACAGCATGTTTTGTGTCTTGAGTCTTTTTACATCAGCAAATTATATTGGGTCATCCTCCATCTCCGTGGACTTCCTTTGGAGCGAATGAGTGAGGATTATGCACCTGGTTAATGCACCTGTGGTGGCTGCTGCCTATTCCCCCACTTGATATGCAAATAACAATTTGATGTAACTATTGGACAAACAATTCTTCCCATGTTTATTGGAAGCAAAATTATTTAATCAATTTTCAATGGATTTGAATCAGAAACCTTCAATGTATGTTCCCATAGCCTTTGAAAAAAGGGCACATAAAATCTATGGGCCTTTTTAAAAAAATTTATTTATGTTAGTTATAAGTGGGAATAAATAAGTAAATACTATATACCTCTGGAAAAGTCCTAACCTCTGGACCATTTTCTGCCTCACAAACAGGAAATTCAGGGAACTCATTAAGAGATTTGCTACTTGTTATCTCTCTGAATACATTCTAGTGTTGATCAAAATAAACTCTCTACCAATGCATTAATCAAGTCCTATGAGGAATGCAAGCTTTGAAAAACAAAATAGAATTTGTTTTCTCATTTATTTTGTGAGAGATTCCTGACAAAAATCAATTTGTGCATAGAAGTCAAGTAGCTAGTCCCTACAAATCTTCCCAATTATGTTGAAGAAGTAAATGTAAATATTACTCAAAATTCTGTATGAAAGAAAATCTGAGATTGAATTCTCCCTGAATAGTATTTTTTCTCAGTTGGTAAGATTTAAAAAAAAATTCAAATTTTATATGTTAGGTTTTAAGAAATATCTGTCCCTTTACTTTCAAATGTTTTCCTTTAGAAGAATCTGATCTTTGATCATTTGATCAATCACTGGAATAAAGCAGAGTGAGGAATAAAGCAGGAAAAACTTCCTCATCTACTTGGAGTATTTGTGATGTTGATCACACCTCTTTGTTTCTGTACTCTCTTCTCTATTCTTCAGGCCTCCTAGCTGACCTAAAAATGCTACTCCTGAGCATCATGAACAATGAACAGGATTATTATTTTTTGGCATAAAAAATCAGATGTCGTTACATGTAATGTAAATAAATACCATGGTGTAAGGTAAATACCCATTGCCCTTTTTGCAGACTGCTGAACATAGCACATACTGAAACATCTCAGTTTTAATTCAGGTCTTGGCCATGAGAAGAGTCTGACGGTTTAGTGAATTGTCAGGAACACATGAATCGAGGTTCATCTAGAAGGTCACTGATTAAATTTGTCCCATGTGAAGAAAACTGAAGAGTTCATGTTAAAAAGAGATCTGAAGCAGGTCAGTAGAACAAATTTTAGAAATTCCTTTTTCTCCACTAAGTTCAGAATGGTCTCTAGGATAATTAACTCAGACCTAAACAGACTTTTAGCTACAGTTAGTTTGGCAAAATAATTCTCCTTCACACAGTGGAACAGTTTGTAGAAGATGTGACTCAGCTTTCCAGCCTCACTGGGAGCTCCTAATCAGCTAATTTCAGCACCTCTTCCATCCCCAGCCAAGAACTGCCTAATATTCCATTTATAAAACAGAAACTATGTATAATTTGTGAAATAATGATAACTAGAATACCAATTAAAACTAAAATGATTGGTAAAAATAATTATGTAAATTCATGATGTGTTCATCTGATTATGGAATGTTTATAATGAAATCTAGCAAAAACCATAATTTTTAACTTAAAAAGTGAAGATTGTTACTACTGATTAATAAATACTCTGAATGGTAGCATAGAAGATGCAACAATTTTTCCAGGCTTTTGGCAGTACATATTTTTCAATTCTGCACCTTCATCTGAAATAGATTTTCATGCTCCTCCATTCCAAAAGGATGTGGAATTCATTAATACTCTACAAACCTCCTGCTCTTTCCCTGCCCTGGAGCTAACCAGCAATTTCTGCCAACTCATTTCTGGTCACTTTAAAAGAAACCTTGATTATTTGCTGGGGAGACAGCTCAAACACTTGGATTTCTAAGTTTGTTTCCCTGTTGGTGTGATTGATGATATTGATCCTAAAGGAGACACAGTCAGTCTCTTGATGTCTTTGAAGGGAGGGAGGAAACTTGCATTTGAGAATGCATGTGCTGTTACCAGCTTGTCTGGCTCTTTGAACTATTTCCTTTCAGTCTGGGGAGACTTCTTGGATTTGTGACAATGCAAAGGTAAACTGTCTCTCAAAAATAAAATCAATTACTCTTGGGATTCTCATTGTCAATATTTAAGAAGACATTAACTTTGGCCAATTTATTTTCCCTCTTACTTTTAAAATATTTCTTTCCCTGTGGGATCACAGGAAAATTCTTTCCCAAATATTATTTAATCCAGAAAACTAAAGCAAGAAATAGAGGTGAAATACTTGAAACGTATCAGAGAAGATGCAATTCTTCTCCAGTATATCACCATATGCTTGTACAGTGGCAGGTACCACTAAAAAGAGAATTTTTTCTGGTAGGAACATATGTTTTAAAGTGCTAAGATATCAGTGTATGTAGTTCAGTAGGATTATGTATGTTCAAAGCTATTGATCAAACACACGACAAAACTCCGACTAAAACCAGATTTACTCAGGAAGAAATGCAAATTGCTGCCACTTCATTCGAAAATATGTGATAAAGTTCAACATCTAAATAATTTTCAAGATAGTCCTGTAGTGGAGGATTTGTGCTAGATTCAGATGGTAATTCATAATTCTCTAGGGATAGAAAAATGTAGTTAATAGATCTTTTCTGTTTGGTTTGTGGTTTGCTTTTCTTTTTCCTGTAATATGGATATTTTGAAAACATTTGAAATAGTAGATTAACAGGTGATGAGTTTGGGACCATTCCTCTAATTCTTGAGCAGTAAAAATATCTTAAAGGCCTGTTGTAAAAAAACCAGCATTGTCACTATGACCCTGTCCTGTTTACATGTGTACTGTCAAATTTACTTTATCAGTTAAAATGCCAACTTATCCTTCAATGACATTATATTGAATATTTATTTATAAAACTAGCCTGAAACCCAAAACCTGTTCATATTAAGTCAGGAAAGAGTGTAGTTCTGATTTGTGAACAGCTAATTTTTCACTTGTTAGAAGAATGCAATATGTTTTGTTTGCAACCCAAAGCTACTTTCATGTGGAAGTTAAGCCATATTACTTCATTCCATGCATTTATTCCAAGACCTGTTGGTTTATTCATGGAGTATTTATCACAAAATCTAGAAAACAAGTTCGAAATACTTTGGTAACCTCAAGAAAGTTCAAGCATAACCAAAGTCATAGGACAATTATTTGAGAAAGCAATACTTTAAAACAAAATATTATTTTGATTGAAAGCTTTCAAGTGATGAAGAACCTGCCATATCCCATGATACTTATTCCAATTAGGTGACCAATGAGTTGTTACAGTAAGTAATTTTTCTGTTTGCTACTCACTAAATTCTCTCCCTAAAAATAAACACAACACACACAATGTTTTAAAAATAAGCTACAATTTATACTTCAACATTCTAAGCATCTTATATGCCTTTTTCATTGGAGGAGACATTATTCAGCCTTGGAAAAGTCAGTCTGGTCAACTCAGTCTGTCAAATCTAATGGTATTTAAAAAATTTGTGATAGCTGATATTTAACCAACTCTCTGTGCTCAGTAATTAAGAAGTGTCCTCATTTTATGGGTGATACAATGACATAAATCTGCTCTATTCCAAGCAGAAAAAAGAAATATTCAGTCACTACTGTCCTTAGAAGTGACATTTTAACCATTATTTTTGAATATTTATTATACTGGACTTTATTTATTTTCTATATATTTCAAATATATCTTTTTAATGAACACAGCATCCTGAAATATATGGCTAACTGGTATCTAGTCCAAATTAACAGGCAAGTGCACATTGGAGGTTTTGCTTTTTCAAAGCATCCTTCACGAATATAAAAGCCACACAATGCATTTAGTATTTGTTTCACGAATTCACCTCACAAAATATTAGCCCAGACATTCTTTCATGGTTGCAGTAATTTTAAATGGCTGTGTATTTTCAAAGCCTGCCTCCAGGTAATGTACCTCAGGAATACATCTGTTTGTGAAAGGGCTTCTGTCTGGAGTCTGACAAATGTATATTCCAGTCATGGGGCAGGAACGTGCCCATGCTCCTGCTGGACAGGATAAAGCAGCCAGGATGAAGCAAGCTTCACTTTGCCAAAAAATAAATTAGTTATAAGAAAGTAAAATCAAACATAAGATTCTTAATACTATGTTGTCTCATTTTGAAATTTAGGCAAGTACAATGAAATAACTTAAATGTAAGAAGTTCAATTGAAAAGCAAACAGAAAATCAGGCTTTGCAAAACATTGTGCTTGTGGAGGAAGAAAAACACTCAGCAATACTTCATGAGTGAGTTCAGTCAGTGTGTACAAATTTCCTACAATTGAACAGACCCATCAGTAGTCCAAGTCCATTGGTGTTCCAGTTGTGACAGGAGAAGCTGAACCTTCAAATACAAGTTGCCATAAACCCATCAGAAACAGATGAAGCATAAAAGAAAGCAAGTCCAGTATGTGGATGAAAAGCGGTGTCATCATCATAATGCTGAGGAAGAGAAGATGTGATTCAACAACAGAAATTTCTGAAGTAGTTTTTACTATTTTTTATATATTTAGTTTTATTGACTGTGTGAGGATAAAATTCCTGTGAGACATACAATATACAGAATTCAGTCTTTCAAAACTCCTCATACAGAGAGTTCTGCCTACAAAAACATTGCACTAATGAAAGGAAGTCCTTGGAGAGAAGCTGTTTAAATAATTAAAATATCTGGCGTGCTTAAGAAATGAGTTCTGCTACAACTTGCCATTTATTTTTCCTCTATTCAAAGCAATCAGGCATTTGAAAGAAATTATTTTGAAAAACTTAAAGGAGAAAAAATTATAAAAATTACCATTAGTAAGGTGATATTAAATTTATGGCTGGTTCTCTCATAATTGCAATCATGGGAAAAGAGAAATACTTCCAGGTCATGAAATGAGTATGGTAGAATCTCAAAATGGAAGAAAGGGTACCTGATCCTGATAAAGAGATTTGACAACATAAACAGAGACTCATAGGGACTTTCATGTTAAGTCCATATTTTTCCTCTTGTTACTACAGCTACAGGAAAAAACATATTGTTTTTATTTATCTACATTTGATTGGCAGCAATATTTGGGGAGATCAAGAAAGAATATATTTCTCTTCTAGCAATTTAATAATGCAGAGCCTAGTTTCAATATTACAGCTCATGCTCAGAACTGGATTGAGCCTTAGCAGTATTGGCATGCGAATGTACTGAATGACTCAGTGAGAACAAGAGAATTGCTCAGATCTTCTTTAGTAACTTGCACTTCTTTGCATTGTGTCCCACAAACAGATCTCAAATGTGAAAGAAAATAAGTGGTTACACTACTGTAGTACTGCATTAAGTTTCTTTTATTTTGAAGTGGGGATAGCAATACTTAGGGTCCTGATGGATGGAAAAAATTACTGCAACTCCTTTTGTTTCTGTGAACAACATAAAGACTTAAAACATTCTTCCCATTCCTATCTAAGGCAAAAAAAGTCTTGTAATTGAAAATGTGAAAAAAATAGAAGGTGGAGTCAGCATATGCTCTGCACTATTGTAGGCAAATTGCAGCATAATGATGTCTTTAGAAAAATTTCTTTCTGCTGCTCCCAAAGGAAATGACTCTATGGTAATCTAAAATATTTTGAGATTGAAAAGGAGACATCAAGAATCACCAAGATGACTGATTGTTTTCAGTTGAGGTCCTGTATGATTTTTTGCGCCTTGCAGCACAGAAAACCTGCACTATAGCTTTTTATGGTGTCTGTGTATAGCTTTGTGTTGTGCTCACTCCTGCTGTACTAAATTTTCATTAAAACCATTACAGAGCTTGTACCAGAAATTCCTATCATGGAACATACTGAGGACATAACTAATAAATACAGAAATACACACAGTCTGTGTAGTTTTATTTATATTTTCAAGCAATTATTTTTCCACCATTTGATGTACCTCATATTCTTTTTTTGTTGCTATAGCAGCTCTTCTGACCATTAGGGATTTTTCACTTTCATACAAAAGGGCTTTTCCCATATTTCTCAGGGAACCAATATGAAAATCTAGTGTATACATCTCAGGGTGACAGAGGATGACACATATCAAGCTCACAAATTGGGAGGCTGCCTGGATTTTCTGTTTCATTAAGGAAATATAGATAGTGAAATTATTTGGTTGCAGAGGTGCCACGTAGTTTCCTCACAGTTTTACAAAGCTAGGAATTCATCTTGCCTAGTAATTACTGCCTAGGAGCTGGAGTGAGGAATTATCTTTTTGTTTGTTTGCTCTCATCTTTATCACTGACTCTGTTACATTAAGATAAGTAGTTTAATCTGTGTACTGTTTCCCTGTGTAAAATATTACCTTGTTTTACAGCACCGTTGCACAATGTAAGCATCGTCTGTAAAACACTCTATATCCCTTATCTAACTGATAGAGAAGTACTAATATGATGTGCTAAGAAATTAATTTGTATATTCACCTTGTTACACAAGTGAGGGCAGTTCTTCTGTAACTAGTTTCTCCATTCCTTTAAGACCTGAACTTTTTTTCTCTAATGAAGTAGCTCGTTCTCCTTTCAGCTATGCTTTATAGTGTTAATATGTTCTATAATTTGAATGTTTACAATCTGTGAGCAGTTTTAATTTAATATCTAAAATTAATTTAGAATTTTCTGGTACTTTCTCCTTGTCTTTAACTTTCAATATTGCATTCTTAAGACTGCAAATCACATTCTCTTCTAAAAAAATTTGCCACAAAGTTGATCTGAGGATTGGAATGCTTCTGTTTTGAAGACAGGCTGAGAGGGTTGGAATTGGATTTAACCATTTTTTTCTCACTGGAAATAGGAAACAAGATGGATAAATTCACTGACAAAAAAATTTAAAAGTTAAAATGGCATAATATTTTAATAAGTCCTAGAGAAAAATTCCATCCAATATGAAGTTGTTTAAGCTAAGAAGAATGAAACCCATTGGAATGTATAACATTTTCTCACATCACTCATTCATCAAGTTCCTTATAAAGCTAATTAATACCTAATTTATTGTAGACTGAATAGCAGAAAATCACTGCTCTACTATATAATATAGAAGATAATCTATTAAGGAGCACAGTAGAATATGAGGCCAGCAGGAGCCTGTCTGAGAAATGTCCTTATGTCCTTGAAAGACAGGCTGGACATTCAGAGGTGTGTCCTGGTCCAGTCACAAATTCCTGTCACACTAATCTTCACCAAAACATATTTGTAATACTGTAGAGCTGTGAAAAAGTTCTGTGTCATGAGAGATGGACAATTTGTTCTCCTTTTCCTCATGCTGCCATTCATGATAACCACAGCCCCAGAGCCAGGCTGCAGCACAGATGCAGAATTGAGACAATTTAGTTATTGAGTTGACAGATTAACCTGTCAGTCATGTCCCCTGGTCATGCTGAAGCCTTTTAATTACAGGTGGTGTTCAGGAGGTCTCTTCTTCTCATCTACTTGTTTCCCAGGAACTGTAGGAAATTAATTGATCTGAGATTGGTGAGGTGGTTGTTTGATGGGGTTTTTTGTGCGGTTTGGTTTTTTTTGGTTGGTTGGTTAGTTGGCTAAGAGATTTATCTAGAACACAAATATGTAGCCAGTAAGCATGGTCATATAAACTTACTTTCTCTAGGAAATTAATCTCAAAATAGAAATAAACATGAAGGCTAAATTGTTACAGTAAATGATAGAATAACCTTGATTCTCTGTCATCCAGGCTCATGGTAATCCCGACTGAGGACAACTGTACAGAAATATTCCTACCGCAGATTCGATCTGAAGGAAGGCAGAAAAGTTTTCTTGATTCGTGGTTGTATTATGTCTGCAAAAGAACAGCCCCCAGTATTTTCAAGTACACTTTCTTGCCTTCTCTTGTACAATGACTCTTTAGGATAAATATTCAGGTGTCAAATTCTTAGTCCTTTTTTTAAATTTTAACTGTTGAATTCTGTAATAACAACTGCTTGCACTGGTGTGAGAATCAGAGGCAAGAATTTCAACCTGGATAATAACAATTCATCTCTGTCGGCCACAATTTTCACCTCTTCCCACCTCTGAACCCTGTGAGACAAAGAAGAAGAAATTGCAAGGGAAAGTAAAGATTTTTACAAAGCAGGGTATTTCCTTTTTTCAGAAAAAAATGTTGAAATTTGATAGGTTTTTTAAAATTATTATTATTTTAAAAGGTAGAATGCTTGGATTAATATATTTAGCTGAATTAAGTACATTGCATAAAAATTGCTTAAAATAACAGAAGTTTGGTGATGCTGAAAGTTTTAAATAATTCTTCCTCTCATATGATTTCTTAGCATATTATTAAATAATAAGTTCACCTAATTAGAAGTTGCCATCAAAATTCTGGTGTTATATATATATATTTTATAAATCAAGTCGTATAAGTAAACCATGTTGACTTTTTTAGACATTCAAATCTAATAGTCTTCAAAGGGAGGGTTGCTGACCAATACAATAAGGTAAGATATCATTCTTTAGGAAAGAAAACTTAAAATTGGTTACTAAATTTGTAAAAGCTGCACTATGAATGTAACTGCCCTTCTTGTTTGTGAATTCTGTTCTCCAGGGCGGTGAAATGGAAAAAGAATTAATGTATCTTAACTTAGCCTAATGTGAAATATCACAAATGTTATGCATTTGATAAAAGAGGTAATTTTTTTCCATTTACTTTACTCTGATAGAAGATTCATCTGAAAAAAACCTGCTTAGTCTGGGCACTGCACTTTTAAATAAAATTCAGGTAAATCAGGGAGAGTTTAGACAGGAAATTTGATAGGTTTAGAGAACGAATAACAGATAGAGAACACATAACCCATGAGAAAATGCTGAAGGACCTGACTGTTGTAGATTATAAAAGAACAACCTGAGATATCTTGTAATGCATGAAACACTTTTAGATAGATGCTGATAAACCTTTTTTGTCCTCACTCACAAAAGGCAGGGCATGAGGAAGTTAGGTTTGATATTAGGACACAAGAGGGGTGCTGCCACTGGACAAGCTAAGGTGGTGAAACAAAGAGGGAACAGGTCAGATGTCTTTTCTGGGTAGATTTCATCCTAAATGAAAGAGAATATTTTTTGAGCCTTTTAAACCATCAACCCATCTGATTCTGTGAAGCAGCTAGTTCTTACCATTAGTAACAAGCTCCTGCTAGATTCTGGCAGATTCCTTTTCCAGTCTTGCTTTGCCACAGTCTCACACTTAGAACTGCATCATGCTGACTGAAGAATAATTGTCCTCATTAGATAATCAGCCTGGTGAGCCATTTGGAATTCAACCCTGTTATTGCTAGTGATCTTTTAACTATTCACTAAGCAAGTAAAAGTACAGAAAAAAATGGAGCAAACCAGAGCATTGACAGAGATATTAGCTTGTCTCTTACAGGCACCAATATAATTTTCTTCAAAGGGAAGTGCAAGAAATCTTGTAGAGAGTTGGCATGAAGACATGATTTCAGCCATTCTCTTAATCCTTTGCATTTGAAATGTGGGCTTTCTCAACATCTATGCAAATCCTTAAGTTTTCTAATAAACCTTCTTAAGTCTTAGTATTATCAGCATTCATAGCAATGAGTTCTAAAAGTTTATTTTGCACTGTTAGGGTATATTCTTCTTACAGATTTAAGTATTTCTTTCAGTCATATTGAATCTTTAATTAGATTTTCATTTGTCCAAATAATATTTGTTTTGGTTTATTTTTTTTAAATTTCAGAAACAAGCAAATATAAAATCAAATCATTCCAGTTCCCTGTAGGTCTTTCTTTTCCTCCTCTTTACCCCAGACTGTATGAAATGAGCACCCTCCACACTTTCATTCTGTCTTTATATCAATTCTATGTTTCTGTGGTGGGTCTAACAGGTAAACTCCCACCCGGCCACTCACTCCCTCCCTCTGCTTGTCAGAACAGGGGCAGACAGGAAGAAAGCTCCTGGGTTAAGATAAAGACAGGGAGATTGCTTAGCAATTACTGGCAGACCAGTCTTGGGGAAAATTAGCTTCATTTATTGACAATTAAAACAGATTCATTCCATCACTCCAGACTGCCCCATCCCCAGCCCAGAACAGCACAGAGAGGATGAAGAAGACATGATGGTCAGATCACAGTGATTTCTCTGTCACTTCCCTTGCTCTGGCATGGGCTCTCTGCAGCCTCAGCCCAGTATAAAATCTGCTCCAGCACAGGTTTTCCATGGGCTGCAGGGAATATCTGCACATCCTCTGGAGTGTTTTCTCCTCCTCCTTATCTGAATACAGTGGTCTCTGTTATTTCTCACTCTTTCACTCAGTCCTCTTTTCTCTTTTGCTGGTTTTGGAGTGTTTTTGTTTCATTTTTAAAACCTGTTTTCACATGCATCACACAAAGACCACTGACAGGCTCAGCTTTGACCTGCAGTAAGTTCCTCGATGCTGGACAGCTGGACATTTAGGAAACATCTGTGAGAGATCACCTCTGCAGCTGCTCCTCTTCCCCCACTAAAACTTTGCCATCTACCTCCATGAATGTCATCAGTTACTGTTCAGTGGGTTGCTGATTATAGACTGTTCACTTTGAATGTAAATTATTTGGCATTTTACTGCCCTTTATTACAGCCACCTGAAGCCTTATTCACAGGCAGCTACAAGAATTCTGAATTCCCCAATGTAATTAAGACAATCACATATACCTCAACACAAAAACCAAGCTGTCCACAGACTGGTAAGAGTAAACAAGAAAATTTTCAGAGAATACAGCAAGACTGCAATGGATGTTTCCAGTGCTGTTCAGACAAAATACACTTCAGTAAGATAAGACATGAGAAGAGATATAGCAAGGATGTATAAGGTGCAACAGGAAAAGAGTCTGATAGCCCCTTAAAGACATAGGTACACATAATCCTATATACAGACACAGCTAGGAGAATTCTGGGAAAAGCAGAATTCTGACAAATAGGCATGAAAATAAATGAAATATAAATTGTTATACTGAATCCAGATACTGATCTGTACAGGCAGATAAGGTACTCCCATACAGGAAATTATGCAACAGATCCTCTGTAAGGATGTTTCTTCCCAACTCCATGAAAAATAGTCTAGAACAGTGTTCCAGAGAAAAAAAAAAGTTTATAAACTATTTTTGAGCAGTGTCAACACAGATATTGTCAACAGATCTAATCATGTTTAATTTTTTTCTTAATATATTCTCAGGTAACAGCTACTAGAATTTACTATTACCTTATATTTTATGACAATCATAGTATTTTTACTCCACATATTAAGTTCTTTTGAATGTCTTCAGTTATCTACAAAAATTCTTGGTACTTTGAAAAAGGATGTAGTTGTGTCATTCTTAAAAGCTACAAGATAGCATTCTGTGGCTGACGCAACTCCAAAGGTTCAAGATACGTGACTTCAAATATAACAGAAAATTGTATTCTATTTCCTCATAAAATCTAAACTCTTTTATTTCTTTTACTACATTTATCCTACTTCTTTTGACTAGAAATATTATCAGACATGATAATATTTGTTCGTGAGATAGCATTTCATTCCCTATTTCACATTTCTCTCATCCTGAAAACAGTATTCAGAGTTTCAGCTTTGGGCAGAAGGCTGCATTCTTTTCCCTATTTCAGTCAATTAACATAATTTAAAAAACACAATCACTTTCCTATAATAATAAACTCCAGAGCACCTTCAATTTTCATTTCATTTCCCAAATTTGCTGACTGCAGCTGCTCCTCCCACCATTCCCCTGCCCCAAGCTGTATTTTGGTTTCAATGCCTTTCAAAAGCAATATGTATTTTGAATTTCCAAACTGAAGGCAGCCGGTTCTCTTTTGCTGTTCATATAGATTAAGCAACTTAAATCCCTTTGTCACACTGACGCATGATCAGTCAGCAGAAGCCATTTCTGAGGCACCACAAGAACTCATCTTAAGAAACCACTTATAAAAGGAAGAAATCCAGTGATACCTTAGCACTGAAGATTTTGCCATAAAAAATCAGTTGAAATGTGAAACTGCATTGAAAAATGCATTTTAGGATATCAGATTAGGAAGCAACCAAGAGCTCCTCAAAAGATGAAAAGGAAGATGTAAGGTTTTCTTTGCATAGCATAATACCCCTGCTGCTCACATTTGCAAAAGGTTAAATTTTGTTGCATATCTTTTCTGGCAGGCACAGCTGCACAGAAGACAAGTCTATAAGAGATAAACACAGAAGTGAATTTGATAAAAAAAAACCCCCAGCAAATATTTAGCTGCAGCAAAGGAGACATATAATCAGACCTTCTCCCAAGAAAAGGTCAAATACAAGATGAAGACATATGAATTGTTTACCTTCTGAGAAAAATTTACTAAAACAATCTGATGTCTTATAAAGCTGCATTGTTGTTACAGCATGACAGTCTGAGAAAATACCTGAAGCAAATCTGCTGTGGTCAAGATTTTACTTCTTCCCATCACTTTTCAGACCTTCTTCAGCAACTAAAATTAGCACTGAAAACCATGAATCACATCACCTTCACATCCTCCATATGTGTAGGAGATTTTAGTCTTTATTTTTTTTCAAAGTACTGTTTGTATGGACTGTACTTACATAAAAATTGGGTGTGGAGGTGTACTGGGAAGATCCAGTTAGGATGTTATCACTGTTATTTATTCCAATCCTGACTGTGATACAGAACCCAAGTACAAATTACATGTTTTTTTTAAAACAGAGGTTACCCCAGAGCTGGCCTTTAGGAAGGTTGTGCATCTGTCACACAAGAAGAAGTTACAGGGTTCCTATGCAGTGCCTCCTAACCAGGGCAGCAGTAGTGGAAGACCACTTCTTCCTGAAATTTAGTCTCATCACAAAGAAAGTCTGCAAAATTCTGAACATTTATCATCCTTTGACAGCATAATGAGTGAAGCTGTCATATTCATATTTCACAAACATTTGTTGCCAAGTCACAATGATGAAAGTTATTTCACTAGGGAATGCCTCACATTTTGTGTGCTGAACTGAACCCAACAAGCTAGAGCCAAGTCTAACTATATCTGTTTTTTTAGAAGTGAATTTTACTTCTACAAGTGTTCTCAGATGTGTGAGAAGTGCAGGCTAAGTAAACAGTTTCTCATTTTTACTAAATGTTGTAATGTTTTTGACTGTTAAATTGCTTTTCTATTCACTTTTCTTGTGTTAAGCTGAAGGGACTCTGCTAATGGAAAATTGTCCAGAACCAGCAACAGAAAATTTAGGATGGGGCTCTCTTTAAAAGAGAGGTGATGGGGTAAGAGTCATCTCTGATTATTTTAAACTTCTACTTTTATGAAGATTATCAAACACCACCAACAATTTCGCTATGAATAAATTTTGGCTACATTTCTTCTCTACTATTTTGTCAGGCATTAGATGTCATAACTTGCAAAAATGTTGTAAGGGTCAATATATTGGATTGAACTAAAATTCCAATATTTTAGTTAAAATGTAGTCTTAAATAATATTAAGAATCAATTTAATTTTGCATTTAGATTAATCCACGATCATTAATTTATTTAATAATTTTAATTAATCATAAAGATTTAAATGTTGTATTAAGAATTTAGACAGAACTCTGCCAGAGAAAAATGCCCCATTAGAAGATATAAACCATATAAGATTGCATGTGATGTCCCAAGTTCACAAACTAAGAAGGATTTTGGAGGATATCTGCTCTGCTCTGCTTTGCTGATGCACAGGTACAGTACATGTACTTTGACTAGCATCTGAGGTGGCAAGCAGCATCAGATAAATAATTCAGATGACAATCTGGGCAAAGCGGAATGCCCAAGGAGATAACCTGGTTTCACTGTGAGAAACACATCTGATTTTGTATCCTAAATCTAAAAGGAAAAGCTTAGGAAAATGTGGGAAATTGTGTAATGTTTCAGGATGTTGATTATTAAAGAATGATAAAACTGTCACTAATTTTATGAAGAAGACTTGATTAACCGTGGAAGCATAGTTTTATATCTCACCCTTATGCATTTTCCTATGCCATGAAGTTTATCTTACAAAATGCTTGAAAGATTTTGAAAAATTGCTCAGCCTAAGAAAAATATATTAGGCCAAAATTTTGAATAAGAATGACATCTGTGTAAACATATCCAAATGAGGCTAATGTGATAAGCAGGGGAGCAGAGCTGCTTATAGTAAAAAGCACTTTGTCTTCACTAAATCCCATTTTCTACCATTTTTATTATGCATTGAGGTTTACAAGACTAATCTGATGGGTATTGTCTCTTTTGACTTCATATCAGCACACACAATTGTTATCAGTATTGACAATGAAAATGGCAAGAAATCTTTATTACTGATTTTTAAAAGAACAAACCTGAAAGAATTTGCCATGTTAATTATGAACCATGATAATTTCATGCTCAGTATTTGTATCTGTTTCAGTAGCCAATCCTCATTATCTTTTCAGAGGGAAACAAATTAACAAGAACAATCCTATGCTCTTTGTTTACTCACGTTTTCTAATATTTTTCTGAGGAAAATATCTAAATTTTTTTGAGGAAATTTTCATACATAAAAATGGAAAGAGCAAGGTTTTTACCAAAGCTACTCTGACTCTGTCTGGGTCAGAGTAGTTTTAAATGTTTGGTTTGTATTAATAATTCCTCATTTTCCTTGATCTACAAAAAACTCTATGCTCTATTAGGGGGTATTGCAGTTAAATGCACTGCTGTGTGATTATCTTGACCTTAGTTATATGAACTTTGTTATTCCTCATGAACCAATTGGTTTCCAACACTATTTTGATATTAATTTTTCTGAAAAATAGCTACTAAATATTCTATTGATATCTCTCCTTATGTACTTTTGAAAACCTCTGATAATTAATGAACTACTTTAGATCATTTCTTTTTGCATTATAATATCTCCTCACAGAATTTTAGGAGAAATAAAGTTGCTCCTCATAGCTGCACAGCATCTGATGCTGTTCACAACACTTATTCCCACTTTTCTTCCACTTCCCTTTATGGTGACCACTCCCTTTCTCTTTTTAGCTTTAGAAATTGTTACACAAAGTGTTCTGCCAGTATTTGAAAATGTGTCTGTGTACATAGACAGAGAGTGAGCGAAAGAGATCACAGGAAAATATCTTAGTAAGCATTTCAGACTTCTCCTTGGCATCTGTTATTTGCATTCTTTTCTTGGAAGGATGATATGTTCATCTAGCAGAATATGATTGATTAACTGAGCAGAAGGGATATTTTGTGTGTGTCAGTACTTGGAAATGCCATAGTCTGTATCTATTCTCCTGCTAGTTCCTTTTCTCACATGGGTTAATGCAAAATTCCAATCTTTGCAGAGCCCAGCTATATCCTCTCTAGTTTCATCATCATTCTGGAATATTACCTTTATTTCATAAGACATTTATTTAATTTCAAATAGGATTGTTTGTATAACACAAGAGAAAAAGATTTAGACACCATTTTGAAAAATATCATTGTATGAAAGGTCTTAAAACATTTTCTTACCAAGTTAGTATTCAGTGGAAAAGTGAGATGAAGATGAAGCTGATTTTTTCATCAACAGAGTCAACACAGCTCAAGCAGCAACAGTGAAAACTTCTTCAACTAAACCATGAGCATTGATCAGTCTCTGCCTAAAGATGTGCTTTCTCAAGTTTTCTGAAATTTATTCAGAGTATTCTCAAATCTATGAGAAATTTGCTACTAGTTGTCACTCAGTTTGACTGTTCTTTTATAATTTTTTCAGAGTAACAGACTTGAAAACAAAGTATAAATATATATGGATTGTGAATGTGTTAATTCCTCTGCAAAAAATTCACCATCATTACCAAGTGCTTAATGAAATTTCCCTTATTTCTTCATTGAATATATTAGTATTAATATTTATTTCCCCTTTTCAGTTTCAACTTAGATAACTCCTCATTTTAATATAGTTTTGTCTAAACTAAAAATTAATAGAAATATGTGTTAGTTATTGTATCCACATTATGAGAGATAATGTGGGCCTACCTGCTACCCAGAGTCAAACACAGCCTTTTCAATTAAAAAAAATAATAATTAAAAAAGGATAAATCAATTTGTGGTTAGTGCATTGTGAGGGTTTGGGTTACTGTTCCCCTTCCCCCCATACGGGCCACCAATTATTGTGATGGTTTGATATTTACCAAATTTTGTTCATTAAATATGAGATAGGATTTTTGGGAGAAAAAGGCAAAACAGGCCCAACTTAAAAGCAAAACAAATAGTTTATTAACAAACA
>VWYP01002218.1:37902-58487 GCA_013400435.1 Pycnonotus jocosus | reverse complement strand
CACCCCTCGGGCTAGAAGCCAGCGCTCGGGCTGGGCCCAGCTCTGCCGCAGCCCAGCCATGCGGCCGGGACTGTCGAACAGCAGCCCCGCTCCCTTCCCCCGGCAGCAGCAGGGGATGGAGAGAGGGCTCTGGGCTCTGCCGGCCGGGCCGCCCCCATCCCGTGGGCAGCGGCTCCCGCAGGCCCAGCCGGGCCCGGTCTGGCCACCACAGCCACCACAGCCACCACACAGCGTTACCTCATCGCCAGCCGGGAGAAAAGAGGGCCGAACAAAACTCAGGCTGAGATTTTTATATGGGTATCGCCAAAGAGTGGTCAAAGTACATGCCAATCAGAAAACTGACCTCTGATAGGTCAACCCACAACATGCATTCACTTTCAAATCATTCTGGTTTTACAAATTAAATAAAAAGCTTAAATATAAAAATTTTCTAACTCTTGTATTGCTTAGTCATATCTCTGAGAAAGCATTTATGATGTGCTTATTTACCTGGGGAAATGATAGGAACCCAGAGTAAAATCTTTGGCTGTCAACTGTCACTTCTTCAGTGTTATAAGCACTGAATGTCAGAATCACAAATTATTCATATAGTTCACACTATAGATTTGATTTATCTCACATACACAGCTCAAAAATATAATTATTTACCACAATATTAGCTAAATTGGCAGAGAATTCACTTCACCTAATGTAAGCCAAGATAATTGTCCAAATAACCATTGGGTTCCCACTAAAGTCAGTGGAGGAGAAAAGGGTAACCAGAGGTTGATTCACCCCATCAGTCTTTCTCACATATTTTAAGAGTAGGATGAAATCCTTTCCAATGTGCTTATCACTTTTCCCTGCTCTGCTACAGCACTTGCTAACATAGTGTGTCTTGTGGATCACTGAAACTGAGAGAAATTAATTTAACTTTCATTCAACATGCCCAAGAAACAATATTTATATTCTTGAATTTTTACGTGCTTATATTTTGAAACCTGAGCCCTTCCCCTCTCTTCAGTTAAGATTTGTTTTATTTGAAGAATAGGCATGGATGAAAAATAAAGCCAATGAATATGTCACATGCAACTCTTTGCTTGAATTTTGTGACATCCATGTTTTTGTGTTCTGCCTCCATCAATTTTTGTTTTATCTTCCTGAATGCTGATAGAAAGCAAAAAGCAATGACATGTTTTATATGGATAAGAATTACTATTATTCCAGGGGACTGTATTCCCAAAGTTCTTACAGCAACCCACTGATAGTACGAGATGGGTCTGATCCTTCATATTTTGGATCCCTTTTGCAATTAATTTACCTCGTTGTTTAAAAAAATTCAGCCCTAAATATTGAATTATTTCTGTACATAGTACAAAATATTTTCAGTCTGACTAAAGCTTATTAGACCCAAAAAACAGAGGAGTGGAAAATTCCTAAATTTTCTTTCCTTTCTATATCTTTCTGATCCCAAGTCGGGTTTTTCACGTGATGCCTGACATCAGGTGGATTCACCTTCCTGTTAGATTCAGTAGGAGGTGGTTCTGGTGAGATATATCCAACCACAGAGAAGAGATGAGCCCTTACCATTGTGGCCCTTGTCATGCAACAGTAACCAAGCAACAGCTCAGTCCTATCAATAGATTTCAAACTGATATGCTACTGAGACCGAAAGGAGACAAAAGTATAAGCACACGTCTACTCACAGATAAAATGTCAAACAATTTCAAATGGAAAAGTACTATTAACCATCTAGTATCTTGTTAGTATTTTAAAAGATAATTGAGGCCCTTTATTTTAATAGAAAACCAATTAGATGGCTGCAAACTTTGAATAACAAGATCAACACAAAATCTTGAGACCCAAGCAAAATTAAAAATAAATTATTTTCTAATGAGCAAGTACAAAGCACTGTCTGAAGTTGCAAGCCACAGACAGAATATGGGCCACTGTCTGTCCCATGAAGGTCCTGCAGGCAAATCTGCACCCAGCCACAAATGGATAGTAACTGTAACTGATGGTACAGCCGCAAAAGTCTCTTTACAAACTCAGTTAAGAACCTCTATTGTGTTGGCAATTCATATATAAAACTGAAAAAATAGAATTGTCTAGTGTTCAATTGATAATCCCCTAAGTTCTACTTCTGCTCTACTAATTAGCTGCAATTAGTACATCTTTCTCATTTCATTCTATGTTATTTCATATCTCTATCAGTGAGTTGGATTAGATTGGAAAAGAACTTTTTGGTAAAAGGTTGAAGATCACATGGAGGTCGAGGCTGTAATAAATAATGAAGAGGATGGATTACTGAAGAAGCAGGACTTTGGGATCAACAGCTAGATGTAATGCTTTATTTAATATATGCAAATAGATTGTTGAAATTAAATTTGTTATCTGCAAAAGCATTCCATTTAAATGGTGAAAAACCATGCTGGGAAGAAAAATCTTAGAGAACAAATTAAAAGCCCAGGAGACTTGGATTTGCATCCATGATTGGTTAGGAGGAGAACACTTTTGAGTGAGAGTGAGCTCTCTGTAAAGTATAAGGCATTTTCTTTGATGTGAGTACCACTGGAAAAAAAAATTACTCATTTCATGGGCAGCAAAAATTAGAAATTATTTTGGAAGAGACCAATAGGGGTGAGGTGCCAGTGTCTTCAACTGATACACTCAGACCTGCCTGAGTTTGCACTGGTAAGTAGCAATATGCAAGTTGCGGAAATGAATCTGCAGAATAATACAGCTTGTGGTGAACACCAAATATCCACACTACAAATGGGTGACAGTTTTATCTAATGCTACCTCCAGTCTGGTCCTGTTTTTTGCACGCTGGTAAGTGACAGGGTCAAATCAAAAAGTCTCCTGAAGCATGTATCATCCAGATTTGGATCCATCTAGAGTCCAATCTGTGCAATTAAAGGCAGTGTTATGAGGAGAAGCCAGGAGTATTAAGTGGGGATGACAGCTGATTTCCTTCCAACCAGCACTTTGTGTCAATTAAAACACATTTGGTGTATCTATAGAAACAAAAACATGAGATAGCTTGATGCCTTTGTAAGCAGCCCTCCTGGACAAATTATTTGAAAGCAGGAAGTTCTAGTGTATAATTCACCAAGGTAATATGTCCAATGCCTGGAAAATAAAATTAGATATGCTTAATATGGACACAGCTAGATAGGTACAAGATAGAAATCTGTCCATGTCACCTGTGAGTATAAATGACATACACACCAGCTGGAACAGCCTCTACAGTGGATTCTCTACCACTTAAAAAGTTTTAGCTGGGTCTTCTTAAAAAAGTATTAATTTGGGCTTGTGACTGAATTCTCATTTCCACAAATACAGAGGTGCACAGAAAAACTATGACAAACAGGGTGGTCATCATAACCAGGGCTGTCACAGGAGGCTGAGCAGTGGACACAGTGAATAAGGCCCTTGCTGCCATCTCTGTTGGAAAGTGTTTCTATATGTCATATTTGACCTGTACATGTATATGTGTGCTTTTGGGAATGCCAGCTTACCTTCAGTGCTGGTGGCATGGAGCCTCATGTTTACAGGCTGCCAGACTCAGCAGTCCCTAACACTATAAGGCAGTTTTTAAAAAATAAGAATTTAAAAAAATTACTAAATTAATAATAAAAAATGCAGTGTTGACTTTGACCCACATTATAAGGATATATGAAGAGTGTGCTTGTATTAATATCCTCCCTCGAGGTAAGGTCTGATGCCATAGACTTCAGTAAAAAAACCCAGCTGCTCAAAAATGAAGGTGGGAATTAAGATACATAGCTTAGAATTTCCAAAGGGGTCTCAGTGTGATGTGAACTGGTGATGTTTATGCAATCCAATACTGTAAAAAATCCTATTAGTCCCTTCCCTTCCTCCCTCCCTTTTCTCTTGCCTTCCATCTCTTGGCCATAACCAAATAATGAATGCATAAAACACTATAGTTTGTTTTAAAAAGGATTACTTATTACCACAAACTCTTAGCTTAGAAAAACTTCTCTATTTTTTCCTATTGTGTTCAGTGCAGACACTTATTATTTACAGTTAATTTACCCCAGTTTGTATAACAAAACTAGTTCTGACTACATTTCTTTCCTTGAGAAGATCTTAAAACATTTTTTTGCTTCCTTTTAAGCTCCCCATGAATGTAATGTGGCATTTCATTAAAAATCAGTGAAAAATTTGTTAACATTTTTCAAAAATCCAGTGAAGTATATAAGAAACTTGTGCATTTGTCAAAGGCAAGAAGTAGATTTCAATACTCAGAATGTTCCACTTACAAAATTAACACACCATGAGGTTTTTAAAAATTAAAAAACTCCAACAAACCCAACAAAAACAAACAAATAACCTCCCCCCCAAAAAAATAAATAAATAAATAAATAAAGAAAACCAAGAACCCCAACACCTGATAAAACCAGACTTTTACTTCAAGCTTTATTATGGAGCTTTATGTCTTAAAATATATTGTGGGGGGGAGGGGAACCTGGTTTATAGAGGTTCACAAATCATTTCTGTCGAAAGTACTTTGGTGAAGTCATTCCAACTTTCTGTCACACCAATTAGTCATAGCTCATAATGCTCAGTGCATTTGCAGAAACAAGGTATATATGAAATAAAGAATTTAACTTATTATTTTCATACTTCCTTTGCAGTTTTGTAGATTTTTTTCCAAATCCAGAAGTCTGTGACACCACCTAACTTCGTTTCTGCAATCATCATCATGGCAGAAATAAATAGGGAGTAACAGACAGGAGATAATTTGAGCAAACTAAAGCTGAGAAATGCAATTAGAGAAAAGGAAATTAAAAATTCATCAAACATGTATCACCCAGTCTCAAAACTTCACCAGGGTACATTAGAATTGCAAACTTAAGAGTCATGACATCTGTTCTCTGGCCCAATTAAATATGACAAATAATAGTTTGGTTAAATCTGATTAGTTATGGTCATACCAGTATGAAGGAATATTGGGAAACTCCCAGAAATCTATCCATCTTTTCCAGTTTTCTTCTGATTTCTGTAGTCATTTATATGGCACTTTTTCTATCTGAGTAGAAAGCTGCTTTATGTTGGAATTTTACTGAATGTAATGTAGAGTGATTGCTTGTCAAGACTGTTGTTGGATGGTGGCACATCTCAGTTATTACTGCCATGAGGTTTGTTTTCACATTCTTTTGAGTACTTGGAATTTTCCTCAAGAGATAAAAAAATGGGCCATTATCACAGCTTCTGTTATTGCATCTGGCACTATAACTACTGAAGCATCTCCATCAAATTTCATCCAAAAATAGAAAAAAGAATTATATCTAGTGGCTTTAGATGATTTTTTTTTTCTCCTTTTTTTAAGGATAGAGAGCCTAAACTGGCAATCCAGTGCTGAAGCACTGCACATCATTTGTCCTTCCCAGGCCACCTGCTTTTGAATGCAAGAGAGAAATGGTTATGAAAACAGTCCAGAGGAGATATCTTAAGAACAGCAACTTCTTTTTTATGCCATCTTCCTCCTGAGTGGCCTTTCCTGCCACACCCTGCACAAACACAAGAATGTATGACTGTGGCTCTGGGAAGTAAATCTGTCATTTCTGCACCCAAGATTTTCTGTACAGCAGCTGAATGCTGAACATGTACTGCAAATCTGCTTCTTGAGGACACTGGAGGCATGAGGCTTGTTCTGGAATTCTGTCTGATACATACATTAATACTGCATTAATAAGACTGTGAAAGTCATAGGAATACATTGCACTTCTTGAAAGCTGTCTTATTGCATATGCACAGTGAATCCACCATTTGGTAGAAAAAATATGGAACACACATCTGTTTCATGAGACAGACACAAGGCATATGAAGGCAGACACTGCTGGTTGAAAAGAATAGTGTTCAAAATAATAGCTATATTATTAAAGCTTAATAATTTAGTAGGAACCAGAAAATTCTCTTTTTTCTGGACATTTTTTGTGATTTTTTTTTTTTTTAAATCAATATATTCCAGAACACTGAAACTCATTTCATATTTTGGCCACAGTTAAAGTAGTCTGCGAACAAAAGTTCTGGGAGTGTTCTGACTATGATTCTGTGAAAATAAGGTTTCCTCCTCAAAATGTATCCTGGATTGTTCCAAGTGATGTTCACAATTTGTTTTATTGTTTTGTTCACTGCATGTTGGATGTGGCCCTGCCTTTGTTTTGGCTGAAGGGCTGCCAAGGTGGGAAGAAGCCCCCTGCTCTGCTGTTTCACTGAGCCATGCAGACCCCACAGAGGGAGGTGTAGATTGTATTTTCCAGGAAGAAAGCCTGGGGGATGAGACAGTGAGGGTGGTCCTGCAGTTCAGAGAGACAATTAGAGCAAACAGGGAATCTGGAGAATAGGAAGACACTGGGAGATATGCTTGAGATGAAAAAATAAAACTTAATCTATGCAAAGAAGAATATGGAACTTTAATCTAGAAATTAACAGACAAACTTTGAGAGGCCTTAAATGGAGCAAGACTCTAGAGAGGAAGATACCTTAGGGGATGCAGCTGTTAGGGAAGCATGAAGTGCTCTTTAAGACCAGATATATTCTTTCACCCGGAAAAGCTGGAGATTTTTCTACTTGAAAATTATCTTTTTTTAAATAAAATTTAGCTTTGCTCTTGGAAAATGTTTGTAGTGCTTTTGCTCTTTTAAGAAAGAGATGCAAGCAGACTTCTCTCAATTCTCTTGGGTGTTATCACAACCACATAAAAGAAACTTCAACACAATGGAAAAGTTCAGGCTGTAATTTAGCACAGTTCTATGAGCACAAGAGGTATTCATTTGACTTTCTATAAACCATTTGCCCACTTATGTTTCCCAAGAGGCATAGCATTACATTATCCTGTGTGTTTGTGCCAGTGGAAAGTACAGCTGATCAGAAGTTAACTTTCCAGAGCAGAAATGAAACCTAGAAAAAGACACGGGCTAGTGTTTATTCATGTTTTGGATCAAGTGATTTTTGAACCCTTAAAAAGAATCCATTTATTATTTTAAAAAACCCCGAAGTTACTAAAATTTTCTAAGCCAAATGACCTGTAGGAAATGAAGGGATATAAGACTAGAACAAAGTCCTGAAATCCCTTATTGGATGCAGAGAACTCAAATGGATTCAAACTAGACCTGGTTTTTTGCAGCCAAAGTGACAGGTATTAACACAGTGGCAGAAGCTTCTCACTCAATAAGCAACTCAATTATATCAGGATTATAATAAGCCAGTCTTAATAAAACTAAAAAATGAACTCATGTCAGCATAAACTTGACAAAAATGTCACTAAAGAGCTTCCCAACGACAGTTTAATTAATATGCCAGGAAGTAAAGATAAACTAAAAAAAAATTTGTGATCAATTTTACAGAGAAATAATTGCAGCTGTTCACATGTAATCCTTTGAGTTTGTAAGACAAGTAGAACAGATTGAAAGGGTGGTGATAGGATCTGTGGCTGGTGCTAGACTTTTATTTACCAAGCAATGCATCCTTCATGAGTCAGCAGGCAGGTTTGATTCCAGGACAGGGAAGCAAACTTGTTCAAATGGGCTTGAATAATTTCTTTATAGTGCTGAGGAAGCTGTGTAAAAAAATTATGGGATATCCCAAAGCAATGCAGCTACTGTGCTAACAGGTCCATTTCTCCTGGGAGATATCAAAAGGAGCTGTTTCCTACTCATTCATAGGGAATGTATTTTCCAGGCTATAGAGTTGTCCTCCCCACTCCCTCTTCCAGATGACATATGAACCTGGACACTAAATCACCAAACTGAAACAGGGTTTTTATATGGATGGAAATTGGAAAATGTTTGTAGTGCTTTTGTTTTATCTGTATACCTATATACAGATATATACATCTGTAAGATTTAGCAAGTGTCTTCAAGTCAAAATTATTAAAAAAATGAAAGGAAAAACCGTAAATCTCAGTGAAGTCAGTGGAATTGTCCTTAAGTTCTGTAGGCCACTTTAAAAATCTTCCTGTGAATGTTCATGACCTAAATTTCTGAAGTTAAGTATGCAAGCTGAAGAAGGGAAGTTTTAGGGATTTTTTGCAGCTTCAAGCTCCTAACTAGAAATGTTATCACTTAATTTATACAGACAGAGAAATAGCCCACCTTCTTTGGTCTAACGCTGACAGACCAAGTGAAGTTTACATGGGAGCAAATGCGTGATTTGCATATTGATCTCAAAGGAGTACTTGAGATTTGTTTGATTGTTGCTTCTGACAGGTTAAGTACAGAAGGATAAAATAAGTGGGGCAAACATCTTTTAAGGTGGGATTTGGATAACACCAGTGTCTGACAGTATTAAAACCTTACAAGACAACAGTATATTTTATCTACACTAAGTTCTCCTTGGAAAGGAAAATTAAGGAGGATGATAAAGAAGTGTTATCCCAGAACAACTCTACTGAATTAATAAAACTGGTAGCTATGTAGCCCCTCACTGTAGTTGTTCATTTAACAGATAGAGATAATGTTTCCAGAGAAATGTGGTTGAAAATCACAATCAAACTCCTCACAGAGGTGTTAGCTACTTCTTGAAAAACAATTTTATTGTGGGGTGTCCCACAGGCTGCTGTCTGCATCAAAATCCCCTTGAATCAAGGACTCAAAGAAATCTGTATTCCCCAGGAAGACTCTAGATCAGGAGAGTTAAATGCAGGAAGGTGAGAGACAAATGTCTAATTCAAGACCATTGCTTTCCCCTTGTATTTTTTTATTTATTCACTATTGGTAGAGAGATGCAAAATAGTCGAGGAAGTTTAAAAGAGTAGAAAATAATTACTTCCATTTCAGTGCATAGAAAAGAGGAATATCCAAGTGATAAACCTGAGACATTATCATAGAATCACAGACTCAGAGAATCATTTGGATTGAAAGGGATTTTAAAAGCCATTTAGCCCATCGCCCTGCATTATGCCAAAATTTTCTCTGTCTAGAACCAAATGGGAGAGGCAGGACACACCTAACCAGTGACTTATCCATTGCTTTAAATATCTACAGGGTAAATTACCCTAGGTCTACCACTTTAAAGCAACCAAAGGCTTGTATCTATAAATGTGGAGGGATATAGTAAAGGTAGGTTGGGCAAATTTTTAGAATATTTAACTGTACTTGTTCTTCCTGGGAGCTGAACCTGAAAGTGCTTAATTTCCTGATTCTTAAACATCCATGTCTTGCTACGCTTTCTTTTCAGTAGTAAATTTGGATTTTCTTGAGTGTCAGGACAGAGAGATTCACAGACTAAATTTATATTAGGGGAAATCCATATTTCTTCTTAGTTTTATGCCATATTGCCTATTTATGAATAATTCTCTACAACCTTTACTCTCAGCTTGACCACTTCTGAGTCAGTTTTTTCCTTTTTCCATGTAACTCTACCCTTATTAATTAATTTGCAAAGCGACTCAGTAAGGAGTTGGTCAACGGTGTGATGGGTTTTTATTTTAGTAAATAATTTATTCTCATGTGAATGGCTTTAACTTAGCTGTAGGAACTCTGTGCAGCTGACCCTCCTTTCCCTCCTGCAGCTGCAGCTCAGTATTTCTGGTGATAGTGTGTACATCAGCTCACTGCAGAACTGAAACTGTCATTGTGGGTGTGTTCAACATGCCAGTGATTTGTCTCCTCGTGTTGTCCAGTTTTGCGGATGAGGTTTCATTGACTTTCTACAGTTTGTAATGACCAATTCAACAGGCCCAGGGCCCATCTGCAAAAAGACAATTAAGAACAAAATGGTAGAGTTTGCCATGGACCACAGAAATTCCATCTAGCTTCCACTATATATTTAGTTTGGAAAAATATTGTGAACAGTTAGTAGGCTATAGCATGCTGTGTTTCTTTTCACATGGCAAGAATTAGTCTTTCTCATAGATGTAAACGATGTAACAATCCTTTTGATGGCTGAATGCTCTCAATTTTTAGAAATATGAAGCTTCCAGTTACAATAAATTCTTGGTGTGGAATATTACATGGCAAAATGTAGAAATGACGTATTTTCTAGCATAAGCAACAATATTAATTTTGGCATGAAAATATAACTCAATTCAGAAAAGTTATAACAGTTTTCCCTGCCTTTCATAATGTCTCGGAGATTAAAGGACTTTGATCCACTTTATTTAAAAATATTTCATGGTTACTGTAATTGAAATCACCTCTTAATGAATAAAACACTTGTGGCTTAATAGATCATATTAGTAAATAAAAATAACCTTTCTTTCAGGAAAACCATCATAGTAGTTCCAGAATTACCATTGTTGCTACCAATTTTCTTAATATTTCTGAGATAATAAATAGTTTGCAAATCAGTTGCGCTCACTGCAGTTGGATGAAGCCAAGATGGTTGGATATCCCTTACAAGAAAACAATCTTAAGGAATTCATGCTCATTTTGTAGTACTATATATATATATATATATATATAATGTGTCACAAAGTTTAAGCTTTGCCCATCTCCTTTTTTTTTTTTCCTCACAGAATTAGTTTATGCCTTTATGTCTGTATGCATCACAAAGTCATTTGAGGGGTTGTCATCATATCATTTCATGTGCTGGAAAGGCTTGCTCTGTCATAGTGTATTATTTTATGGTTAACTGGTGTTGATTTATGAGTTTGCTTGTATTTTAAAAGAGCAACATTCCCTCATAGGAAAGCATAATAAACAAATTATAAAATAATTGCTTAAGCAACTATATGACACATCTTCTTCTGCTTCTCTTTCATTTTTCCCGTCCAACAGATTCATCTCCTAAAGTACAATCTTCTGACCTTTAGGAAATTAAATTAAAATGAGGAATTTCCCTCTTCCCCACTTGAAGGATGAAAAATGTGCCTATAATATGAAGTAAAATAGATTAAAATCCTTCTTAATAAGTTATCAAAACGTCCAGAATCCTTCTGAAAAAAATCTCCTAAATGCCTTTTCCATCACTTGGGATTCTGTGCAATTAAGGAATACAAAAAAAAATTAAAATTTAAAAGAGATTTCTTAATGGATTACAGAACAAATCCATCATTAATTTGCACATCAACTTTTTTTGTCTTCACCACTGGTGAAGAAAGACCGGTCTTTCTGACATAATTTGATGATACAATAACTTTTTGTAATGCCACAAAAATAAACCAAACTGCATTTTAGAAATAATTTTCACTGGTTACTGTGATCTGTGTCCCATCATTGCCATGAACAGTGTTGCAGCTTCCTTTCAGGCTGGTTCTCCAGAGCACATCTGCCCTCCACCACTAAACCATTCACAACCCTCATGAAACATGTTCGTGTTTCATGTCCTTGCTTTACATGCCAAGACTGAATAAAAACAAGCTAATTAATGGGCTTGATTACCCTTGTATGGATCCCATTTATGAGGAGCTGGATCATTTAAAAATCTATTTTTCAAAGATATTAGTATAGCCAATTTTGTCACTGTAACCTTTGGCCAATAATTATGTGGGCTGCTTGTGGTGAGAGAGATAAAAGAATACCACTAATTAATGAAAGACAGGTCTTCAAGCTCATCCCAGAAAATTTAATAGGAGAAAAAATTTAAAAATTAAAAAAGAAGGGAGTATTAGTGGGAAATACACTTCACATGCTAAAATATGTGTCCACTCTTTGACTAGCAAAAAGGTGACCATATTTTGAAGTAAGCCAGTTCATACCACACTCTATCATTAAAGTTCCTGCAAAAATTAAGAATTGGGACAGGAATATACTGCTGCACACAAGAATGAAATAAGGAATACATTTTGCTCTTGAATGATATCTAAACCCATAGCCAATTTTTTTTTACCATCATTAAATTATATGGGTTTGTGCTTTAAAATCAACAGTATGTGGAAACTGCATTGATTGTGTGGATTCACTATCACTTCTTTTTACTCCCAAAAAACTGTGATATGCAGGGAGATAACCTACAGACATATCTGTAAGACATAACCATTCATCTCCACAGAAGGCTTCTTTAAAAGGATCAAGTGAAAACAAACCAAAATTGTACTGCTGCCTAGGGAATTAACTAATGTGTCATGTTTGAAACTGGCTCTCCTCAAAATGAAACAATACAAGGAGCAGAGAGCCTGAAGTATGACTCGAAAGTCACCCTGTGTCTTGTGGAAGGCAGCTTGAACATATGCCAGCATTCCTAGTGGGATGGACACAATTCATTCATATCCACCCCAAAAATATCACGCAGTGTATTGCTGAGGAAGTAGTAGGAAAAGAGCAGGCAGAAGCAACATTCATATCCCTGCAGTGGGAACTGTAAAGAAGTTGGGAACTGAGAGGTGGTGATGAAAGTGGTGGTGTCACCTTCATCTGCTCTTGATCTTGGTGGTGGGTCCTTGTCCTGCACTGCTGCCACCTCCCCTTTCCACAGAGGTGAGCATTACTGCTGCAACTACTGGTGACCAAGTGATACCCTCAGAGGGACACACAGAGGGGGTCACATGGATGACATTTGCTCTGTGTGTGCTTAGAAGACAAAGATCATAGCAACACTAACCTTGGTAACATGATGACATTAACCTTAGCTTACAAAAATACTGTGTAAATCTCTGAAGCACAGTATTGAGAGGGAAGATTTTTTTTTTTCACAGCAGTTTTGCAACAGGTGTTGTTAGCTATGTATTGTACAAGTGTGTTTTATAAAGAGGAAAACATTTGGTCCAGGAAAAGACTCTTGGAGAATTTTTATTCTTTTCGTCCTCAAATAAGATTTATGATTTCACAGGTAACAATGCTGAACTATGGCTTGCACTCCCTCGCTCCTTAATGCTACCTTATATCTAATTAACATATGGCATTACAGGGGGAGCTATTCATATACTTTTGAATATTATGACTGTCTCCTTTGTTTGAATCTAGATTCAGAATCTCACAAAAAAACAACCATTTTCCAAAACAAATGGTATTATGTCCAGCCTACAAGATGGGGAGAGGAATTAATGGAGCTAGATGGGACTGTATCTGTACCTCTTCTAAAGCATGTATTTTACTGAAATAATTTGACACTTTTTTTAGGTTGCAGAGCTTCTGAAGATGCCCCTGGTTGCCTATCTACAGCTTTCTCTGAAGAAAATTTTGGACCTTATACTCAGGTGAGAGCCTCCAAGTGTAAACCATGTATTTGTTACATCCAGTTTTCAGATATGAAAAGGTTGTGATGCCCAGGAGTGCAAGTGAATATGCAGCCATTTCCACATGATGAAAAGAAGAAATGTGTCATACAAAAAGAGACAGCATCCACAGATCAGATTAAATGCAAGCACCTTCAGGGTGGCTGAGGTATTTGATGTAAATGCATTTCTGTTATTTTCTTTCATGGACAAACTGAAAAAAAGTACTGAATACCCCCAGTTGTCTTTTCCTTTCCTCTTGCTCTCTTCCAAGACATGATGTTGTGCATGGCCCATTTGAAGTGCAAAATGTGGAACAACTCGTTTGCTTTGACCAGCTGGGAGGAGTTGCTCCGGCTTCCTTTGATCCTCAACTTGCCACAAGGCTTATGAACCAAGGAATCTGCCACCAGCTCCTCAAAATTGTTCTCTCTCCCATAATTATTGAACATCATCAAAATGCCTTTATTTGAGTCTTTAATTGCTTTTTATTACTAAAAATTACTGTATATGCTTTCATATCTGTTGTGGGTTGTTTCCCTTGGCTCTCTGTTTCATCCCCACATTCTTTGTTATATGGATAAATCAGCTACTATGAGACAGATATGTTAAGCAGTGTTTTTTATTAGAAAAATGCTTTTGAGTTCTTGAATTGTGTCGCTTTTACAGCTCTGATAAGGAAAAACACCTGCAGTGTGGTGAGAATGTGGGAAAAGCTTCATTATCTTCTATTTCTCACTCCTTGGCTACATTTAAATTATGTAAGAGTCTGCTTCCACCTCAGTCTGCTGCACCCTGCTTAGCAGCCTGCATGACTCTGCAGCTAATTCTTGCAGCTAATGTAACTCCCTCTTAAAATTTTTTGGCAGCTCACCCTGCTGAGAGGGGTACATCTGGAAATTGCCTTTTCTGCAGTTTCACAATATGTGTGATTAAACAATTTAAGCCTGAGGATCATACTTGAATTAAATTTCTATACCTGACTACTAGCTCCTATCTGCACTTCCATTTCTTGTGAGTTCTTCATGAAGCAGCAAATTTTGGATACAAAACTCTGCAAAGAGATCGCTGAGGAATAGCTAAACTCAAATCAACATAAGCACTGAGTGAAAACTGGACACGAACATTCACACCAAGTCTCATAAGGTAAAAAATTCTCATACAGTTCAGTATCTTCTTCAGGAACAGATTTGAATTTTAGGATTAAATTTTCTAGATTTTTTTTTTTGGACAAATTATGTCAGGATAAGCTTTATGAAATCAGAGTTTGTGAGACATTGTGCATGCAGAAGCACATGCTACTTTCCTCATTCAGAAGGCGAAGCAACTGTCCAAAATGACCCCAATGAAATCAAACAGACAGTTTCCCAAAGTTCAAAATAAAAAAGGACTGAATTTTCTAATATGCAAGTTGCACATACTCCTTTTTGGGTGATTGCCACAAGGTAATCACTTTTTGACATTTCCAGTTAGATACTCAACACAATTTTCAGGAAAAAATTGAATGTTGAAAATTTTGTAATATGGAAAGACAATAAGGCATTTGTTCTTGTGCTACTCCAAACTGGCTAGTCCTTCCCTAAAAGAGTGCTGGGTTTGTTATTGCAAGTTTTCATCAGCATGTTATATTTACTGTCCTGGTAGTTGAGACAACTTCACAATCGTAGATTTTTTTTTTCTCTTATTTTTTTCTTAATTTGCATTTCATTACTGCTGAAATGCAGCAAGAGATTTTATTTCTTTAGGATCATAAGGATTAATTATTATTGTCTTCTCTGGAAGTACTCAGCTCATCGTTCAAGACTAAAGTTACTTGTGACAATTTCTCCTTGATCTGGAATCATGATGAGATAAGAAAAAGAAATCCTAAAAGAATAACCAGCTTTATTTTTTAACCCAAATCTTGCCTGAGATTCCATGTTCAAGCGGAAGGAAAGGAACCATTTCTGGCATATTCTTGCACCAGCTGTGAAGAAGAATGAATTTACAATTAAGAATCATATACTCTTATCTTGAAGGCTGCTGGACACATCTTGAAATGTGCTAAGTACCTTCAGTTCCCATAGAAACTAACTGGGATCAAAGGACACCCAGCACCTCGCTGGCGCAGACTGTTGGCTGCCAACCAGGCTGGATGTTAATGTGCAGGTGTGCTACACCACAAACTGCTTTCAGAAGAGCGCTAAGTTTTCCATTACATAGACAAGGCTGAGGGCTTTTCAAGGACACAGTGGTTTAAAACTTTTGAAATCTATAGGGCTGAAACAGCCTGTCAGATGTATGTTCAGCCCACAATAAAATGATAAAGGGGCCGTGCTGTTAGTGTGGATATCTTTACTGCACCTATTTAAAAAGAGCTCTCTCTTTTTGGAGAAGATTTTTTTTTGCAGCAGCAGCAGTGTTTTACATACTGGCCATGAAGAACACTGCACCAATCTGCAGAGCTATCAGAATCACAGGGAATATTTTAACACTATGAAGCCAGCAACAATAGTAGTGGGATGCAGACTTCATTCAATCCTCTCTAGCATCATTTCCCATATCATGCTGTTACAGGATAGAAATTACAGAGTTTAAAATCAAACAGAAAAACACCCCCAACCTCTAATCCCCACTTCAGAAGTATATCACAAATTATTCTAGCAAATTTGCCGTATGAGGCTGAAGTACAGAGGTACCAACAGAGAGTGGCTCACAGAGTCCAGCTATCCCTCATGTACTCATGCACACAGATGCACCCATTCTTGCTGTACTGCTTGTTTATCTGCTGTGGTGCAAGTCATCCAATCCGTATTCATGCCCTCTTGTGAGATTTTTGAATGTGATTTTTGAGAATGTTAAACACCACTAACTCCCAGCCATTCCAGTAGAACTGTAGGCACTTTATAGCTCTTTCAGAGATTTTTCTGATAATATCTTGGCAGCTACACTATGGAGGCTCACAGCTGAATAAGTCACTATATAAATGAGAAGAAATAAGCTTCAGAATGGGAAATTCATTCTACTGTGAAACTGATATTAAAATCAGTGAGGAAAATTACACAATAGAATAAAACAAAACCAAACAATAATAGAACAAAAAACACCTCCCAAATAACAACTAATCAATCCAAAAGTCAAAAAAAAAAAAAGAAAAGAAACCAAACAAAAAACCCACCAAAACACCTCCTCATCCCCATTTTCTCTCATTGGATATAAAAGCTCTCCAAGTTGTCAACAAAGCTGTAGGCGAGTACCTACTGGTTTTCTGAGATTACATGAACCCCACTTCACAGATGCTTGAGACAGGGTGTCTGAAGCCAGCTGACACCCCATAGCATGCACAGCCTTGTCTGTTATTGGTGTGACACATTTTGGGGAGCTATGGGTGTGCTCCTCAGCAGGAGCTGCTGCCTGGTGAAAAAGCCGTGGGATTCCCTGTGGGAGGCAGCTCCTCCATCCAGCGAGTGCCGCAGAGCCGCTGCCTCAGCAGCAGCTGCTCGCATGCAGGAAGGTGTTTGTTCTGTTACAAGCACTCTGCCCTGCAGCAGAAGAAGGGAGCTGCTCTGTCCTAGGCAATATTTGCTCCCTTTCCTCCTGTATGAGGTAACAGGACCCAAACCTCACTCAGTTCTGCAAACAGGAGGAAGATGCTCTTTTGCACAGGACAGCTTGTCTCTTTGAGAAGCAGGGGTTTCCAGATCTCACATACTTCTTGCTTTATTTGCTTTGAGTACTGTTGGTCTGCCTTGACAGACCTTACACTGCTAGCAAGAGCACTCTGATTTTACATATAATACAGCCATGGAATAATTTAGGTTGAAAAGGACCCTCAGGGTTTACCTGTTCCAACACACTGCTTGAAAAGTGGATCAGTTTTCTCAGGCCTGTATTTCACTGAGTGTTGAACATTTCCCAGGGTGGTTTTTTCTACACAATCTCTTGGGGTCCACAATTTGACCTGTTTCACAGTAAAAATATTTTTCCTTTTGTCTAACCAGAGAATATTGTGTCTTTATGTCCTCCCAGAGTGTAGTTAAAGAGAGCACTAAGATCTCTCCTGGGCCTTCTCTTCTCCAGGGAGAACTGACCCAGCTCTTCAGCCTCTCCCTGTACATCATGTGCTCTGTCCCTCTCCCTGGCCAGCATGGTGGCCTCCACTGCACTCAGTGCAGTATATCAGTATCTTTGTACTGGAGAGCTCAAATCTAAATTCAGCACTCCAAATCTGCAGCAGCAATGCCAAACAGAGAGGGGAAAGCTGACCTTCCTGGATCTGCTGGCTATGGGATCTTTTATTTTGGTGTGTAATCAAAAGCAAAGCCACTCTTTTTTTTACCAAAAGAGTGTTCTTTATATGTTCAAGAAAATGATAAAGCAGAGATAGTTTTCACTTGTAGTGCTCACATTGTTTTCAGCTTCAGTACCAGGGATTTCACACCTTGGTGGTAATGACAGAATCACAGAATGTGCTGAGTTGGAAGAAACCCACAAGGATCATTGAATCCAACTCCTGGCTCTGCACAACACCATCCTCAAGAGTAACACCTTGTGCTCAACAGATTTTTTTAAATTCTTTCCTCTGCCTATGCTGTTACACATCCAGGTCTCACAGAGCTGAGATACATTCCTTCATTCATTTTGTCTTATCCCCTTCCTTCTTGAGAATCCCTAAATCTTTCATTCCCTGATTCATGCAGCATCTCACCCCCCCCAAAATAAATAAATATAGTGGAATAGCTGTATTGTAAATCAAGGTTTTATGACATTTTTCTCATTTTCTCATGTTGGGTTTCATGAATGAATTTCAATTTTAATTAAAAATGTTTCTGTATTTTCCTTTGTTCTAAACTTGAAAAAAAATTTGAACTTCTTACTGAAATAACTTTAAGCAAACTGCCTTTGTAATCATTGACGCCCTAACCCTCTGTCAGCCTTTCGTAAAACATCTATTTCATTCTTCTTGACTGTCATCTCAGCCATCATGTAAGGACATGCTCTATAAGCATGCATTTCATTTAAAAAAAAAACAACCTAGAAATTGATAAGTTTAGCAACATAGACATGATGACATTTGTGATTTGGTTCCAGGAGCAAAGAATGGTCTCCTGTGTCACCTAATGTAGGAGGACAGAAGCAGCTCTGAGTCCCCAAAGAGAAGGAAGTGCATTATAATCCAAGTGGCAGCAAGAATAACTTTTCTAGCACTTTTCCCTGCCTCAAAATAGCCAACCAAACAATCACACAGAAATAAAAAACAGGTTCACATAAAATGTGAAACTGTGATGAAATGGTTTTATTTATAGGGCAGCTTACTCTAAATGCATTTCCGCTAATTCTGCTATCAGCCTCTGTATTTGTCCTCAACTCTCTAATAAGAAAAATCCTCCAACTCTGTTGTTTCACATCCTGGTACTGTTTGTCTTTTCCCCTAAAGGAGTAAGTTTCCAAGATTGTTTTGAGAGCTTCCCTCTCCTTTCTTTTCCATTTCAGATTATTTCAATGATGACTCAAAGGGTCTTTTCTGAGTTCATTATTCCCAACTGAGAGCAGAACTTGCCTGACAGAGCTTGTGATTTTAGAGTAATAATTATAATTTTTGGGTCACATTTCATAATCAGTTATTTAAATGATCTTCAGTTTTGCTACCACCTTTGAATTTTTACTTGTTATTATCACAGAACCACAGATTAGTTTGGGTTGGAAGGGATGTTTAAAGGTCACCAACCCACTCTCCAATGAGCAGGGACACGTCCAAATAGATCAGATTACTCAGAGCCCAATATGGCTCAGAATGTTTTGAGAAATGGAGCACCTACCACCTTTCTGGGCTACCTGTTTCAGTTTTTCACCCCCTTGTAACATGGTCTGTTTGGTCTGTTCTGAAGATTGTCACATACATAAAATATATAAAGAAATTTACATGAGATACATTTCTTTACAGAAAAAAAAAAAACCCAAAACAAAACAACAACAACAAAAAAAAAACAACCAAAAAAGGTGGGCAGGGGGAAATGTAAATCCTAGTGCTAACAACCGGACTGCAACTGTAAAATTCAGCTGGAGGTCATTCACATGGGAATTGAGAGACCAGTTCAATACCCACACAAGAGAAAAAATTCAGTACAAGAAAGAGGTGAAAGAAAGGTTACAGCAAGCACTTACAGAATAATTTGTCCAAAGGCAAGTTTCCTTTTAATGAGTACCATTGATTACATCTGCAAAGTACAAATGTTTTTACTCTTTTGTAAGATGTGCTTTTTTATTTTAATTTTGCATGTGGTCATTGCCATTCTAAATGTAATAGCCATTCTGATAGGCTGTTATCTCAGTAGTACTCAACAGCAACATTTATATCATTACTTCTGTGGTTTCCTCTTTTTTTTTTGGGGGGGGGGGGGGTTTGGTTGTTTTGTTTTGTGGTTTTGTAATTTTTGTTTTGGTGGATATTTTGTGAGAAAGGAGGAAAAAAGATACACTGAGTAAATTTTTATTGCATACTTTGTTGAGTGCAGTATTATCATGTCTGCTCTGACTAATCTTAAAGGGAGGATTAAAAATCATTGCTAACCCTCTCTGAAATTTTCCTTTTTATAGTTATCTGGAAGTGAATTCTTATTATCTGGATGTGAACTCTTTCCCCATTTTCTGGAGAAGCAGCTATATTTACTTTCAGCTCTTCTTTCCTGTGAAGTTATTCACAGCTACTGGAGAGTAGTCATGGAATATCAATTTTCAAGTGTGATTACTTAAAAGGTAAAATTTGACAGTTTCATAGGTACCAATCTGACCTCCACAGCTGCTTTGCAGAGAAGCTGATCTGCATGTGAAGCCAGATTTAAAAACAAAAATTACTAGTGACATTGAAAAATAAGAATTTAGCCTCTGGAATGGGCAGCTGCGAAGTTTAACTCTTTGCTGAAGAGTAAAGAGTTGTTAGAGATAGAAACAGGAAGAGAAAAGGGCACTAAAACACAGCCTGCCAAACTAATGAGAGATGGCAATAGCACAAATGGAGAAAAATATATTTGAGCTCTGGGTAAAACCCAAGAATTACCAGTGCTTTACCCTACGCAGCAGATTGTACAAATGGAAAGAGTGCAAATGTTAATGGAATATGTGGTGAGGCATTTAATGAAGATGTCAATCCTTTTTAAAAGTGAAATCTCTACCCCTTGCTTATTTACACATCCTTCTTTTTTTTTTTATTTGCATTTCTTTTCATAGTCAGTATTGCTTTATCTCTCCAAAACATACAGCATAGTTAAAATAAGACGGATAGATTAAAACACTAAATGACAACACAAAAAACATTATGAAACCATTATTTTTGTCTTTTTTTTTCTTTTTTTTTGTTTTTTGGTGGCTTAAATTCCTTTGTATTTTCCATTTATTCTTTTAATTCTTTAAATTTTTAATTCTTTAAAGATTTTATTGTTTACATAAAAGATCAAGTGATATTTTTAATTCTTTAAAGATTTTATTGTTTACATAAAAGATCAAG
>VWYP01002218.1:0-37880 GCA_013400435.1 Pycnonotus jocosus | reverse complement strand
TTTGGTGGCTTAAATTCTTTTGTATTTTCCATTTAGTTAATACACAATGGAATATTTTTAATTCTTTAAAGATTTTATTGTTTACATAAAAGATCAAGTGAAATTCTCCTCATGAGAGGAATGAAAATTCTCAGTTGAGAATTCTCATCTCATTGGAAGCATCAGCTTAACATCTGCATCCATCATATGCTGTTCTTAGGATCTTCTGAACCAAAGTGAGCTAATGGGGAACATCAATATTAGGGGTAGCCTAGGATGCAGGGATCGTGTATTGGTGGAGTTTGCAGTCCTGAGGGATATGACTCAGATAAGGGATAAAGTTAGGCACCTGGACATTAGGAAAGCAAACTTCCAGCTCTTCAAAGGTCCCTTTGCAAACTGCCCTTGGGGGCAAGCTAGTGGAACTGAGCTGGTAGACCTTTAAGGAAGTCCTTCATAGAGCAGAGAAATTCCCAGCAAGAAATCAGGCAAAGAATGCTAGAAACCATCATGGCTGAGTTGGAGACTGCTGGTCAAATTAAAAGGAAAGAAGCAAATGCACAGGCAGTGGAAACAAGAACAGGTGGCCTGGGAAGAGTACAGAGATAATGTTCTGTTTTGTAGGAATCGGGTGAGGAAGACCAAGGCAGAGCTGGAACAGAACCTGGTAATGAACACGAAGAAGAATAAAAAGGGATTCTCAGGTACGCTAGCCAGAAAAGGAGGGTCTAAGGAGGTGTACTCCCCAATAAATGGCGCTGGAAAACTGACAGCAATAGATGAGGAGAAGGGTGCAAACTTTTGCCTCAGTCTTCAATGGTAAGCTCTCTCCCCACAGCTCTTGAGTGAATGGACAGCAGGATGGGGACTAGGAGAGCAAAGTCCCTCCCATTGTAAATAAAAATCAGGTTCATGGTCACCTGAGGAACGTGGATGCACTTAAGTCTATGGGAACAAATGAAATCCATTCCAGAATCCTGAAAGAATTGGCTGATGTAGTTGGCAAGACACTCTTCATGATATTTGAAAAGTCATGGCAGTCAGGTGCAGTTAGGTAACTAGAATATGGGAATCGGTGTATCCATTTTTAAATAAAGTTAGAAAGGAAGACTCTAGGACATTTCAACCTGTCATCCTCACCTCTGTGTGTGGGAAGATCATGGAATAGCACCTCCGAGAAGCTGTGCTAAGGCAGGAGGAGGACAGGAAGGTGATTCAAGACAGCCAGCATGGCTTCACCAAGGGCAAGTCCAGCCTGACCAACCCAGTGAGCTTCTATGGTGGAGTAAATACATGAATGGACAAGGGAAGGGCTACAGAGGTCATTTATCAGTCTCAGTCCTGATGGACAATGGTGCCAAGCAGTGTCTCCCCGGGGTCTCTACTGGAACCAGTGCTATCATTATTGTTATCCTTAACAGACATAGACAAAGGCACGTAGCTCATGCTCAGCACATCTGCAGATGACACCAAGCTGAGTGGTGGGGTGCCAGGATGCCATTCACAGGGACATTACAAGCTTGAGAACTGGTCCCACAAGAATCTCATAAAGTTTAACAACATCAAATGCCAGGTGCTGCACTGGGGTCAGGGCAACTCCTGGTATCAATCCAGGCTGGGGGACGAACAGATCCAGAGCAACCCTGCCAAAAAGAACCTGGGGGTGCTGTGGGTGAGAGGCTGGACATGACCCAGCCATGTGTCCTGGCAGCCCAGAAAGCCAAACGTGTCCTGGGCTGCATCCAAAGCTCTCTGGCCAGCAGGGGAGGGAGAGGATTCTGCCCCTCTGCTCTGCTCTGGTGAGACCCCACCTGTAGGGCTGCATCAGCTCTGGGATCCCAGCACAGGAAGGACAGGGACCTGTTGGATGAAGTCCAGATGAAAGCCATTCATGTGATTAGAGGGATGGAGCATCTTCAGTATGAGGAAAGACTGAGAAAATTGTGATTCTCAGCCCCAAGAAGAGAGGGCTCCAGGGTCATCTTAATACAGCCTTGCAAGGAGACCACAAGAAAGATGGCAAAAGACTCTTTACAAGGGCATGTAGTGACAGGACAAAGGGGGATGTTTCGAGGTGGAAGAGAGTAGGTTTAGATTAGATAACAGGAAGAAATATGAGAGTGATCAGACATCAGAAGACGTTGTCCAGAGAAATTGTGAATGCCCCATTCCTGTGCGTGTCCAAGGCCAGGTTAAGTGGGGTTTTACGCAACCCATTCCAGTGAAAGTTGTTCCTGTCCACGGCAGGGGAGCTGGAACTGGATGATTTTTAAGGTTCCTTCCAATTCAAACCACTCTATGATTCTATGTCCTGTGAAGATAACTGTCTGCCTCCACAGGCTATATAATCAACCCAGACAGATAACTTACTCTTGGCCTCTAAGTAAGTTGCTGAAGTTAGATGAGACTGATTTACCTTTTTAATTCTATTTCAAAGGACTTAAGCTTTTTCAGTTCAAATAATTTTCAAAGCTCTTTTTATTTGGAGAGAATCTGACCCACCCCTCTGAATATTAGATCTTTTTAAACATAATTGACTGTCATATTTTTATTTGTAACTGCCATCTTATGAATTTTAAAAAACATACAATCTTCCTAGTCTAATTAGTTTGAATAGCCTACTTAATTTTACTATAGCATCATGTTCCCTAGCAACCTATTCTAAACCTGCCAGGCATGCTGCCTTACCAAGGAGTATGTGAAGGAAATTAAGTCAGCATCAGTGCTGCTGCTCCAAGTTTTATCTCAAGCAGTGTTCAATCTTTCAAATGAATCCGCAAAATGGTCTCACAACTCCTTAACTTAACTTAACTGAAATCAACACTGCGAGGCTCTGAGGCCACTGCCCAGCAGGAGTAACATGATCAACAGTGAGAGGCCAGTCCCTGACATAAGGCCTGACTAAGAGTAATTCTTTTACTGCACAGATGAGACTTGCAGACCTTCAATCCTCCCTTGAGTGGGGAAAAGGACAGAGTGAAGACACATGGAGGACAATATGGAAACACCAAAGTCAGTAAAGAAGGAGTCAAATCTCAGATGGGAGGAGAATGAGGAGATACCTTAGTCTTGGGCTGAAATTCTTTTGTGAGGCCATGATGATCGACTATGATATACTAGAATATCCCAGTAATTCATGAAAAAAGCATGGGCAGATGGAATGTTCAAACTGTAGACATGAGCAAAGACATCTATGTCGAAGCAAAGCAGATGTTGAAGTAGCTGTGACCCAAATAACAAGCTTGAGCAGAGAGAGATAAGAGTGATGAAGACCCTTTGCCCTCAGGGAAGGAAGAAGACCTCTCTTCCCAGAGATGAAGGTGGTTTCAGACATAGATGGGTTCTCCTGAACTCTTGCTTCTGAACATCTCATCCTTAAAGGTGTACCCCATTAGAGAAAGACTGAGCCCTCGAAAGCAGTTGTGGGAAAAGCTGTAAATTGAGGGGAAGGGCTTTCACATGACAAACAGATTTTCCTTTCCCAGGTGGCTGATTTGATGTGACATTGAAACCACAAAAGAACTCTTTCTTATAGAGAAACCTCCATGGCATGGCAAGACTCCTCTCCCTAAGGGAACTGATGAAAGACTATTCTAGAGGTGGTAAACTGAAAGTCCCAGGTTTTGTCTCTGTACATTGTCAGTGGAAAAGAAAAGAAGGTAGTGGGGGAAGAAGAAGTGTTCTGAAGGTTTATTCTGATTTCTTTTCTTTTTCATTCTGTTAATAAAGTTTTCTTTATTACCTTTTAAAGTTTATGTCTGCTTTGCTCTCCTTCTAAATCTTGTCTCTGCTGCTTCCTTGCAGTAGAAAAATGAGCAAATAATTTTAGTAAGGGCACTGGTGTTTGACCAGTGCTAGACCCATCACACAGTTTCCTTTCTCTGAGGACTGGAAAGAATTTCAGTGCTGGCAAAGACACATCCACAATGAAGATATCGGTGTGTATCACAACAAACTGAAGCCCTCTCCTCACATCCCTGTGCCCCACCAGCTGGTACAGGCACCCATGGTGTGTTTGGGGACCAAGTGAAGTGGAGGAGAACGTCATCTATACTCAAATCAAAATCTGGAAATTATGCTTTCCCCAATGCTTGCCGAAAAGTTTTGGAAGCTTTTATAAATGTCATCCTTCTTGCTTTCCCTTGTAATTTGAAAAAAAAAAAAACCAACCCCCCCATAATTAAATTGAGAAATGAATGTTAAGAACAGCCTCAACTCAACTGACATTTCACTTTAACATTTATTGGAGGCATTCTACTTTTTTGGCATTCTACTTTTTTTTTTTTTTTAGAAAACATGAAGAAAAAAAATAGTTGTATTAAATATTTCTTTAGGAATACCCTTCTTCAATGGATATTGTCTGTGTGAAAGATGACTTCTCATGTCCAAAAGCTGTTATTCTCTCCTTGCTTTCCTTTGTGTGGCATTAACAAGGAATAAAAGCACACCTCACTTCTAGACTGACTCATTGAGACAGGGAGAGCCTTGAGGTGTTGCACCATTGAGGATTCCTCACCAGGCAGGCAGCACAGGCAGCACCCAGCCTACTCCAGAGGCTTCCCTTTTGGGGACTGCAGGTAGACATGGACTTCAGTGGGAAATGCACTGCTGAAACACAGTTAGCAATTGATCCCACTGTGTTGTACAAAGTCCTGATGGAAACCCTCATATGCTAGCCAAACAAATTCAGCCTATGGTTAGTATGAGGAAAGGCTACAGTGTTCTGATTATATTCGTGTTTTAGTTTCTTCTCAAAATATAAATTTATTAACAAATTTTCATTGTTCTCTAGTTCTTTCCATCACTCCCCCAACAACCTCAATTCCCTTATTTTTTTCTCTCTGATAACAAGATATAACCTAGGACATTTTTAGAATGTGAAACACTTGACTATTTAATAATAACTGAGAGACATGTATTAACGGCTTCTTCTGAAAGCGAAAAATCAGAGCTTTTTTATTCTTTAAGAACCACATTAAAGAAAAAAAAAACAAAAACAGAACAAACAAACAAAATGTTGCCTCGAAATATTTATTTCACTCCTTCTAATTTTCCCATCTTTATCCTGCATCAGATTGTACCAATCAATCTCTAGGGTATATCTAATCCTACAGTACTGAAAAGCATCAGATTCAAGGTCATGCCAGGTTAAAGCCTAACTATAAAACTACAGCAAGTAAAAGGTAGCTTAATCTTCACCAAAGAAAATAAATAAATACACTTCCATTTGCTATTGAGGACAGCAAAGTAATGCTGTGGAAAGCAGTGGAAGTAACATCCCATGAACTCAAACCCTATCTTGCCTTAATTAAACAAAATAGTTGAGCTATAACCTGGCCCTATTTCGGGGCTTTACTGGACCTCTCCACTTCTGAACTGTGTCAGTTCCTTTTCTCAACAGTCACAACTTGGATGAAGGGGAAGTGCTGGACAAAAGACAGGAAAACATATAACAAAGATTAATCTTACAAGGACTGAATTGTAGGACCCTCCAGTGCAGTGGGTCTAAAAGTTTTCCTTATTTTATATGACAATTCAGGATTATAAATTGAAATCTAAATCAATTTATTTATGTTGCAATAAGCACCTCTGGGAATATAACAATTGTCTTGCATTTTCCAATTGATATTCCAATGCCAATAGCAAACCAAAAGCTATTCCAGTGCCAATAGCAAACCCCAAACATCTGTGATTTCCCAACACCAAGGTGGCTGTAAATTAAATAATTAATTTTGTGATGTAATTGTTATCTCAGAAATCATCAATGACACTTCTCCTAGTCATTTGATTTAGTTTGGAGGAGAGTCTTTGCAGTACAAATCAAACACAAACATTTCTGACATGAGATTAATAGTGCAAAGATGAGTTGGCTTCAGGATTTAACAGATTATTTTCAATTATATATGGAATATTTTTCATTTTATTGTCATTCCCCTAGCAACTTAAAGGTAGGGGAAGCAGACCTAAGCTGGAGCAGTTGCATTTAAATTTTTCCCTCCATTGCTGCATAATGTAATTAGCACCCAGAGTTTTAAATCAGACTTCTCCTTCTGTTCTCAGGAGGGTCTGGTGGATGACAAATTTTTACAAATGTGGTTATTTTTACCGAGTAACATTTTAAAAATAAATTAAAGTAAAACACTATGCTTCATAATGACATTTTTTACTTCTTTTTTTAAAAAAAGAAACTGCAATAAATAGATGAAGATGACACTAATTTCGATTTCATGTTAAACATTTTTATACTCAACCAATTATAAAAAATCTCAAGTGCTAGGAATGCTTTTGTCTCTGAAAAGCTGTGTTTAACTGAAAATTAGTTTTCTGTGTAAGAGGTAATATTTAATTAGCCTTTGCTAATTTGCCATGCAATAACAATGGCTTTTTCTTCCCATGCCACTGTGACACAGCTTTTAGTCTTTTAGTTGCTAACGCAGATCTGGGCTTAGCCTGAGAGACCAAACTTTGAAACAGTTTACATAGATATTGCTCTGTGTCTTAGAGTCTTAGTATACCTAAGTAATTATTCTTCTGATGATTAATAATCTTTCTAGATTTTCCTATATAGGAGGGATGTGTGAAAGTAAGCCAAAACTGTACAGCAGGGGTAGTTTCTGAACGGGATCTGTAGACTTCAAATCTCATTAGCTGTCAGACATCTGCAATAGCCACCAAACATTCAACACTGCCTAATGAAATCACTCTGGAACTGGGATTTCAAAGGATCATGCCATTTTTCAGATACCTAGTAGACTTTAATGCTAATTTGGGAAATAAAGGATTTCTGTAAATGCTAACGGAGTTAAACATCCAAATTTCATCAGAATTTTTAGTCATCTAAAAAGAAACATATTTATTTTAAAAAATCAAGTTAATTATAAGCTTGCATATTTTAAAAGCTTTTCTTATTTCTTTGTTCATGTCATAAAAGTATGTCAGGTTTTTATATGTTTTTAATGCTTCAATATTGAAACAAGCCTTTCTTTTGACACTTGAAGGTAGCACTAGGTTATGTGGCCTCTTGCCCAAGTGCACATTCTAATGGATGGCTTTATATTCTCTCTTAGGTCATTACCCTCAGACTTTACCTCCAGTGGTGCTTATATGAGACTTTCCTTCTTAAATCACATCAGCACATCAACTTCTTGATAGGCTGCTCTCTGGTTTTCCAGTGAGAAATCACCTCATACCCCAGGAGTCTGAATCCTTTCAGAGAACTGCTGCAAATTTGGCACATGTACCTTCTTTCTGACAGGATAAATAATTCAATAGAATATTCTCAGCATTATGCATTCAAGAGAGTTCAAGTCATATCTATTATTCATTGGGTGCTATTTAGCCAGCTCTATCATTGACTAACTTACATTCTGTCACTTATCTTAACATTCATTTCAGCACTTAATTTATTCCTTAATGGTTATCTCATAATTACATTAACTAAAGCTGTTATATAAAGCAATGATTGCAATGTTTTGCATTTCTGTTTTTCCCTCCAGAATCAATATATTTTAAAATGTTCTTCTACAATTTTCTAGGCTGTGCAGGGGCCCTTAAAAGTCCAAAAATGACAGGAGAGTCATTAACATTTTCAACAATGACAAAATGCTTGGAAAATTATAATGTAAAATAAGCAAAAGTTATTCACAAAATTAGATTTCAGAAGTACACAAACCAATATTGAAAAGGACATCAACTAAATTTCATTATTTGAGTTCTTCTTTCACATTTTGAGATGTAATTTTTCATGTAATAATAACCTAAGTAGAAAGAGAAAAAAATAATTGAAAATAAAAGAACAGATGTAGTTTAATGGGGGTTATTTTTGGAAACTTCATGAAGATAAGACAATCTTTTCTAGAAGTAACTGTTTACCAGTTCATTACCAAAAATTTTTCAAAGGAAGGAATCCAGAATATTTAATCCTATTAACATTTGAGAAACTGCTTCATGGGATAGTGGAAAATAGTCATCTGAAAAGGTCAAGTTTTAGCTGCATTCTTCCCCTGATATTTTCAATAACACAACTTTTGCCTAGAGTTGACTTGTTACACTTGTGGGCTGGTACAAGTTTTTTCATGGCAACTACTGTGTTAGTCTTAATCAGAAGTCAAAGAGTCTCCAGATCTCACTCAAGAACCACTGAGGTTTTGCTACCTTATCTTAGACCACAGTCCTGTTTTGTTGGCAGCACTCCAGTGATATTCAGCAGTTTTCAGTATGGAAAAGTGTCCTCCCCCTAATCACCAGACTCAGGGCTTTGGCAATTAATTGTTCTGACTCAAACAGACAAAACCTCCTTAGAGACAGCTCTTGCTATCTGATGACAGACTTCTCTGGAGGATGAGTTACTCACTGAAGATGCCTCTCTCTTCCACAAACTACAGAGAAAACTTAGATTGACAGCTTAAAAGACACCTTATTTTAATCATACACTCTTGCAAAGGACTGCAATTCATCTCTTCTGTGTTTCTGCCCTAGTGACATCACAGCTTTAGGAAATCTCTTTTCTTAGTTAAGAGGCAAAGATTTCCTTTTAAAAAAATCTTATCTAAGTGATATTCAATACAATTGCTGGAATCATAAACAGAATATTCAGTTATGATGAAAAATATTAATGAGCACTAAATTTCAGCTTATAAAATTTGCAATGGTATTCAATTTACACAAGCACTGCATCTTTGGTTACACCAAAACCTCCCTGAGATTCAGTTTTCAATGCCAATATGGAAGTTTTCAGTGTCATATTAGTCCATCAGTTCTAGTGAATGTTTTTGAATGCTAACTTGTAGTTTACCTGCATCATAGAAATACATTTAAAGGGATGAAATACATCATTAAATTACTTCAAACATTAAAACAGCTCCTTTGCTGTTAATTCAAGTATAGTTTTCATATATCCCCATTTATGTTTTGCATTTTTCCCCAATTGGTTTATAATTTATTAAAAGATCTATTCAACTTTTAAAAATTATTATTATTAACTGTATAGAGCAGCTCAGAGGAAAACACACACCTACAGCTCAACTGACAAATAATTTTCCCCTACTCATCATATTGTCATACTATCTGTGAAAGAATGTTCATTCTTATGTACTTACAGGGAATTTTGCCACTTGCTTAGAAGACAAAGTTGTCCTGCAACAACTGCAACTGCAACAACTGCAACAAGAACTCTGTGCCACTCGAGTGAGCAGAAAGAGGTCAGTAGAGAAGTTCAAAGCTATATTATTTTGCAAATTTAAAATTTGGTGAAACCTGTGGGATAAGAATCAAACTTTCCTCATGATCAGGCGTTTATGTACTAAACAGCTGTAGTATGTACTAAAATATTTATTCTTAAAATCAAAAAAGTGAGGCTTATAAAAAAATTAGTTATTTTGAGAATATAGAAAAGAATGTTACCTGTGATTAAATCTGATGGTTCTGTGACATGTAGAAGGTAAGTACCACTTGTGAAACAGTGCTTGGTCCTTAAAGTTTGCAGAGATTAATTTTGATTCTTTATTAAGATCAACAAAAAATGTTGAAAATGGCATAGTCCCTTGTTTTGAGACTGAGAGTGTGGAAGATAGTGTGCAGAGAGGTAGAAATAAGAGTTCAGTTGCTTAAATATTGATATTTAATATTGCTTGGGGGATCATGAGTGGACTGACTCAGGGAAAGATTTCCAGATACTATGGCCACATGTGGGTGCCTTGTAAATCCCACGATATCTCAACTTCCACACAGGGACAACTAAGCCTCTGCTTCTTCCACCTATTTTAATGCCCACTTTTAAAGCTGATCTCACCTCTTGCTGTGGTTCTTGGAGAGATTCTCATCAGTCAGTTGGAGTTAAATGTTTCAAGTTAGGTGAGAAAAGCCATATCCAAAGTGATATAGAACAAGAGGATATTTCATCTCTGAGGTCTATATCATCACTAAAAAACCAGGAAACATTATAGGGGTAGAATACCTTCATTATATTTTTATTAATTATAACTACTAATACTTATGCATGAAGAAAATTATATGTTTTAAAAATTAAATGTAATGCAGCTTAAATTTTATCTACAAGGACAGAATCTCATGACCAGCCTTTCCACAACATTGGGTTTTGGATTAAAATAATAAATCACCAAAAGACAAACACTGCACTGAATATTCCCTCCTCATTTCCATTAAGTGTAAATTTCTGCGGTCTTCCTTGTATTATTGTATCCTTGTTTACTCTCAGCAAATATTCATGGAATTTAGATTAGTTGTCATGAACATGAGCAGGAATTTCAAATTTCCACAATCAAAATCTGTCTTTATGCAGAGAATAAGCCCAGTGGTTTTTGGAAAGTGAAGCTCCTCTGTGTAGATGAGTCTGAGATCAAAAGGATGCAAAGTGGACACAACAATCCATTATCTTCAACTCTGAGGTAGGTATGAAAAGCAGATCTCTGGTGATGCTTATCAGTTATCAGCTACCCAGTATATCAGAAAGACAAGCAAGAGGAAGCTAAGCACAGCATCCCAGATCTCCATTTGGGATTCAAGCCTCTCCAAAATTTTCCAACATTTCAGATTTGGAGGATGAGATTTGAAGGATGGAATTGTTTCTCTCCATGGAAAAATATCATGTTCTGTTAAAAAAGAAAGAAAAAGAGAGAGAAGAGAAGAGAAAGAGAGAGAAGAGAAATAAAACGATTAGCAAAACTCCAACAAGGGCCTTAGCAACACAAATCCAGCATCAAAGCTCTAGACATGTTTGATGCCAGTGGCTTATCTTCCACACTAATTTATTAATTTTGAATGCTGTGCGTGTTATACAATGATTTGTTCTGTGGGGAAGCTATCAAAGCTCAGACACAGAGATCAAAGGAAGTCTTTAATGTAAAGGAGCAATGTGCTGTTTCTCTGGATGTTTATGTCTGGTTCTCCAGTTTACAATGACATTAATGTAAAGGACTCTTTAGGGCACAAAGATGCATTTTCTTTAGGTTACCTCCTATGTCAGGTTCTTTTTGTGCCATTGTTAAGAGCTCATCTTCAAAGGAAAAGCAAAGAGGTCATTTTTACAGGTAACTGTAAAATATCTCCAAATAATAGCTCCAAAATTAGTATCTCCAAAACATGATCATTTTCTCCAGTACTGCATATCTCAAGCCATTTTGCTTTTGGACACAAGTTTTAAGCAGACTTATTATTGTCATGATTTAATAGGTCTATTCTAGTTTTTATTTAACAGGAATTATTTTCTGACCTTCATAGGAAAGAAATGGAAATTACTGAAAATCAGGGAATTTTATTCTGAACTGAATCACTTTACCACCATTGAAAACTTACAATAATTAATAAATTGTTGTAAAATATTCTAGAATCAAAAATTTCCATTTCTTGGCCACATGTAGTCATCTCCTAGGAGAAAAAAAAAAAGATACTCAAATTCATTTTTAATGTGTATCACTTAAAATAAGGAAAATGCTAATTTAAGAACATTGTTTGATACTGCAAGATAAATGCACAATAAATCTTACAGAGATTGTAGTTATGGTTACTGAGGACTACAAAGGATCTAACTGCATCTAACATGCTATTATCTGGCTGTTTTCTTGACTTCTGGATATGCAGGAAGGAAAACAACCATTACTTTTAGTACAAAGGTATCTTGTAAGTTCACACTGGGTCTCTCTTTTCCCTCTTGCAGCTTTCTTCTGGCTCTAATGGTACAATTAAGCACCTAAGTTAAGCAGCTAAAAGTTCTCTTCTGAAATACATAATGAAAAATAAATGAAAATATGTGTTTTCTCTCTGAATATTTTGGATCTTTTGCCTCCACTTTAAACTCAGCTTGGTTTAGTTTCTTAGTGTGTGTAACGGCATGTAGCACTGCTGAGTTCTCTCCAGACCTGCACTGCAGCACTGCTCGTGCTGTATGAGAGTTGAGAGCTGTGCTGAGCACAGGCAGGCTCCCCTGCTAAAGCTTTATGATAAAATAATTCATCACTTCTTTTGGGCTTCTCCTATTCTTCTTGGTGAGGGTCTCTGTCAATAAGGAATCCAAAATCCCTGCCACATCTCGCTGTTTTTCCTGTTCATGTCTGGATCTTATTCCTGCATGCCAGGTTTAGTGTAAAGTTTATTTTAATCAGGCAAATACAATTCAGTATTACAAAATTTTAGACTAAATGTGCCCTCTTTAAAATATTGATGAATAATTTTCATTGTAATTTTATAAGCATTATTTTTTTCACTATGTATAAACATATTTTCAAAGAAGATAAACCCAAGGAAGTGAGAACATTTGGGTCTCACTCCCAGATCTGCTACTGCAGTGACCTTTCCATGCTTCATTTCTTCATTTTTTCCCCTACAAATAAAAATCCTGTGTAAAGACCCACAATAATTATAGACAGTAGTCACTATCTACATTAGACATCCCACCTGCATTCTAGACTTTTTGACTAAAATGAATGACTAAAATTAAACTAAAAGCCTTTTCCCCACAATCCCTCCTTCCTAGACTCAACTTCTCTCCTAATTCTTCTGCCTCTTTCTCTCTAAGCAGCTCAGATGGCTCTGGAATAGGGGTTGAGTCAAATCTAACACTTCATGTCTGCTGCTCCTTCCGTGTCACACTTTTCCTCCATTCCATCAGCAGGTGCCATCCATGACTCCCAGTGCTTTGCAAACTCCTCCAGTGAGGGTGATTCCCACAGGCTTCAGTACTTCAAGAACTGCTCCAGCATGGAGCATTTCCATAGGGTACAATCCACTAGGAACAGGCTGCTCTAGCGTGGATTCCCAAAGGGCCACAGGTTCTGCCAGAAAAGCTGTTCCTGTGTAAGCTCCTATCCACAGGCCACAGCTCTGCCAGGGGCAGGCTCCTGCGTGGGGTCTCCAAGGGTGCAGCTTCCATCAGGGCACATTCCCTTTCTCCAGTGTGAGGTCCTTCAGGGAGACTCCAGGGCTCCACTGTGGTCCCCCAAGGAAGGATCCAGCTGGAACTGACTCTGTCTGACATAGGGCAACGTCTGGTGTCTCCTCAGACACACCGCTTGTGCAGCCCCTTCCTCTGCTCCCAAAACCTCGCCCTGCAAGCCCAACCCAGATTTACTGGGAATAGGCAGATTCTGAAGCAGAGGAACCCCTCAGACTCTCAGACCAGTGCTTTAACATAAGCCCAGAAAATGTTTTTGTGTGTTCTGAGTGACTCCAACACGGGACTAGAAGAGATCAATTTATGCTGTGCTTTAAAAGCAACTCAGTTGTGCCATACATTTACACTGTAGGTATATGTAGCTGTAAGTAAACACAATTAAACTATTATGAGTTTGAAACTTGTTGCAGGCACCAATAAACACCTCTTAGCTATATGCAGATAAGTAAAATATTTGGGCCTTGATTAGCAAGAGAGAACTGATTACTTTTGTCATCTGCAGATGTAGAGCTCCAGTTAGAAAGATTAATTATCATGTTTGAACCAGCTATCATAGCCACTAGTGTACGGGATGATCATGAACTTGTGAAGGCCCATTTGGGACTATGTGAAGACCCATTTGGGACTTGGACTACTTATATAAATATTTCTGAAATGAACAAGAAACCTGAAATGTTTCTGGAATATACTTTATATAAATGTTTCTGAAATGTACAGATACTCAGCTGTAAATTCCCTTTAAAATCATGACAGAAGGAATTTTCTTTGGTTAAGGTTTGATTGGCAGCTGTATACAAATGTATCAAATTGCCAGAAAGATTGTTTTCTGTAAGAAACTGCTGCTCATACTACAGCACCAGTCAATTTTGAACTGGCAAAGCTAACATAAATGCTCTCTTCCACAGAGTCAGCACTTTCAGGAAGAGACCTTCCAAAGTGTGCACAAAACACTTATCCTGTATGAGAAGAAATCTCCCTAGTCATTTATGCATTTCCTTGGTTCAGCAGTATCCCAAAGTGTTAATAATATGGATGTTTCTCTTTAATCCCTGAGAACGTCAAGATCTAAAGCACTATTTCAATTTATTTTCACACTTCCTCGGCAAGTACAGGATTTGTGTGGAATCAATGTCCTGTGCTGTAAAATGTCTCCATTTCTCCCAGTGGAGCAGGAAGACGTGCAGGAGCTCATTGAGCGTGTTTTCTTTTGGCAGGTTTGCAAAGCCATGGAGATTGTTTTCACTGGTTGTTTTCGGTTTGTCTTTCCTGGAGCTCTCAAACATACCAGAGAAAAGGCTGTTATAGCTGTGAAGCTCTGGTGAGTTGTATCTGTCTTTTGTTTAATCAAACAAGTGAATTTCTACAGTTTGCAGAGAACAACTGTATTGGAAAACAATCCCTCTGGCTACTTAATTTCCTGTCACACCTGCCAGCTCCTGCCACTTTGCCCTGTCTAGATTGTTCAATGGTTATTCAAAAAGTGAGACTTAATTCACTTTCCCAGATATGATATGTCATTTCTGTGAGGCATCTTGTACCTCTGACATTTCAATTAGAGGGATGAAACATCAGCATTCGACCTTTACTCTGGAAAAATAGAAAACTCTCAGACTCTCCTGTTCTGTTTTTTCTCCTTAACCTTTCCACATAAAAAGAACTTCTACAATATTCACAGATATTTCTAGAAGTAACACCATAAATGGAATTATGCAGCCCAAGCTTTGCAGTTGGTATGATTTCAGGGTCACCTAGGCTATCTGGAATGCACCAGATAAAAAACCTACAGGAGGTGCCTGCCTTATGAAGGTAGTGAGAGAACAGGAAGCTATCCTAGAGCAACCTGGGTAATGACAAACTAGAAACTCTCACTATTGAACAGGTAGAGGCCCAATGATATATTTTTTTACACTATTATTAGATTTGGTTTGCTCTCTCCAGCCATCAAAACATTTCGTCTCTACTTGACTATTCCACACATATTGTCCGCACACAGGAAGAGTCCTTAAATGAGTTTCTAAAGGTGCTCAGAATAAATAATACACAGAGCTAACATCTGCTAAAGGTGGAGCAAGTGCAGAACTCCCCACTTGCTGCTCTGAGCTCCAGGAGGGCTTGATTCCCAAAGAGAACAAGGGGTGGAAAATTTCCAGTGTCAGCACCTGAGGAAAAAGCCTGCATTGAATGTGGCTCATTGCAATAAGTGAAGGACCATTTTGGAAGAACCCATAAGAGAAAGCATCCACTTGCAATAAGATATTGGTTTGTTACTGTAACTTTGAAAACATTACTTGCCACTGGGAATGTTAAGAAAAAATTCCAGTACTGAATAATAGCTGCATTTTGAGGATTCACAAGTAAAATTTATAACTGAAATGTGAATGAAATAAAAAAAAATTTCATCTGTCTAAAATAAGGCATCAGAATTTCAGATAAGTTTAGTGCATTAGGTTGATTTTTGAAATTAAATAATAACTAATAGAGATGAAAGCCCAACTAATTCCAGTAAAACATGCCAGTCATATAATTTTTCCTACCCTGTACAATAGGAAAGAAACATGTGTTGTCATATTTATCTTTAAAATATTATCCTTTTTTTTCCCTGGTGATAGCATCCTTTGGACATGATAATCTTTACAGTTTGAGAAACTGGATATATTTCCTTCAAGCACCAGCAGGTCTCCCTGTTACATTCCTCATTTAATTTACCTGTTATTATGCCACGCATCCAGTGATGATACATCTAGTGGATGATCTTTGCATATTTGCACACTGCAGTCCCAAAACAGATGAAGATGTATAGTGGTTTGTATGTAAAGCAGACAAAACATAGCAGGGATCATTTATGAAATCCAATTTAACAGCACTGGTTAATGTTTGGATGCTGCCTGACTCTGTGCTGCTTATTGCAGTCTGCTGTTTTTCATGAAGTATGTGCTTAGGATCTGCAATGCAGTAAGAGTCATTTTCACTTTACTGCAATTTTCTTGACATTTGTTTTAAATCTCAGCACATTTCTCTCCATATATATGGAGGCAATGTTTCCAACATTCTCTTGAGAGTACAATTTAGAGGCATTAATTGTGAATAAAAATGTAACTAGGGTTATTAAAAAAGTTAGTAAATGGATCTAAATGGATCAAATGATCGATTTTGACAGAAAGAATCCACCAAAGACACAGAGCAGTTTTGAGATTCATGTTATTCATATCATGCCTTCGAATGAACCATTGTAATGAGTTTTCTGATGGCAGAGCATGAAAAGTAGTTCTTGCCCCCAAATGATGCAAAGTTGTTATATCACAGTGTGGAAACCCCACCAGTCTGTTGTACAGCCTAAATGTAAATGATTTACAAACATAAATAATGGAAGTGTCTCTGTTTTGTCAATTTATGGAATATGCTGACTCAGATTAAAATAGCACTATGGTAAAAGATGATAGACTGTTTCTTTCCTGAGAATGTAATCTTTTCCACTGCTTTAGAAAAAAAACCACACAAGCCCGATGCATTGGTTCCAACTAGTTTATACTCTAAGAGCTAAATATTAAAAACAAGATACCAGAATGAAGTAATTCAATGAAGCAATTATCTCTGTTTTCATACATCAAATTAAGCCTCTAGAGTGCTTTAAGTTTGCAATCCAGTTGAGAATTCAGTGACATTCAGCAGAAGAATGTGCTGGAGTAGGAGACAATTTTGCACCTAGGGGAGGCGTTAGAAGAGCAGTTAATTTCAGTTACCTCTCAACAAATCTATTTTTCACTTTTCACAGATGCTCAACTGCCCACTAAATAGTGTGATTCTTTCAGCTACAGGACACTTCAATAAAATTAGTGTCATATTCTATCACTATGATGTGAGTGTAGCAAGCACAGAGGTTAGGGGGAGAGGGTCAGACCCCCTTGTGCAATCGGCCAACCTGGATGATTCAGTGAACCAAAAATAGGTATCCAGACTAGTAGGGTGATTCAAAGTGAATTATCTCAGCGACCACTTAAGTCTGCAGCACAATCCTTGGAGAGACTTTGGTTTTGGACTGATAATCTCGAACTTTAAGAATAGAACTTAAAACCTGATGATGAGATACATAGCAATGTGTCACGTCTGTTCCTCCCTTCAAAGAGAAAAAAAAGGCCACAAAACAGTTTGCCTCCTTTCACTGAGTCTTCTGTGTTGGGTCCTCTTCAAAATGCACATGGATACACAGATAGGGAGCAGCAGAACAACTTGTGAAAGAGCTCGAGGCCAACTGCACTCATCTACTATGGATCAAATATATCTGCAATCAAAAGAAATTCAAATCCCTGTTCACCTATTCTTCAAAGCCTGTTATACAAAGGTGGAAGGGACAGGAAAGCTATTCTTCATCCTTCTCTCTAAGCCTAAGGGACACGGCAACCATGAATGCAAGTCACGGCATGGAAGAAAAGCAAATAAGAAACTGTGGACACAACCTAGTAGGTAGGGGAATGAGCCAGAAAGGAGAGGATATGAACAATTTTAAGGAAGGCTCTTATTGACTTTATTTTACCTATGCACTTCCCAATAGAATTTATTGAAATAAAATTCCTTAATTTATTGCCACAAAGCCTGGCACCACTTCTAAATAGGACGTCATACCTTTCAACAGGGATTTGTCAGTGTAGCTTCTCTTATACATTTCACACCGAGGGATTACACTTGTTTTCTGCAAATGTGTCTTATTATTGTGCAAAAGGGTGAACGAACAGATGGGGGAATAATACATGGAGAAGTAGAGAGGATTCCTTTAGAAACAAGAGATCTTGAGGGATTATTCGTGGAGTTAATTTATTTTCCACAATAAAGGATGGTGATTAAGCAGGATTGACAGATAATGAGTGTTAGTGTATTAGAGATTTAGTTCACTTGAAGTCAAGTGGAAATTAAATTTTAAACTGAATTTAAAATTACATTATGAGGTGAAAATTGAAAGAATATTTGGTACCATATCACCCAACTCCTATTTTTTCATCCATGCCAATCTACTATAAATTTGACAAATAAAACTTATAAGTGACTGTATTATATAATTCCACACCTCACCTGATATTAAGGCTAATTATTTCTTGAATTTATTTTTTAAATATGGAAATATGACAAACACATAAAAAGTGTATTGTACTCTTTAAAGCAGGCAGAAAATGTGTTGTTTCTTGGCAGAAAAATGTGTTGTTTCTTCTATATATGAAAGAAATTATTTATATCTTGAATATACTTCTAAAATATTCATAGGAAAAAATCCTTTAATATGGGATATTTATATATACACATGATCCTGAAGGCAAAGTAAAACAAAAAACTCTAATTTTAGTGTTTCTAATTCATCATAATGACAAAAAAAAAATTAGGAAGTACTACAATTGCTCCAAAGTGGGAGCAATTGGGCCAATAACAGCAGCAATTGAATAGTAAATGGTATGCAAACTATTAAAGGTGGATGAAAAACATATTGTAACAGCCAAAAGACTAAAAAAAATAATGCAGAGGTATGGAATATTTGCAACACTTTTTCTCTTTCCTTAGTGACTCCAAAAATATTTGCAACATGACCTGATAGTCCAATTTTAATTTAAAAAATTAAATACAGTACTCATTTTTCTGAAGTCAAATAAATCTACTAATATACAGAATCCTGCACAACTACAGCATGTGGAGAGCTTTGGAAAGCCAAGCATCATTCCATAGTACTTCACTAACTTAATCTCAAACAAAAAAGTGGCAACCGTTTTATCCTCTAAGCTAAGTATTCTGTAAAACATATAAATGTGAAATAACAAAAAGAGAAATAAAATGGAATGAAAATGGATTTTTCAGCTAAAAAATCTTTATTTCTTTAAATTTCAGAAGTAATATTTAATGAAATTATAGAAATTTTCAACACTCAATATGCAGTCTAGACAATCATGGTAGGGAAAGATTTGTGCAGGTAAGGATATAGTATCCAATATAATAGAAATAACAGAACATCTAGAAAAGTATATGTTCCTGGCACTGGACAAGTAGCAGATGCTGAGAAGTGTTACAACCAAGAAAGCACCACATGAGACTTGTACATTCTTTCATCATGCAGCAGACAGTGGCTCAAGAGCTGCCCCATCCTCAGCTACTGTATTCTTATTTAATGTCCTCTCACCTCTTTTTCCTCTGATTCATAAACACAGTTTGAACCTATATTAAGCTTTAAAATTCTGCACATCAAAGGGAAGTCTTGCAATATAAGCATGTCTGTGAGAAGTTTCTCTTTCAGCTTGTTTCGAGTATCAAATTCTTTCTTGGCTGTCTCATTCTAGCTGAAGTATTCCACTTAGTGTTTTGACTGTTGTTGAGTATTGAGCTGATTTTTCTGTGCAATGATGATTTCTGGCTCAAAAATCTCATCTCTGGGTTGTTAATTCAGGACTCATTCCTGCAAATTAAAAAAAAAAATTAAAAAATTATTTTTCTTGTGTGACTTATTACATTTGAGTTTTGTCAGCAATCTGTTGCCCACTGAACCAATATTGTAAACATTTGCAGTTCTCCACCATTAACTATCGGTTTTGTTATTCCAATTAATCAAGTCTCATAAGCAATTTTTTTCATCTCATATTCATAAATATGTTGAACATCACAGATCAGAGGTCAGACATCCCTGAAGTCTGGGAGCTACTTCCCTGATATAGTCTTACACGTGGCCAGAGTGTAATAAGGCCTGTGAAATTGTATGAAGTCTAAGGGCTGAACTGAAACTTCTCAGAGTGGCCCAATAATAGCGAGACAACTTCTCTGGATATTCTTTATAAAATTAAAGGTTTTAATAATGACAAAAATAATAAACATTATCGAACAAAAGAAATATAAGTCCAACACAGTGCAGAGAAGACTCTTGCACTGCTAAGGCAGTCCAAAAAAGCAACTGAGCAGTTCTGTGCACTCTTTTAAGTATTTGATGGTTCAGGTGAGCTTTTTGGCACCTTGCTCAATGAAATTGGCACCAGGTTTTGAAATACACTTCCAAAGCCCAACCAGGGCCTCTGTGCTGGGACCTGGCCAATTACTAGGAAAAGAACATGGAATTTTCTGGGTCCTTTACCTTATTAGAACAGCAATGGGTGAGTCTTAAACCTTTCCTTACATGGAAACACCCACTAAGGTGGGGGTGCATTACTATACTTCCCTGCACAGTAAGCGCTTTGAAAGCCCATTAAAACTTGAGACTTTTCAGAATATCAAGATATTTTGAACACACTGTTAAAGATAATCTGAAGTTAAGCATCTAGTCTCAGAATCATTTTTTGGGGAACATTTTAACTCCTTCAAAGAGAAGTGCCCAAGTTGTCTCCGGTCATCTCTACAGATCCAAAGGAGGTGTCTGATCCTCTTTAATGACTTCAGAGAACATAGACTTATCCTGGATCAGAAGTTATAATGCAATAAAAGCAATGAATTGCTTCTATCAGCCACACATAGACAGTAATTTTAGTTCCAGAAAACAAGCAAGAATATTGCTATTGAAAATTAGGAGATCAGAAGAAACTTCTACCAAAAGAAAAAGAAAAAAACAAACAAACAAACAAACAAAAAAACCCCAACAAAACAAACAAAAAAAAGTGTCTTTCTACCAGGTATGGAGAACTGAGAAAGTTGTTTGAGGGGGTTTTTACTAATTACTCACTACTTAATGCACTCTATGTAAATTAAATTATTACAGATATGAATAATACAATATGGATTTCCAATGGCTTTCTTGCTAACAAATATATTATTATTATTATAGAGGTGTTTGGGAATAAAATGAGGAAACAAAACAGCCAATTCATAAAGTCTAATAGTTATCATATAATTATACTCTTTCTCAATGCATTAGCCTACACCTGCACTTTTTCCCCAAGGAGAGAAGCATGGATTAAATTTATATTAGGTGCAGATGTATCTGTATTTCAGATCTCTTTTCCTGGTTATTTAGATAGTGTCTGTCTGGATGAGGCAAAACCTTGCTTTGACACGGTGTATGAATCTTTATCAGATCACCAGAGCAAAATACAAAATTAAGTCCAGGGAGCAGCAATCTCTTCCCAAGTGTCCAAACTCCCTGTCTGCTTCCCTGCTGGTCCTGCTGCTCATCCACCAGGGAGCAGTTTTGAATGCTTCAGACCCATCTTTATTTTGTTTCTCTTACCTGTTCTTGTAACCTGTACCTGTTCTTGGTAACTCTACCTCACATGATCCTCTTAAGCTGAAAAATTTCTTTGTTAAGCATTAATGTTTACAGAGAGGAAATATGGGGAAAATGTTTGTGAGCAGAAAGCACAGGCTCCACAAAATATGAAAGAGTTTCTGAAGGAGTGAAACCTGGAAATCAGTGTGGTTTTCCTACCTGCCCTTTTTTTATTTTTTGTACTTTCCATCACTTGCATCATCTGAGTATAACATTTCTTTTTCCAGATGTTTTTCCTCTTCAGAGCAGCACTGGAACAGATCATCACCCATTACCTTATCTTTTGAAAAGACTAGGAAGCCAACGCTCATAAAGAAAGTTCTAAGTTTGTTTGAAATTACTGGCCATATGTCAGAATTTATTCCAAAAGCTGGCTTTGTTTAACTGAATTTGGCGACTTATTTTGGATGGGAAGATCACATTAAAGGAGAACTTCTCACTGGCTGCACTGTTCTGGCTCAACAAAACTTGGAGGTGAGTTGGAGTCTTTATAAAATGTGCTGACTCCTTTCCCTCTATTTTTGTTAAAAACAATCTCTCGCTGTTGAGTTTCAGTGAAAACTAAAATAAAAAAAGATGAAAATAAACTGATTAGGATGAGAGACTTTAGTTCATTCTGCATAATGGTTAAACATTTGTAGAGTTAAGCCTTCCTGTTGGGAATGTATTAGCATTTAATAAATAAAGGTGCAGCACTCTCTTTCATTTTGGAGAACCTTGAGCCATAAAAGTACATTGTGAAGCAGAAATGTAATTACAGTAAATCCAGCAGCAAAGTCACTACACATTTGATTTCTTGTTCATAATTGTCTATCTGAAATACAGTGAAGTTCTGACATGCCGAGTACTTCCCATTTCAATCACTTGACTTTTTGGTGAGATAATATTTAAGACAGAGTGTGCACATCTTCTTGTTGCCATGGTTACAAGAATATTGAATTTGAGCAAAACAACAGAGTTTGAAAATCTGAAATCAAAATGAAGCTAGAAATTAGTTCAGATAGACCATATAACTTGAGCTCAGAATATACATAAATGGATGAGAATAACAAAACAGAGCAATAAACATGTTAGAGCTAGTGGTTTATTATTTTCTTACAAAATCTGCTGGTAAGAAAATGACAAGACCATGAAGTTAGCAAAAGGATGCATTGAAACAAAATGCAAAAAAATGGTAAAGATCATTCACCTGACTTGTGTTTTGTAAACGGGATTAATATTCTGCTTTATTTAGGCTTTTCTTTTGTTTGTGATAGCATAAAATAATTTTAGAATTTATATATTTAGTATATGCTTCCTAAACACATACTTGCAAACAAATGTCTTCCTTTTGCTTTGGTATTATATGTTGCTAAATTGCATATTTAATCATCCAAATGTACTGTTTTTCTTGAAAAGGGGTTTCATGGAAGTTTCTCTTGAGATTTTCTGTAGGTACAGGCACACCAGAAACACCAGTCCGTGGAAGAAAGAATTTTTTTTTTAAAGCTGATGCCATTTTTCAATTTTTCAGGAACTGGATTTGCATGCTCAGTTTGCCAGAAGGAGAAGAATATGCCTGAATGATTTCAGCTTCCAGGAAGACATCCCCCAGCCCCTTCCCACTGCTATTTGAAAATAGAAGGATAACAAGACTCCACTTCTTTCAACACAGCCAATTTCATCTTTGCTAATCAATTATGTTTCTAAACTGTATTTTTGTTTGAGAGGACAGGTGGCTTTGTTATGGATTCTTCATGTGGAGACTGCAAGGGCATCATGCTGTCTCAGTTTGCCTATGACAAACTGCCTGGCTTCAGGTTGCTGCAATTCTGACAGACTGTTATTGCCCATGCTTCCTCTGACAGTCATCTCACCTAGACATCTACAGAGTGGCATCTCTTACAGACATATTTCTCTAGTCTTTATATATAAAAGTGAGGGTGAAGAAAATAAGATTCACATTGAGAAAAAGAATAAGACATTTAGTGGTCTATGGTTTTAAATCTCCAGTGCCATCAGCTGGCATTGAATACGTGCAGTCCAAGGTGTCCAGAGGGATCAAACTTACTGCACATGAAAGCAGAATTCAGGTGTCTAAGGAAGAAATAATAAATAATCTCCTCCTAAGAAAGGAGACAATTGCCATTTGCCACATCCTAAAGAACCCAGAACATCTCCAGGGAGCTTAGAAAACTGGCAAGCGGAGGCCCAGCCAAAGCTGATATGTCAGGCACTTCTACTTCTTTGTTAATAGCCATTCTCAAAATTTTGATCTAGTACTGGTTTTACATTTGCAATAAATCTACCCATTGCTACACCCTTACCTATAGTTACCTTAACAAAGGAAGATAAAACTCATAACCTGTGCAATATGCCACATTACAAAATGGAATTATTATTGTTATTTAGCAACTCAAAGTGTGTCTGTTTTTCCTTTGAACAGACTGGAGCAGTTCACAGGACAGGAAGGACAATGTAAAATATAATACACAAGTAGAAGTCAAGAGTTGTAGTTGCATGCTGAAAACTGCTGAATTTATCACACCTTTTGCTTTTAAGAAATCTGTGTTTTAACATTGTATGTGCATGATTGATAAGTGCAACAGTTCTGTCTCTGTGAACAGTGGGAGTTTATGTGTTTGGTGCAGAACAGATCACAGAAGACATTTGTGTCATCCTAATAATTTCGCTTATATCAGTTCATCTGAAAGACAGACACTTCATGTATAGTCTGTCATTCTCAATTAACATAAATGAAGAAAAAATTCCACCGACTCAGGGAATTTAGGGAGGAAAAAGAAAAAAAATTGTAGGCATCTTGAGTATTTTGCATACTTGTAAAAATGTAGTTAAGTTTTAGTACTTCAAAAAAGATTTCTGAATACATTTTAGCCAAAACTGAAGTACACTAGGAGCATTTGGCATACATACCTGCTGATAAACATTAAGGTTGCTCTATTTCCACATTCATATAATTATTTATTCAACTCTTGAAGAATTCCTGGTTTTAAAGTAATGCCATTTGTAGCTGTGGCAAATGAAATAATTTCTTTCTAAATTTCATTAATTGAATAATGGTATTATTAAGACTACACACACTAGATAGCAAGGTTTACTTAAGACAACTGATGTGAAGCAACAGACAAATGTAAGAATTACTGTTATCTGAAATTTCACATTGCTGAATAGATGCAAATATTTTGCTTATCATGATTTTACATAAGGAAGGCCAGTAATTTCCATATTTAAATATACGTATTGTCTTCTAATGCTTGTGAATTCAGCAATCATTCCTTTTGGGAATGTCAATAAGAATTGTTGAAGCATATCACATTTGACAAAATTTGTAATTTGGTTTCTTTTTGCACTGTTCAGAATAAATTCAATAGCTCTCATACTGCAGTGCCTATGCAATAGAAATATCTGAATGTGCCCTTGGTAATAAAAATAATAATAATAATAATAATCATAAAGATGATATACATTACATAGTAATTAACAACCTTAACAATGGATGAAGGTTCCCAGAGCTTGAAAACTGCCAGTACAAAAAGAAATGCTAAGTCCTGCTTTTATCCATTCATAAGTGCTCAGCAAAGTGAGGTTTACAGGGTTGAGGAGAAGTCTGTAGGTTTCTCATTCATGTTGATTCTTGCAGAACAGTTTCTGCTCTATGACAGAAAAAAAAAGGCTGGATCATTGCAAGTTCATGGCACCAATAGAAATAAAAAAAATCTGTAAGAAATAAATAAAATAAATCAACAGTGAAACCATATTCTAGCAAGTAGCCACCCTGCAGAAATTTGGGCAGGAAAATAACCAACCTTCTCTCCTTAATTTCATCATACTCTCAGGATACACATATGTGGCAGTCCCAGCTTCCAGTGCCATTGCAAGAACAGCTCTCACGTATTTGTTGTGCCATTAGTGCCAAGCTCTGTGTTTGGTACCCCTGGTTAGAGTTACCCAAGCAGGTTAGGTAACTGCACTGCACAGGAAACTGAATAACTCATTGGGCTGTTGGTCAGCTGAATCATATCCTAAATCCACTGATAGTACAGTTATGGTTTCCTTTAGCAAAGAGTGTAGACACCTATAAACCAATAAAACAGCTACATATAGATATCAAAACGCAGATATCTCCACATTCAGCTGAGTTCTGTCTTTACATTTAGGTGAGATATACGCAGTCATCAGAGAAAATCCTATTCCCTTTTTTGTAAAGGTTGAATTCAGTCTTTCTGATGCCCTCTAAATTCTGTGGTGGGACTGTGTTGGGAAATTTAGGGGCAGAAAAGCATGTTTATAAAAAGAGGATTGATCATGAATATATTTCTTTCACTACTTAGCAGTTACCTCCTTAGTTTCAGATTTGAGTATGACCCAGTTAGAGAGTGAAACTACATGTTTCTCAACAGGTGCTGACTTATTTTAAATTTACATTTAACAAGGTACAGCAAGCAAAGCATTCACAAGCCCAGTGGGAAGCACAGTCTTGTTATTTTAGCTTTTGAAGAGTTTTTTTTTCTTTTTTGCACTAAAGGACCATTGACCCCTGGGAGACTCTCATGAATTTCCAAGAAATATTACCCGGCTCATGTCAATTGCCAGTTACAAGAATAAAACTCCCTTGTGTTTATGTCTTTTTTACTGTGAGGTCTTTTCTTGGAAAGGAAGCTAATCCTTACATTAACAAGGCACTCGAAATGTGGCCAGCCTGCTAAAGACAGTTTTAAACTAGGAAGAGTTCAGGAGAGATATGATGACCTAAAATCAAGTGAAGAAGTGAAGACAAGGTTGGCAAGCAAAGGACATGATGTGACAGAGAGAGTAGAGACTTTGAAAACCATAAAGCAGGATGGAAGGAAACTAGCCCTGGGAAGCAGATGAGATAAATTATCCTAAAAACAATTTCAAAATGTATGAAAGACAGACAAGAAGGTGACTGAGAGTAGTCAGAATGGATTGACAAAGGAGAAAGAGGTTTTGGCTAACCTGATAGCCTTCTAAAAAAAGATCAATGGCTTCATGGAGAGCAGATATTGTTTATCTCAACTCTAGCAAGTTTAAATTTTAAGACTGTCTCTCTCACAGAAAAACTGAGAAAGTACAAATTAGATGAATGGACACATGCAACAAAATGCATCCTCAGCAATTTTACTGATGATACAAAACTGAGAGGTGTGGCTGATACACCATATGCCATGTTGTATCATGTCATACCAGTGCAAGTGCCTCAACAGGATGAAGAAAGGAGGTGACAAGAATCTCCTGGAATTCAATAAAGGGCAATGCAAGGGCAATCCTGTATCTGGGCAGGAGTAGTCCCATGTATTTGTATAAACTGGGGATGAATCCAGGACCTACACAGAGAATGACCTGATGGTCATTTCACATTCCACCCCTGTGGTAAAGAAAGGAAAAAGGAATCAGTCTTGGGCTTCATTAAGTAGAGTGTCATCAGCAGATAGAGGATGAAATCTTTCCCGTCTATTCATTACTGGTGAGACATCCCTGGGGTTGAGTACAAGAGACATACTAAAGTGAGTCCAGCTAAGAGCTACAACAGTGAGCAACAAATTGAAGTGTCTGTCACATGATCACAGGCTAAAGAGTCACAGCTTCCAGCTGTAGAAGTTAAGGTTCAGATAGAATCTTATCAATCTATATGCGTACTAGATGGGAGGAGATGAAGAAGATGGAGCTTAGACTCTTCTCAGTGATGCTCAGTGGCACAACGACAGCCAGTGAGCACAAAGTGAAACGCAAAAAATTCTGTTTACACATAAAAAACTCTGGGGATTGTCAGACACTGAAACAAGTTCTCTGAGAGACTGTGAAGCCTCCACTCTTGGTGATACTCCAAACACAACTGAACACAAGCCTGAGTAGAAATGAAGATTCATGTCATTATGAGGACTTTCATTACACGAAGGTAGATTAAAACTAAAGATTTTTTAGAAGAGCAAAAATTCTCGAAAGAATACTCTAGAAAGAAGTAAAAGCTGAATTCCAGATATTGATCACTAGTAGAAAAGGGCTGGGTGGAAGAGTCCATAGACCATATGGTCAGAAATTGCTGAACATTTCCCTAAAATTATGTTGGCTTACATGAAAAGAGTTGCAAGTAGATCCAATGTGATAATATTTGAAAGCAAACAAAATAAAAATTTTAAAAGCAGAGCGCTCCCATTGCAGGAATGCTTTGTTAAGGGATGAAAATGCCAAGGTGTCCAAATTTACAAAAGGATTTTTTAAAAAACTGTTTCAGGCCCTTTATTTATTTATTTATTTATTTACATTGCTTTTCTAAACTTTGAACTAACTTTGAACCTCTGCCTGAAATACCTGTTCAAAATATCAGCATTTTAAATTTAATTCAAATCTAATTCATTTACACTTTGAGTTTATTTTGGCACTAATCCTAAAGTCATCAAAATGCCTAAATAGGATATTTATGCCAATTTAAGTAGAGGAAAGGTCAGCAAAGTCTTTTCTATATTAACACAGTCATATTTTCATGGAAGTGATATTCTAAAACATTAATCCATGATTATAAATCTCTGAAGATACCTAATTGTTGTCCAGGCCCTTTGTAGTTTATTTCCTAATGGGATTTTATGTATTTATTTATTTATTTACCTTATCTGAATCTCTAATCACAACCCAACTCCTGCTCTTGGAGGGCCAGCTCTGTGGGTTATGCTCCTGAGGCAGTATGTGGTGTCACATGCTGTGGGAGTGGGCCCACACATACTAGAATTCAGTCTCAAGGCATGGCTCAGTTGGCTCCATTGTACTGATTAGATCCCTACAGGGTGCTGCTGAATCATAGAATGGATAATGAGGCTGGAAGGCACCACTGGAAACCATCTAGACCAGCCCCTGCTAATCAGAGTCCTCCTGAGCACCCTCACTTGCCTAGTTCATTGACCATGTTTATCAAGAAATTGTTCTGCTATATTTCAAATACTTTCTGCATTGTTTGTGCTCAGACTTTTTTTCTCTTCCAGCAGGTGTTGGTGTGGTTAAAAATGCCAACACGTATCAACGTCTGGGGTTATGAGGTTCTTTTCAGTTAGCTCAAAACCTTCAGCTGCCTCCTCTCCCTCGTAATCCATCCTAATCTAGTTTTTAAACTCTCTCTGGGGTTTAATTTATGCTGATTACAATAGATATGTATGTTAGTATGGCATGATAAATCACCTGGAGGTGCTTAAAGTTCAACAGTGACTCACACGAGGGTCTAAACATATAGTTTATCTTAGAGGTTTTTAACTTTTAGTCAGGCAAATTTTGGCTTTGGCGAAAGTAAATGTGATGAATTTAACCACGAGCACAGCAGGAAATAGATTATGGTACATTATGCTGCAAATGCACAGCTATTAATCATTTATAAGCTTTATTCTTTGTATTAATTTTCCATTATAGAATCATAGATTTTTTAAGATCAGAAAATACCTCCAAGATCAAGTCCAAGCTTTGATGAAAACCACAGAAAATATGTATTGTGTCACAGAAAAGGCTTATATCTAGGCTAAAGATTGGATGGGTGTGGTTTGTTTTCTTTATATTGAAAAAAGCTTAAAAACAAAAAGAGACTTGAAGCGAGATTCTTCCAAGTTAAGTATCAAAAAATAAGTTTTATCTCCAAGATTTTAAGTCTGATTTAGCCACATTTTATTTATTTGTAGTCACAGAGGAGAACAGGTATCTTCAGAATGCAGTTCATGTCACCACATGTGTCAAGGACAGCTGAGATGAATTACTCTCCAGAGCCTCCAGCTCTTTCCACTGATGACAGGAGGAGCTAAGGGCTTAATGTAGATGTGTAATTTTTGGCTATCTAATCTTAAATAAGATGAATCTCAACCTTCCAGCATAATTTCTACATGTTACCACAGATCCCTTTATTTGATTTCAGTTCTGCCATCCCTAAAGCAAGTGTAAAAAATTTTAATTTAAAGAGCATACTAATAGTCTTGGTAGGGGTGAAGAAAATCCTTTCCTTATGAAACAGTCTGTGTTCACAGCTTGTTTCTTTAGTGGGAGATTCACCACATTCAAAACATCCTTTAGTTGACAGAACCAGACACCACTGTCATGTAGTTCCTCTGCTTATAACAGAAATCAACACCTGACATTGAATCAACTGGATCAGTTGGAAATGGCTTATTACCTAGGGCTTTAGAAGTTTCAAAGTTGTTAAATGATCTTAAAAGATTCGATTTAAAACTGAACTGCTTCATGGCAACCAACAGCACAGATGTGAATGCAGAACCATGGCCCTGCTATGGTCCTCCAGAATCACAAGTGCCCATTTCTGTACCTTTTTCCTACCACTAGATACTGTAGGATCTATGGCATCTATAACACAACTGAGGTAATGGTATAAGAAAATAGCATCAATATTTTTGCAATGCTTTTCATCAACTACTTTACCTTAATTTATTGTAAGGATTCATTTACACATTGTTCTGGACATTGGCCATCTGCTTGAAGTTGTCTTTCTTGGAAATGAGGCTTCCAAGCATTTCGAAACAGATATACAGTTTCCTCAGAAAAATGGTTTAATAAAACTAAACCTTGGTTTCGTAAAGCTAGAAAGCTAAATCATATGGGAAAACATCAGTTTTCTAAACAATCTAACTAAAAATATTACTGTGGAGTTCAAATATTCAAAATAATTGTTTTGTCACAGGTTTTATAAATCATTGTCATAGACAAGCTTTCACAACTCTTCTATATAACCTGAAATATTCAGTTTATAACATGTAACTATAATTTTAAAAATCCTGCTATTTTCCACACCATTTTTATTGGAAAGTACATCATTACGATACTATGTCCCTTAAAATTTTAGTTTCTCTGGCAACTTGCTAAGCAGGTGAAGTAACTGTGATAGCAAAATAATTTTTTTCATGATAAAGGCAAAACAATAAAAGAAAAAGTAGTAGCACAGAGTATAAGGAACTTTTCACTTCACTTTAGATTTTGGTATCATTATGCCCATTTCTCATATATTTATTTCCACTCTGCACTTTCCTGCACAAAGCAGATTGAGTCACTCAGAGGAGCACAGCCAAGATGGTACACACAGAGTATGTTAAGAGAAAAATCTTTTAAATACTTCCCAGGGTGATGACTTAACCACCACCCTGGGCATCCAGTTTCAATGCTTGACAACCTTCTCAGTGAAGAATTTTTTCCTAATAACAAATCTAAACTTCCTCTGGCACAACTTGAGGCTATTCCTTCTCATCATATCAGTTGTTACTTGGAAAGAAAGATTCACATCTTGCTACAACCACCCTTCAGGTAGCTGTAGGGAGTTATAATGTTTCTCCTGAGCCTCCTCTCCTCCATACTACATAATCCCAGCTCTTTCAGCCGCTCCTTATAAACTGTGTTCTCTAGACCCTTCACTGCTTCATCACATTTCTTGGTGACATGCTTCAGCACTTTGTTGTCCCAAGAAATCCATGTGTTTCTCACATGGGAGCTGGAGGTAAATTACACCAGGTAGCACAAAATCACCTGGAGACATGCTTAGTTAACTAGATCACATTCTTACTCAATGTGCTTGATTCAGTTATCTACATATTAATGTCTACTCTTATTTCTTATTCACAGAGTTTTCCAGGACTGAAAAGATCTTTTCACAGATGGCAGATACAACATAGGTCACAGGTCTGATACCTACCTGGAGAGATAATAGAATATTTTAGGTGGGAATGGACCTTAAAGATTATCTCATTCCAATCCCCCTTCCATGGACTAGGACACTCTCCACTAAACCAGGTTCTTGAAGGCCCATCCCACCTGGCTCTGAACAGTGCCAGGGATGAGGCACCCACTGCTTCATGTTGGCATTGTCCCACTGACTCCATACAGACAACAGCCATAACAACAGCCATTTCAAAGAGCTGGATAGCTCAAAATATGGTCATCACTTTAAAAGCAGACCTCTAGACCAGATGAAACAAAAATCTTCCCTGGATGCTGCCAGCACCACCTCTGATGTGGACATCTGCACATCTGTGAATAACAGAAGATACCTGTCTAGCATTCGGCCCTCCCTTGTCATTACTGACTGATTTCCCTGCATCAAACTGGGGATTTGTTCTCCTTTCAGCCTCTAGAAATATCCCTTGGAATTACTTTTCACTCTCAAATGTAACAGCGTGATTTCACACCACTGAACAGCACAGTCACTCCAAAACAATATCACCACTCAGATAAGGGGGGGTTATCAAGACAAGAGATTTGCCGAGAAAGTAGTCATATAAATTTTATCACTTTGCTCTATTTTTTAAAATTCAATTTACTCTCAAGAAAAGTAGGGTAAAATACAATTCACTTTTCTTTTAAAGAAGACAGGATTACTTTGCTTTTTTTTTTTTTAATTTATTTTTAAAGATGACAAAAGGACAATAGTGCAGCCAAAAAGACAATGTTTTCATCTGTCCTACTTTTTTCCAACCAATTTGGTTGTTCTAGTGCTTAGTCAGACTTTTGTTTGAATGCAGAAATGCAGCATATATCACATTGGAAAGTTCTCACAAATTCAGAGGGTTTTTTTCTGGAAGGAATTAGGTTAACATTTAAAAACTTGTTAATGAGTCTTGGCTTATTATTTTCTTCTGACAGCATGATATCACTAATGTCAGGATTTGGTCTGCCAGCTCCAGCACATATGGAAATAGGATGTTGCACATTTTGAGATACCGAGGATTGTAGGTAAATCTTCCATCACTTTTAGTTTGTGACTAAAAGTCTGCATAAATTCAAGAAAATATGTAGTCAAGAGAAAACTGATTTAAATTGCATGAACTTGAATTCATCCACTGGGATCTAAATATAAATTTGGGTCAAATTATATTTTATGAGAAAAGCCTGCGAGAAAGGGAACGACTGGATATTGGATGACATTGGGAAAAATCTCCTATTAATTTAGCTTCTCAATGCAGTGCAAGAAAAAAAGAAATATATAGGTAAATGTTTAAGCAAAAATATAATATATGGTTACTCTTTGACCTTAATTGAATCAACTGGAATTTATTACTGATGACTGGTGTGGATACATCCCTGTTTTCCTGTTGATGTTATCAACAAAGCTGTCAGCTAGACTTCATTTCGCTGACATGTAAGAGTAGGGATAAAGTATTATTAGTAGGGATAAAGGTCAAAACATTTCTTAGAAATATTTGAGAAAAACAGAAATCATCATTTTAGTTTATCAGGAATTTATATGAAGGGTTTTTTTTCTAATATATACCTAGAGGACACAGAGAGAAAAGTGTATCTGAAATGCAACAGCTTTGTAAAATTCAATTCACCCTTTACTCAGTACTTCATAGAGGTCTACAACAGTTTATGTGACATTTTCATAAGGAATAAATCATTCAAATTTATTTATAGTATAGATTCAGTCTTTAACTATTAAAAAACCTGAAAATGCACAGGACACCAATCATTTCTTCTGTGCCAAGATGCATTTCCATTTCAGATGGTCTCATTTATGAAGTGTGTTTCTAGTAGGACAGTGAAGGTACACTGGAACACTTGTACATTTCTATATATGGAGACTTCTTGCTTGATAAATTTCCCACAGTATTTAGATTGTAAGATATTGCTGGTTTATTGCTGAGACTTTCACAGTTGAAATTTCTTCTATTCTTTCAAAGTTTACCAGAACACACTTTTGGCTGACATAGTCCCATGTCAGTGAAACTGGGTTTTCTTGAGTTCAGCAAAAGTATAAGAAACATTTTTGTATTTGCATTTTTTTTATTTCCCCCGCATAGACCAGGTCCATCAGGTGATCTACTCGATGCCATCTTCATACAAACTTTCTCTTTCTTTTGGTCTTTTTCTATCACAGCCACAAAAAGACAAGCAATGCTTTGTCTGGAAGCATCAGAATATCATAATTGTCCTCTTCAGGCAGCTACTGTTGTGGCCTCAAAGGCAATAACCCAAATGGCCGCAGCCTTCTCTTCAGAAGCTCACTCTGGTCCTGTAGAACACTCTAGGCACTTCTTGAACACTTGTTTTAGATGAAAAAAAGAGGAAGATCAGCTTTTGTAGGGATCTCCATTCTCAGTGATACTCAAAACTCAATTTCACAATTCCTTGGGCAAGACGATCTAACCTCAAAGCTTGATCTAGCTGCAAATTTGTCACTGCTCTCATCAGAGACTTGGACCTTTAAAGGTCCTTTCCAAACTAAGTTTTTCTTTGATAGTAAATATCAGCTGGATGCTTTGTGTTCTATCTCTTAATTTTGAAAAGGAAAAACATACAAAACAAGCACATACTATTGTCTAAAATTATTTTTCACAATAACACAATCAAATCCCACTTTTCTAATGTTATCTAAGCAGTCACCATCTGTCTCTGGAGAGACAATTTTCTGTATCTCCATTATAATCTTTTCCTAATCAAATGGGGAATAGAGAAAATCTGAAGAGTCAGAAGAAAGACCAAATATGATTTAAGTCTGTGAGAATGTAATAAACCCAAGACTTTCAAGGTTTCCTAGTCCCCAGAATAAATAATAATTAAAAAAAAAATCCAACATATTTCAACTCATTTTTGCTCATAAGCTGTTTTTCTCATGGCTTAACCTTCTCACCTCATCCCTGAGTACCAAACTAATTAAATTTAAATTACTTTGTGGGAATGGTCCATGCTATCCCCACGGGCTTGAACCATGTCTAGCAGCAGCTAAAATCTCATCAAGAACCATGCTGACAAACTTACAGCTCAGATAAATCTATCAGTGCTCAACCCTGTGCACATACCCTGTTTAATTTACCAACCTATTATAGTTTAGTAGTCCTGATTTTGATATTTAAAGTATAAGTAGACAAAAGCAAAACTAGGAAGAATATATCTGAAAATAAAATAATAGATAATCCTTGCTTATTCATTCCTCTAAGTTCATCTTCTCTGCCATCAATACTAAATCTCAAAAGTGGAGGCAAGAGGGAAGGCTGGACATGGTCGCCCCCTGCCTTCCACTGCTTCCGAACTGAGGACTTAATGCTTGCAATTCTAATCAGCTAATTAGAACACAAATGAGTAGTCTGAAGGGGTTACTCTTTCATTCAAAGAAAATAAACTACCCTTGTTAATAGCATATTTTATATACACATTAAAATTCACCTGAAAAACTAAAATATTTGATATAAGAAGCAAGGGCAGTATTTTTTTTCTAGATGAAAAATTCATTGGCCTCTGAAATAAGTGGGTTTCTTTTTCTTTCTTCATCTTCAAGGCCTAATTGTCCTGAACATCAATAATACTTTTTTTTTATTATAAGCATCACATATTTTTGTTTTGCTGCCAAGTCTACAAGAAGCAAGATTTCAAAAATTCCTTTATTCCTGAGCTTTAAAAATATGCAAAAAGATGCTTAGAAAACTTTATTTTAAAGTAATAAAAATTACTTAATTTTTGTTTTAAAAATCCTCTTTTATGTGTTTAAAGAAAAAAATAGACAATTCCCAAAAAATTGACAATGTGATATTGATATTTCTGGATCTACTTTACCTACTCACTTTAGAATTGCAGACTAGTATGTATATCCAATTAAGGTTCAGAAACACCTTTTTCAAGGTTATCTAAACAAGCACATTAAGTTCTCTGACTTTATATAGAATCTATTTAAAGGGCAACACATTGTCTATAATGACACTAATATTTCAGTCTCACTGTAGTCACGCATTCCCATATTTTCACAGGTTTTCCTGCTTTGTCTGAAGGCCTTGTAGTACTTCAGAACTCGAAACCTGTCAACAAGTGAAAATTTCAGTTGTTTTAAGTATGATTTTGATGTCAAAAATGTCTGTGTAAAACTGGCACCTGTGAACTTTGATAAAATCTCCTTAGAATGCATGGAGACTGACATTTCCTACATCCAAGAATCCTAGGGAAAAATCCTTTTTATTCAAATACAGTTGGTAAAATACAGCTACATTTTTAAAAATTCCAGTATTTTAGCTAATGAGAAATTCGTAACAAGGTCCTTTGTCAGTTAATGCAAATATGTCCAAAGTGAGAAAATCTAGAATAATCACTGAAACTTTCCATTTGCATTCTGTAGCAGCTTGCCCTGCAAGGGGTCCTGCTGGCAGTGACACTTAATGAACCAAGACTTGCATTCTACATTAGGGATCCTGTGGTGTAATGAGAAAAGGTTGTATCTTTGGAGCTTATTTTCTTCATTCAAATACAGAAGTAAAGAGGTGCATAACTGAGATGGAATATGTGCTTATCCAAGCACACACTATATTTCTGTAGTATTTCTGTTTACTCCATGAAAAACAGAAAAGCAAAAAGCATCAAAACAATCTGCTGATTTTGCTGGTGAAGCTGAATCACCAAAATAGGTGATAATCACACCTTGACTTTGTTACAGGATGCAGAGCAACCTGAGTACCTATAGTGAATTCAGTTAAATGTTTCCTCTACATCTTATTGCTACCTTGCATTATTTGTTTTTTGTTCTTATTTGCCCTCTTCACTTAATACAGGTTAAATACTGATGGTAAGATAGTAAGATTTACATTAAGACATAATAGTACTTTCTGAGAAAATTTTAGCCCAGAAGAGTCAGATACCTTATGTGAAGACAAATTTCTCAAAGTAAGCAGGATGTTATTAAATGTGTTGTCCCAATAAATTCTCACATTTCACATCCTCATAGCTGAAGTTGTTACTTTCTTAGAACTGAAAAAAAAAAGAATTTGATGGATCATCGACTTTTGACCTTCATCGTTATGGTTGTTCCTTTTCCAGAATTTGACAGAAAAAGTTTGGCTGGACCTCAGAAATGTCCATGATATATTATTAGACTAGCACTTTATATCATGTTGTTCTGTGACATTTGTGTTCATCTCTTTTTTTCACTGCATAGTCCTTTCTAAAAAATAAAACCGTAAACAAAACCAAAAAACAAACCCAGAACCTAAACCAAAACCAAAACCAAAACAAACAATATCCCACACAAATACCAAAACTGAGATATGAATGCTGTCAGATTCTGTCAATGTTGAAAGCATTGCTCTGACTCAAGCATAACCTGAATTATGATTTTGCATGACTGGGAGATTAATATTCAGTATTCAATTCATTGTGGCTCACCTCTACAAGAGAATATCTCTAATTTATGAAATTTACACTGCTGACAAAGCATTGTGTTTGCAAAATTTCCAACCCTCTCGACCACTTAAGGAGTCTGTGTTCATAACAGGAATTTATGTGACATAACAGGTATAAACTTTAGAATCATCAAAAATTGTAAAGTTAAAAAAAAATGTAATTACATAAATCAACAACATTGTACACCTTCTCGTTATTTTATGTCCAGAAAGCACAGAGGTAGAAAACTAGGGTAAAGTCACAACTTTGCCTAGTGATCTTTACTATAAATCCCCTTACTGGATTTACATTTCATGAGTATTACTTATTCTTCTAATTAGTTACTTTTCTCAAGTTCTTATCAAGTCTGCCCTGTGCTGTTCATATCAACATTCCCTACTAGCTGAATTTTCAACTTTCCCATCACAGTCTTTGTGTTTGGGTGGAATTTGTAATTCACCATAAAAAACAATGCACATTGGAAATTGTATACACTAAATGTCTCTTCTCTCTTATATTTCCAAAAACTTGACAGAAATAATATTACAAGTACATTTACCCCACCATTTTCATGCTAATAGTATTGGTTTGTTTCCTATCTTCCTCTATTTGCACTTTGTCATCACCTGCCTTGTTTTATATATGTAGATTGAGTCTGCAGTGCAATATGACAACGGAATTTGCTCTTTGTCACCTCAGGTTTGCACATACTCATAAACTTATTTGCTTCCCAGCAACAAACTCCAGCTTTTCTATTACCAAAATAAAGCCACTTTCCTGAGAAATAGAAGCACACAATCATCGTATTTCTCTCAGCATCTGTGCTGTTTTATATCTTCTTATAGCCAGAATTCCCTAACAAGAGCCCCCAAAAGTTGTTTTGTCTTTGACATTGATGATGTGAAGTGGGACTCCTTCGTGGAAGATCAGTCACAGTCATCAGAAGTTCTCCTTGCTCAAACACCTAACACTTTTTGGTCAAAGTGATCTATTATTCCCACATTTAAGCTGACAGGCAAGACTCAGCAAAAGTAAAGCTTAAAATAGGATCCCTGTAGCAGCATGAATTAGAATATATTCTTATAAATTTTGGTCTGCATGGAGCATCAATTTTAAAATCCAGTCAAGAAAGAACAGGAGTTTGAATCATATGAACAAACCAATTCAAGAAACTGGATCTTTTCACTTTTACTGAAATTCACTGTACTCCCTGCCATGTGAAAAGAGGAGATTACTTTGACCTGTAGTTTTGATTTTTCTGTCAGCACCCCAGGAAAGCTGAAACCCTTGTGTCCTACCAGTCTGTCAGTGTCCCATTGTGGAGAACCTTTGCTGAACAGTCCTGCTGAATGGGAGGGTGGCTCAACTGACTTGTTCAGCATATAGGAGACCCCCCAGCAAGTCCCCTCAACTTTTCATCCAAGTATGTTCCCCTCTACCAGCAACTGCAAAGGACCAACAGTTTATGGAGTAACCATTTATTAATATAAAATTGTGACCCATCAAGGCTCAAGGACTATTGGTGACAGACTCTGACTGCAAAAACATATTCAAAGCAACACAAGGACAAGTTGTAACCACCAATGAAAGAATTCAGTACACACAGTGTGGCTTTTACCCCAACAGGTGTCCCTATGGGGGAGAAGA
>VWYP01002215.1:54001-71343 GCA_013400435.1 Pycnonotus jocosus | reverse complement strand
GCTGGGGCTGAGCATTTAGGATGTTCTGAGCACAGAGGTGATCCATGGCCAGGTGAGAGTTTGCTCTTCTGCACCTCCTGCCCTGCTCTGCCCTCACTTGGGTGATAGCATCACTAAAGTGCCCATGTCCACGCAGTGGCCAGGAGCCTCAGAGATCCTGGGAGACAGGAGGATTATCTGCTAGAAATCAGACCAAAAAAAGGTTGGTTTGCCTTCCTAAAATCTGCAGGTCCAGAATTAACGTCTCAGTTTATCCAGAACGTTCAACAGAACTTGATTAACAATCCCACTAAACACCTCCTAAATGAAGTTTTTATCCATCCAGCAGAGATCTGCGAACCAAGAAGCTCATTTCTTTCTGAGGATTCCTTGATCTTCAAAATGAACAAGGATCAACACTGATATTCACAGGAGCTCCTCGTCTTCTTACCTCAATTTTATCATTGACATTTGAATGCAGATTGGTGAGAAAATGTATGCTTCAGAAAAGACAAGGACAAGGGGGAATAGTTTTAAACTAAAAGAGGAGAGATTTTGATCAGATATTAGCAAGAAATTCTTCCCTGTGAGGGTGGTGAGTCCCTGGCACAGGTTACCCAGAGAAGCTGTGGCTGCCCCATCCCTGGGAGTGCCCAAGGCCAGGTTGGACACTGGGGCTTGGAGCAGCCTGGGATAGTGGAAGGTGCCCCTGCCATGGCAAGGGTGGAACTGGATGAGCTTTAAGGTTTCTCCAAACACAAACCATTCTGTGTTCTATAATTCCACAATTTAGAGATCGTATTTAGGACTCTCAGGGGTGTGTGTCCATGTGTGTGGCCTGGCACACAGTTTTTTAATTGGTGGGAGATAAAAATTTATCATTTTTGCATGTCATCATCTATCAAATCTGAGGTGGGAAGCACATCAGTGCTACAGAAACAAGATTAATGTCCCCAGTTAGGTTTGGATAGGAAATACGACACCAGTTGTAACCACCATAAACCCAGTGACATTTGAAAGGAAATCAGAGACCCTGGGCAAAGCCAGAGGAAATATACAGGAAGATTTCAGTCACAGAAGCAGTTTTTTCCCTACTTTGGCATCATGGCCGATAGAATGATGTCAGAGACAGGTTTTTTTAAAAACCTTATTTTTTTGCCCATCCAGAAACAGCTGCTAGGACCAGAATTCTGCTCTCTACGTGCTGTGGTGCCAAAACATTTTTCAGCTCACAGTGGGTATTTCTGTTCAAAAATGTTCCCCTCTACACACAAGAGCAGTGGTGGCTCTAGGGGTGCCCAGTCTTTTGTATCTTCCAGCAGCTGGAAGGAGAGGTGCTTTTGACACAAGCGTTTTTCTTTTTTCCATTTCATGGCAAGAAATGAGCCACACTTATTCAGCAAACTATATATGTTCGGGAATGTTTTATTTTTAACTCAATAAAAATGAATACACTGGAGAAGGACTGCACTGATCCTGGTCTTGGTGCAACAGTGAGGTGTATCCAGTGAAAGAACAGATCAGAGATTTAAAATGAGCTAAGAGAAAATATCTCATCATAGAACAGTCAGCCAGCCCATGGAATTCCCTCTTTCCAGACATTGATATCAGATATTGCAAGGGCTAAGTCTTCTGATAATTTCAAGTGTTGCTCATGCAGCTTTGTAGACAAGATGTTCATGGTGTTATGTGAAAAGCAGGATTTCAAGCTCATGAAACGCTTGAGCTGTAAGTTATTGCAGTCTGGGAGATAATTCTGAAGAAATATTGTACATACACAATAATTTTTGGCTCCTACTGGAGATAGGATATTGGTCTGATCCAGTACATTGATTTTTTGTTAAATATCAGCACATTTTACTTGGCCTTCCAATGTGCAATATTTTGTCTTCCAGTCCTAATCTCCCAAACAAGAGGGTTTTTTCCCCCACAAAATTTAAAAACAAGAAGAAAAAATGTCAACTTTGTTTTGTTCTGATTGATCCAAGATTACTTTTGTTTTGGTTTTCTTTTTCAACATTAAATTGATAAATATGTTATTTGCAGTCAAAGCTAAGATTTGCTTTATTTTGTTTAGTCACTAACTCATTTGGACTTGAATTTAAGCAGGTTTGCATAATGACAGTCTGTTGTGCTTCTTAATTTGGGAATTAGGGATCTTGGAGGAACCCTACTGTTTACCAGCTTCAGTAAAATATCAATTTAAAATTCATTCCAATGGGTTCGGTTTCTGCTCTTCCCTGTGGAGAAGCACCCCTCATGCTATGTGGTAAACTGATTCCAATGGCACCCCAATGAGCGGATAACCCAAATCTCTCTCACCCCACAGGCCACATCTCTGCACATGAGACCTCACAGCTGACAGTCCTGGGATGTGTTTGTTTGGTGACCGTGATAAGGAAACTCTTCTGAGTGAAGGGACTGACAGCTTGGGATTTTCTTCAGCCTTTTTCTAATGGTCAGGGCATTTCTGCAAATCCTGTGTCTACATAAAAATATTCTCAGTGAATCTGCTGTAAAAAGGCAACATTTTGAACTGCTAGAATAACAAATGCACTGATTAAGATTTTAATGTCTTCGTTCTCATTTTAGCAAGACCTACCATATACTGCTATTCTAGCACTTCCACTTTTGGCTAGAACTGTAACAGTTTAATTCAGGTTATTCATTCTGTTCTATGAAATGAGGACACAATTGTTAATGGTCACTGTCATTGTGCCTGACACCTTCCTTCTGAACAGCCTTGTGCTACCAGGACTGAGGTGACTGAGGTTAATGGACAATCAGCATATTGACATAAAGGAAGTTTTAGTCATAAAAATCTCTGAGGTCAGAAAATGGATTGAATATGATTTTGAGTTGCAGGATGACACTGGGAAATAAATTGGATGAGCTCATCCTTACCTTACTTGCAGGAAATCATTTACAGCAATACCTGCTCTGAGTGGGATTGATGTGGTTATGTTTCCATCATTTAGAGAATCAGAGAATTACAGAATGGCTTGGATTGGAAGAGACCTTAAAGATTGTGTAGTTCCAACCCCCTGCTATGTCTCAGAAATAAATCCCTTCATTTAGCAGTGATGAATCCCAAACTGATATCTTCTCTACGTTTCCCTAATATTCAAATCTAGAAGGCAAAGACTGGTTGAGATAGGGCCTACTCTGTTCAGTTTGATGGAAAGAATGAATGCAATGTACTGGAATACTCCAGTTTTGCTTTAAATACAGATTTTCCCATGCTCATCTGAAAAACAAAGCTTTGTACTTCTGTTATTTCCCCAAATTAATATTATGACATAATGACAATAATCACCTCCATATACTTATAACAATGTATTTTAGAACACCAGATGTATTTCAGAGAAGTCACATTTTGCCAGAAGTTAGTCTCTGTGTAACAGTGTCTCTTACTTTAAAAAAATAAAAAAAACCCCACATTGTAAAAGCATTAAAAGGAGTAGAAACTCCTTCTATAAGTATCCAGAAAGTCATATGGAGAGCTGGGGGCTCCCCTTGCCAGTTTTCCAAGGCACATGATGCTTCCTAAAGAGACCAAGTTGCTGCTTGCTGTATATTTTAGTACAGGACCAAAATCTGTCTCCGATGGTTTTGGACACCTTGTTACATCCCATTCCAAAATCTGTCAAGCATGTGATGACAGCTGAGGCACAGAGGAATACTTCTCTGGTTCAAGAACAAGAAGGCCCAGAAGGAAAATTTGCTGATTTGCTAAACTCTTTAAGTTTCCAGGTACAGCTGTAGGATACTGAGCATGTCGCTGTAAAGCATCACAAATATCAGCACTTTTGTCTCCATGGATTATTGAGCCAGGCATTTCCTATCTGAACTGTTCCCAGGTAACTTGGGCACTGCCAATAGAGCAATCCTGAAATCTCATGTTGACAGATAGAGCTGCATTTGCTTTCATCCAAATCCGAGTTGCCTAGAGGTTTTGATGGAACAACTTTTACAGGAGATTTCATACCAGAACTCTAATGACTTGTGTTTGCCATTATTGTACAGAAACATCTTGCCTCAGAGAAGCAAGAAACATAGTTTTGTGTGTATTTTTATTAGGATAAATGGTAGCAGCAAGGGTAACCAGTCCAAGAGAGTCATCTAATACATCCATCCTGGTGCTGCAATTCAGATAATTGTTCAGTGGGAAAGCATACACAAGGGGAAGAGGATTGTATTTTACTTAAATTTTGTGGCAGAGGTATTCCCCAAAATGTTATCCCCAGCTTAGTACCAATGAGACAATAAGATGTGGTGTCCTATTTTTTAGCACCAGATACCTACATGCTCTAAGAGCCTTTGTAGATCCATATGACTTTAGCTAAAGCACCTTGTCTTTGGTTAAAACCCATCTTGGACTGCAAAGAATTGGGACAGGCTGCCCAGGGAAGTGGTGGAGTTACCACCTCTAGAGGGATTTAAAAAACATGTAGATGTGGCACTTGGGGATATGATTTAGTGGTGGCCTTGTTATAATAATAATAATAATCTAATGTTAGATTATTAGTTGGACTTGATGACCTTACAGGTCTTTTTCTACCCTAAAAATTCCATGAGTCTATGAAAACAATGTGACAGTGCCCAAAATTAGATCTTGTGTGAAAATATACAGATGATTTAAGTGACTTTTAAAATCTTTCTGTGTAGGAACTATTCAAGAGCATGGTTTGCAGCCAGTCCATTTCAATCTCGTCTCCATATCTTTCCTGCCAGGAATCTTCCTCCTGCAGTGGACCTGGAAATATGCAGGGAAAGCAGCAATTTTACTCTGCAAAAACTCAGATCAACACAGCTGCAGTGAGGAAAACTTTTAACCTTGTCCCCAAGACTGTCTAGAATAGATGTTCTTATGCTGTTTTCTTGTGGGAATAAAATCCTATCTCTCCCCTGCAGGTATTCTTTCTCTCTTTATAGTAGCATAGTTACTGGGATCCAATTTAAAATGTTCAAAACCTCAAATTCCTCAAAAGGCAGCATGAAACTACACCTCACACAGCACTGCAAAAACAAGCAAGCTTTGATTTATTTCAGAAATGAAGTGTTCCTTCACTCTCACTTAAAGCTAGTTGTACCGGAGAGGTGTTAACCTGGCTAAAATACAGGGTTTTAAAGATTCTGATTCTTTTCCCAGCTTTGCTGTAAATCTGCATTTTGAGTGTAGAATTACACTCACCTCACCCAAAATTACCCAGCTGTAAGTCAGGCATCCAGTCAGAGTCCCTGTGGCTCCCTGGACAACGAGCAGAGAGAATGAAAACACAGAGAGGATATTTATTGTATTTATTACAATAAATATTGATAGACACATGCTCATCAATAAACACATGTTTATTAATAAATCAAGATTTTTAATAAATAAATTCTGATGTAGGTTGGATGTGTTTTGTTCTGTCTCTATTTACAGAAGGAGTCTAGATGACCAGTTTGGATTTTATTTATAGCTTTAGAGCAGATAGATCTCAGTATGATGAACTCCAGGTTTTTTTTTCAGAAGTGTGCAGTTATTACATCAGTTTCTCATCTCTGGGGAGCATTTTACAGACACTTTAACCAAGCTGGACCCCCCCCAAACCCCACTGCATTTCTTGCAACCTATCCACTCCTTTAAAATAAGAACCCTTTTAGATTAACTAGTTTTGTACTTGTTTTTGTTGCTAAACCCCATCATTTCCCAGGCCCTGGCTGAATTGTACCACAGGAGCACTAGGTGGCAATGCTGTAACAGCGAAAACTCCAGCAGCTCCCTAAAACACAGCGATCCCAACCACGCTGCACAGGCACAGAGCCAGCTCAGAGCTGCTGCCACTTCTTCAGTAGGACACGGTTTGGATTGTCCCCACTGTGCTGGACACTGGTGAGGACACACCTCCAATCCTGGGTTCGGTTCTGGGCTCTCCATGACAAGAAAGACATTGAGAGAGAATGGGAAGAGTCCAGAGAAGGGAACAGAGCTGGGGAAGGGTCTGGAGCACCAGGAGCAGCTGAGAGCTTGGAAAGGGGCTCATCCTGGAGAAAAGGAGGCTCAGGGGAACCTTCTGGCTCTGCACAACTCCCTGACAGGAGAGTGGAGCCAAGTAGGTGTTGGACAAAAGTAATGCCCCCACGTTGTGCCAGGGGATGGTTAAGCTGATTATTAGAAAAAAAATTCTTCATAGAAAGGGTTGTTAAACATTGGAATGGAGCGCCCAGGGAAGATGGGGAATCACCATCCCTGAAGGCATTTAAAAGGTGGGTGGATGTGGCACTTGGGGACATGGCTTAGTGGTGACCTTGGCGGTGTTAGTTCAACAGTTGAACTCGATGACCTTCCAACCTTGAACTCGAGCCCTTTTCCAATCTAAATGATTCCATGATCCTGTGGTTTTGCTTGTTTAGTCTTGCTCTGAGTGAGGAGTAGGTGGTTGATTTGTTTCCACTTTCATTATAAAGCAAAGATGATGACCTGACATTTAGCACGAGTTTGGTCTTCTCCATATCATTTCCAGTGGTTCCAGGGAATATTGAATGGCAAATATTGAATGAGGAACACACAGGAATGAGCTGACAGTCCTGCCAGGGGTTCAACCATCTCACTGGGGATAGTGAAAACTAAAGCCTGATCCTGATAATGTGGGTGAGATCATAAAAATCTTCACTTGTGCTTCCCCTTTCTGTATGTAGTACTTGCAGTGAAATCAAACACAATATTCTTGATATGAAATCTTGAATGTCAACAGCTTTTGCTAAGATAAGTGCTTTTGAAGACAAAAAAGCCAGTGCAAGTGTTCTACAGCTACCAGTTCAGTACAGCACAGCCAGAAATCTGGGTTTAATTGACTCCAATACAATTTAATACAATTAATCAATATTATCAGGTCATGATTTTGAGGGGCCTCTCCACCCTTCCAGTATTTATTTTAATCCATTTTAATTCATATAATTTACCATTTTCATAAACTCTGTGAATTGCATCTATGGTTACCTGCAGAATAAGGAACTGTTCTGGTCTGAGTTTATCCCATCACTACAGGAACTTGTTTTTAATTTACTTTTGTGGAAACAGTGTATCCTGTTGATAACAAAACATCTCTCAGAACAGAAAACCCCTCCCCATATCCCAAGGTGAGTAGAAGATTCTTCTTCCCTATTTTGGCCCTAAAATGCCTTTATAGTTCCATCTACTTTATATGACAGTTGGGCTTGATGATCTTTAAAGTCTTTTCCAACCTTAGTGAATCTATGATTCTATTCCAAATGTAAAGCTAAGTAAAAATAAATTTAAAAAATGAATGGATGCACTTCCATGGACTTGTAAGAGTTTTGCATGAATATGTGTAGCCAAGTGTGTGAGGTTGTTTCATGCATTTCTACTTAAAATGCTAAATTTAGACTTTCTAGAAATTTTCTAATAGGCAAGAATGAGTAGTGCTGCTAACCTAAAAGACAAGTACATTTTCCTCTTTAATTCTCCCATTTATATTGATTTTTTTCCTCACCAAAATTCATTAGAAAATATTTTCCACAAGCTTGTAAATTTAGCTACTCTGGGTGGAGTTGGTTTTCTTTTTGGAGCAGCTCATCGATCCCAATTTCACAAATGATATAAACATAAGCTGCCTCGAAAAGATTCCTGCTTTTCCCCTGTCTTATCTGACCACCATTTCCACCCCCTCCCTAATCACTGAGCTCTCCTGCAGTATGTCAGAGCAGGGAAATTGACTGTTTAAATACATTTTTTCTTGTTTGTTTGGAGAAATCCATGGTCTGGTTGGTGATTGAGGAAATAATACTGCAAAAAACCAACCAACCAAATGAATAAATCAATAACATCCAAAAAGCAGCTTCTAGTCCTGAGGAATTTTGTGGGTTTGGATTTTGTTTGTTCCCTTAATATGTCATCACAAGATGAGAAAGGAAACAAGAAAAGGTTTTATTGCTCTTATGGAAAGAGCAGTTTCTTTTTTAGACTCAGAGCCATCCACTTAGACCAGAATAATGACAGGAAAGAAACAGAGGATTTTTGCTGGGGTTTAGCCATGTGATCCTACTCAGGCTTTGACAGCAGAGCGAAGTTGGGCTGATATCTGAAGAAAAATCAGAAGCAGTTATAAGGTGGAAAGTTTAAAGGAGTGAGAGGATGTGCATTTCTGGCCTTATTCATGTCTCATTAGCTTCTGGCACTGTAAATTGCCTAGACCAGCAGAAAACACTTGTTCTTTCTCTTTTCTGATGCAAATTTTTTGAAAAAAAATTTGTTATGTCAGGGAAAAGATATGGTGCCCAAAGAAGAGGCCGGACGTAACATTTTCAAAAGTATCAGGGATGGCAATTAAGAGTTTATCTCCACCATTCCCCCTCCCAAACAAGTTTATCTCCCCATAATTCCCTCTGAGAAAACGTATCAGCCATTTTTCAAAAGTATATTCTTGCCATTAGATTCTCCATGCTTGTGTGCTCAGTAAATAAATCCCTTTGACCAGGACAGGGATATGAGAACATCTATAAAGGAATTAATTTAACACATACTGCAACCAGTAGTGTTTGAATGATCCCTTTTTCTCATTACATGCCTTACTGGGAATTTCCAGAGGTTGTTGGATGCTGAAATATGTGGCTAAAATTTCAAGCCTTTTTGAAATGATCCTACACTTCCAGACACCAAAATATCCCTGATCTGGTCTCACGGATCACGGTGAAGTGACAGCCAAATAAATACCCCAGCAACATCCAGAGCTTCCTTTTCCTTATTAATTACAAAATGAGTGACTCCAAACTCCCAGATGAAAAAAGGTAGGGAAGAGCAATGCCCTTCTCCTTACTTGGGGAGACACCATGACTCAAGAGAGGCATTTTAAAAGTCACAGGGCTTCCTTTACACACAGCATTTGTGGTTCCTGTGTGGTTTAGCTCCTACACTCTTGACAGAATTCCCAAGGAGGAACGCCAGTGAAGAAATTTAAGATTGAAAATAGGCACATGAACTCAGTCAGACATCCTGGAACTGGGTAAGGCAACCAGATCATTAGAGCAGCTAGAACAGTCCTGAAAAATGCCATATTCTCTGGAAATCTTCTAGCTGGATGCAAATTTTTAAAAAATTTTCTTTGACTTTTCAGAAAACGGCTTCCACCTACCCATCCTCTGCCTTTGAACCTCCTTCCCATTAATTTTCACATCCATATTTTTAATAAAATACTTTGGTAAATGGCGGTGCTTTCAAAAAGCCATGACCAAAAAAATGCTTTTATTTATTAAAGTTGAAAGCTACAATTAGGAAGATCTCTATGATTGTTTCAACACAGATAATTAAAAATACATATTGGAGTTAAAAAAACCCCAAACCAACAAACCACAGACCAAAACATCTTTTTTTTCCCTTTTAATGATATTTTCTTCTGCATTCAGAGCAAATATCTTTCAAATAAGCAGAGGAAATTCAGTGACTCATAGAATCATAGAATGATTTGGATTGGAAGGACTCGATTTTCTCAGCCTTTCCTCATAGCAGAAGTTCTCCACCTCTTTATCTATTTGGTGGACTCCTCTGGATTTCCCCCCAAGGTCCATGTCCTTCCTGTGCTGGGGACTCCAGGGCTGGATTAAATTGCTTGCTATACCTGACTCATTAATGTATGGTTTCACTGGGCAGTTTCACCTGTTGTAATTCCAATCTCAGACAGGCAAGGACACACATTCCAGTGAAAGACACCATTCTTGATGCTCCTTGCATCCAAACCCAGTGTTTTGAGGGTAACCTGGGCCTTCACCAAGCTTCATTTTGTTACAGCCGTTAAGGCAAAAGTGGCTGTGAGAAAGATGATAATTCTGGCACAATGACTGGGAAAGTTTCACGCCACAGTGCAGCATTCAACAGTAATTAGAGCAGGAAAAATTAAGCAACTCTTTTTGTTTTAATGGTGATGTGCAGTCTTTCAAGGATACAGCTACAGAGTCCATGACTTTCCCCAGACACATTAAAGCAAAGCTTTCATTTTCCTGCACCTCTCAAACCCATAAATTCTGTTGGATTACACACCAAGTTGATTTAAAGTGGTTGCTCAATGAAAAGAAAGTCTTGACTCTAAATTTCAATGCTTTGTAATATTCTGAAGGAAGCCTCAATTTTCTTTTGTGGACAAAATGAGACTTTTCACTCTTCACTTCAAATTGTGACGTTTTTATTGCTGCTATTATAGATAATCACTGGGATTAGGTGTTTTTTTTTTTTTACCTGGTTGAATTAATTTTTTTTCTTATTTTTTTAAAGGAATCACTTGATTACTCCAAGCAGAACTCACTCCTCTGGAGTTTCTGTCCCACCTGTGCAGATGTTTAGGTCATGCTGTGTGACTCAAACCTGGACAATGCACAGAGGGCTGAGCCCTCCACTCTTTGGGCACTCGAGATTCCCACTGAAGCACTGAGTGCTGGATTCAGCTTTCCACAGCAAACATATGCCAATACACAGATGGTCACACCAGCAGAATTTTCCCACAGACATTCACTCGATATTTTTAAGCAAAAAAATGTTTTCCATGTGTCCTCAGACCTGTTGTTCACCCAAGTGTTCCAGGCAATTTAACCTGCAGGCAAGTTTGGCTTGTTTTTATTTCCCTGAGAAAAGCACAGGGATACAACGGCAAAAAGAACCTCAAAAAAAAAAAAAAAGCTGGGAAGAAGATGAATGAGCCAGATGGACAGAGGGACTGAGAGTTTGATATACAGAAATAGTTTTCTTGTAGAAAATCCAGAAGGATGTTTAGAGAACACAGACTACAGATTGTAAATGGGAAGAGTTCAAAGTGGGAACCGGGTAATCCAAGACAGGCTTGTGTAGGCTGGGAAGTAAATGTGTGTGTGACACACAAAGGCTTACCTCTCAAAAGAAAAATTCCCTTTTCCCCCCTGAAAAACAAGGATTTTCACTTTGAGGTAAATATAGATGAGGCTGAGGCACACTGAATAACAGGAACACCAACAGGAGGATGAAGCACCCTCTGGAGAGATTTGCCTCCACAGACCATGGTAGAAAATCCAGATGACTAACTGGGATGAAGGATTATCTTTTACAAGATCCTAGTGAAAGATTACCAAATCAACTGGATAGTGATAGTGATAGTGAAAGATTATCAAATCAAGGATAGTTTTAGCAGTCTTGGGATACTGCAGTTCTCTGCAAGCTGTAGAGCCCTGCCTTGAAAGAAAAGCACTGATGCTACTGCAGCCTCAATGNTGTAGATAAATATGTATATAAATATGTAGATACCAGGCATTCTTGAGTAACAGTGTAACCAATGATCATTCTCACCCCCAAATATTTCAGCATCTTAATAATTGCACCCCTTCTCTGTCCCACTTGGGAGATTCAGTGAAACTGTTGGGTTGCTTTTTCTGACTCAGTTTCATGGATAAAACCAGAACTGCCGGAAGACACTATATTAGTGCAATAAATATAAAAAGGGTCTTTTAGCCAAGCCTGTTGGTAGTTTGTTAATTTAATTGATTTATTCAGTAACTGATTATTGGAAGGCTTAAAATTATTTATCACTCCCCAGTACACTTTCAAGCAATCATTATTAAATTCTGAGTAGCTGGAAAATTTAAATTTCCTATTTCAATACCCTCCTGTCTCTCTGCCCCTTCATTTAGATTTCTAGCAGGCTTTTGTGACTATCAAATTTCTCAGTCCTTCCCTTCCTCTCTATTTTTTCTTTCCTTTCTACAGGCTTGAATTCTCCAAGACCTCACAAGTTTGCACCCTGCTCTGCTCTCCCTCTTATATCTCTCACCTCCATCTTCTTAAACATTCCAACCTCTGATCTAATACAGGCTCACCACCCTTCGCTGCTGCTCCAGGCTTGGGTCCTGTGGGGATGATATCCATGGTGTCAATCAGCATCTCCCTGTTGCCTTCACTGCAGCAACCTCCAATTTACCCCAGCTGAGGATCCAGCCTTCTGCTGCCAAAAGTATTAATGATTTTGCAGAAATATGGGTCTCTCTGTCCCTCTCTTTCTCTTTATTTTTTTTTTCTTCTCAGCATGAAAGTTCTAATTACAAATTGCTGAAGGCTTGCTACAAATAAAATTTAAAGAAAAAGGGAGAAAAAAGATACCCTTTTGACTCTGCATTTTCTGTCACTAATTTACTGAAAGGAACTGGATCTATGTTTTCACCCAAATAAATATTTCTCCTCATGAATACTGAGAACAACTATTCAGTGAAATATCTCCGTGGAGAGGTTTTAAACTTATTTTCACAGCTGTGAGTTTGTTCAGGCTGATGTTACTGGATATCAGTGCTCTGAATTATAGTGACATTACCATGGTATAATATGAACAGAACCATCCAGCCTGGCTTCTTGCTCCCTGGAAATACCAGTTATCCCACCTCCCAGTATCTTCAATCCAGTGGATGGGATGTGTGCCATATTTTTATTTGTTATGATTATATTAAGGATGACAAGTGAAGACTAAAGGCGACATTGCTGCTGGTAGGACAAACAGTGTGAGGCCTTTTCCCTGCCCCTGGGGCCAGCTGCAGCAGGGACTATCCTGATTTCTCCTGGGACCCCTGTCAAGGTGTGCCGTGGGAAAACCAGCTGGGTCATGGCAGCATTTAGTTTGCTTTGTGATGCTTGATGGACCCAAAACATCTTGCAAAGAAATGAGACAAAAGGGAGAGTTGCTGCAGAGAATGGCCAGTAAAAATGAGTCTCTTATGGGATTCAGGTGGTGAGGAAGGTACAGGAGCCCTAGAACTGAGTTCCTGCCAGAGGCCTCCAAACCAGCTGCTGCTCCATTAGAGGACAGTTGAGGTTGAAGTGACTTCTGGAAGTCATCTGGTCCCTCTCCTCCCAAGCTGGGTCACCTAGAGCAGATCACCCAGGACCAGGTCTCCATCTGGAGAAAGAATATCTTATTTCCATGGCTGCACTTTAATTAACAGCCCTCTGATGGTTACAGGCTCAACAATCTTCACTGGAGTATCTTCCTCCTCCAATTATCATCCTGCATAACTCACAGTGTGCTTTCTGCAACTAGCTGGTACCTAGGAAAGAATAGAAGTCCTGCCCACATCACTAGAAATAGTTCCTGTAGGCATGGAATGACCTTATTCTGTCTTCTGAAAAGACTATTTACCTATAGTTTGCTGTCACTTACCCCTGTAAGATCCCATCAAAACAAAGATGTAGAATTGCACATGTCCTTGGCAGAAGTGCAAATGACAAAATACAGTAAAGACGATGGCAAAGTGGATTCAGAGAAGATGGGGAAGTAACACATTTCAGCTGCCTGAGCCTATGGACCATGAGCTTAAAGGATTCCTGAATCCTCCTGGAGATGTGACTGAAGGCAAGGAGGGATCATTGAATCATGGAACAGCTTGTGTTGGATGGAACCTTAAATACCATTTCATTACAATTCCTGTGCCATGAGCAGGGACACCTTCCACTAAACCAGGTTGCTTAAAGCCTCATCCAAGCTAGCCCTGAACACTTCTAGAGATGGGGCAGTCACAGCTTGTCTGGGCAAATATTCCAAGGTCTTTCTGATATCCATAGTTGCTCTTGGCTCAGCAGATTCATTGCACACTGGGTAGCTTAGTCTTAAAATGAGCCTTCCCCAAAATGTCTCATCACATATCAGCCACTGAAATTGTGAAGAAAAAAAAAAATTATATCTTTTGAAATGAATACTTTTAAGATTTTCACCTCCTCTAGCACCACTACTGTCACCAGCACAATGCTCCAAAACTGGAGTGAGACACTACCAGTCATTCATATTAACAAATTTGTTTATATATTTGGGATCTATGGTAGGTTCCAGCTGGTTAAATATGGTCATGTATGGACATTTGAGGCATCCTGTGATATATGCACAGAGTGGTCTGGTCTGGCACTGGGTTTGCAGGAGATCTGTGTCCTTATGGAGCTGCAGAGTCCTCCCAAGTGACACTGAAATAAGGAAAATGAGCCCTGTCTGCAGTGCCCCTACAAAGAGCAGGGACAATCATCTCATTGCCTTTTTCTTAGAAAACTCTCTGATCTCTGCAGAACAAGCACCTGGAGACTGTTCACCTCCTGCCATGAAGAGTTTGTCTATGGTTAATCAAACAACCCAGATTATCTACAGAGAAGCCAACAGATTTCCTTAATCCTTAGCAGTGAGCCTACTCTTCCCAGCCCCTGAACATGTTTTAGTTCAGCTGATCATTGCTCATCCTCTTATGGTTTACAAGGCAGGTCATGAACTTGGAGTATAATATTCCAGCACTTACGTTTTTAAAGTGCAATCCATGTACCATTTTAAGCAGAGAAAATACTCAATTAGAAGGCAGCATGATACTCCGAGTACAATGCTATGTGACAGGGCAAACAAGAGAAGTAATTGTATTTGTTTAATTCAAGAAATCGAGTGGACAAGGGTATCCAGACCTTCCTCTTACCCTTATTACTTGTTTCAGTTTTGATGCTGGTATATTTTTCCTCCTGTTTAATAGGCAAGGCAGCTGACAACTGAATTAGTACTCTTCCCTTAGTATGCCACTGGCTCATGACAATAGCCTTAGGGGTAAGATATAGATAACTGAGAAGTTTTCTTGCTGTTGTGATATATTTTTTCATATGGTTAATAAGGCAATTGAAATGACATCCTGTCACAGTGGTAGAATCCCGTGAATCCGTGATGTCCCTTGCGTTGCCACTAGGAGGAGATGCACTGTGGATTATCCCCCACGCCTTTTCTTGGAGCGCACGTTGAGAGGATATGACAGCCTGCAAGCTCAAGCGCCCCTTTAGTGCTGCTAAGGATTAGCTACTGTTTATTATCACTAATGGGAAGGGGCTTAGGGCTGAATTGTTGTTGCTCCACTGCGGATTTTGTTTCAAAAGCCCCCAAAGAGTGCCCTTATATTCCAATCAGGGAGTTCAGCTAAAGTAACACAAATAAGAGAATCATCAGCAATTAAAACAAAACAAAACAAAACTATAATAATGGCTAGATCTGCATAAGAAGACAATTAACTGCTTTTAAGCAATCTATAGCTTTCCTTAGAGTCTATGAAAGCACATTGGGCCCAGATCATTTCCAAAAAAAGCAAGTTGGGGTCCTGATGCCAAGTCCTGTTATTGCCAGAGTAAATCAAGGAATTTGCACTGAAGGCCAAATCAGCTGAAGCCTCTGCTGGCTCTCTTTGCATCAGGATGCCTTGTCCTGAAATGTGTGAAAGGCAAAGTGAGGACCCAGTGCTGAGCACCTTGAGAGGGCAGGGCTTTTGTCAGCAGAGATCTCCATCAGCGCCAGGAGCTGCTCTAACATAGTAATTGATTATTTCCCAAAGGCCTCTGCACCATCAGCTCTGATTCACATAAAACCAGCACCTCCCTTCGAGCATCCATGAGAGCTCCAGTGGCTGCAGGGGAAGGAGGTAATCGGAGTGGCAGGGAATGCCCTGTTCTCAATGGATGGGCAATTGCCCCATGGGCAGGCAGAAGTGGGAGGTGGATTTATGCACAGGCACATATTGTTCCAGTGGCCCCTGCCTCTGAACACACTGCCTGCACTCGAAGGGCTCCAGCTTGAGTGTTGCTGGTCCTTAATCTGATCAGTGTCTGAGCACAGAGCTCTCAGCTGGAGCTTGGCTCACTGCACACAGACCATTGGAGCACGTTTAGCTCACAGCTCCTGAACTGGTCACTGGAAAACTACAAAGACATAAATAAAAGAGTAGAATTTTCCCTTAATCATTCAAATAGAGGCACAGTGTGTATGTATACACGTATATTTCTTTTTTGCTTTACTGTTGAAAACCATCTGGGGTTCCATCCTTTCTCCCCTGCTTTGAGGATCCCTATGTGCTCAGATCTGTCACATCCCATGCTTTGGGAATGCTCTGTATTAATTCTGTCCTATAGAATTACACCTCAGTTTTCAACTACTTCTTCACCTGTGTGACCTCCCTGGCACTGCTTCCTTTAGCCAAAAGCCAGTGGAATCTGGAGAATGGGTTGGACAGTGGTGGTCAAGCAGCCAGAGAGAGCAAGTTAATGGAAACCTTCACTTTCAACATGGGTCCTTCCCAGCAGGTGACCTAATGTCCCCATCTATGGGGACTTAATGATCTGGAAGGTCCTTTCCAGCCTAAATTATTCCATTCTGTGACCTCATGACCAGATCCTGCTCTGCAAAGTGAATTTTGTGAGCTGTTAACCAATACAGTGTTGGTCATGTAGATATTCTGGGCACAGCCCAGGGGTGTTTAATGGCACTTGAAATGCCAACTGCTGACCTGCTGCTCCAGAAGGGAATGGCTATCTGTAACCCCATTTTACACTTGGTCATCCTTCTGGTAACCTGGTAACGTTCAGGTAACCTGGGTGTCCTGAGGGCTCTCAAGTGACACTGGACCCCACTGTACTAGGATGGGATTAGCTTATTTTTGCCCTTATTTTATATTTATTTTTCTAATATAAACCCCTGGACTTTGTGCAAGTTTGTAGCTGAGCAGTTCAGAGGCAGAAACTATTCAATTCTGCATTTTCCTGGAAGGAACAAAAATACACCCAAATTCAATCACATTTTTTTAATGGTTTCATTGAAATAGAGCTTTAGAAAAGAAAAACATTAAATGACTTGGCATAGACTTTTCTTTTTCAAGTTAAATATTTGAACTTTCCACTTCAGAAGAATGTTTTATTTTAAAATCAACTTACATTTTTAAAGGGAATAATAAAGAAGTGATAAATTAGACCAAGATACTTTGCTATTTCAGCCCTTACTGACAGGAGCCATGATCCTACACACAGGTATGCACAATTTAAGACTAAGGACTCTCTCCAGCTTTTCCTCTCTGCTTGGGTGCTGAGAATAACATAGGTATATTTTTTTTCAGGATGGAAACCCAGCTGAGTTATATCTGATATTCTGTATTTGGAAGCAATGAGTGTGTGAATAATACATCTGAGTAGGCCTGAAGATTTAATGGCATGACAGGAGAGGTGCAGAGTACTGCAGAGCAAATAGCAGATTTCCAGTAACTTAAAGAAAATTTAGAGTTAAATAATGGCATATGAGGGTCCAGATAGTGATCAGCAACTCTTGATATTTTGGCAAAACCAAATTCTATGAGGCTACATGGATGGGAATTCAAAAGCAAGTGCTTTGTTCACGTAACTAGTGCTATGGACCTGAACATCAGAGACCAATAACAAAGTAGGTCTGTTGGAAGAAAAGTTCTCTGCATCTGGACTTTGTTTTCTGCTATAAAAACCCACACATGTAATGAGATTACCCAATCTAAACTTCTCCTCATGCCACTTGAGGCCATTTCCTCTTGTCCAGTCACTTGATACCTGGATGAGA
>VWYP01002215.1:219-53576 GCA_013400435.1 Pycnonotus jocosus | reverse complement strand
TAAATTCAAAAAATAAACCAAAAAAAAAAAAAAAAAAAAGAAAAAAAGAAAAGTGTAACCGAATAAGAGCAAATAGATCAGACCTGAACCCTTTGAAGGTTTCTAGAACTTGTGCTATTGACAGTTTCTTTCCTGAATTTGCTTTGTCTTTTTGCCTGGTGAGAATCTGACTGCTGTTTTAGGGACTACTAGCATATTCTACAGAGCACTAAATTTTACAGTACCCCTACAGTAAGCTTAATACCTTTTATCTTGAATACTGTAGTACATGTACCTTTATTTATAATGCATTGTACAGCCTGTGATGCTCACTGGTGCTGTATTTTTACCATTAGCACTCCAGGAAATGAAAGCACTGTAGCTTACATTAGGACAGGGGCAATTCATGGCAGTCTTATTTGTCAGGGCAGCTTTCATTTAAATTGGAGCCTGAAGTGGTCTGTAGGAATAGGGAATAAACAGCTACTAGGCCAAAATACTAGAAAAAAACCCCTCAGATTGGGAAATGATGGCCCACAGAAGTTCATAATTTTGCTTTTCAGCTCATTCTTGAGATGCACAGTGGAGCAGAGGTGGAAGGATCTGAAGAGTCAGAAACTAGTGACTGAAAGAAGAGACCTCTGTTACCTGATGGTATTAGGAATGGAGAGAAAATGTAGGAAAGAGTAAAAAGAACAAAACCTGAAAAAGAAAGGCTTAGAGAATGGAAAACATAAACTAATTCATAGCTTCAAATTTAGGAACACGGCTGTTGCCTAATTTAGTTGTGCCACACTCTCTGAAGTCCTTTCCTTGAGTTCAAGGGGAAGTTGGGGTTTCTGCCATCAGCATTTGGGGTCCATTTCCTCTTCAGATGGTGAACAAACCTCTAAAAAAGCGCCAGTGCTCTTGACTCATAGTGAGGTTAAAGTGAGAGGACCAAATTGAGTGACACAATGCCCCTGAGTGACAAGAGAAAAATATCTACTGAGGCCAAAAGTGAGACAGAGGAAAGGAATTAATGCATGTGCCACAAGGAGAGTGGAGGCAGCTCCATCATGTCCTGTGACACCTTTGATGCATCACCACAAGGCTGTTGGCTGTGTCTGCACCTGAGCACAAGGGACAGGCTGTGCTGGTTTTGGCTGGGGTAAAGTTCTTCACAGTAACTGGGGCTGTGTTTGGGTTTTGTGTTGAAAACAGCGTTGATAACACAAGGGATAATTTTGCTGTTCATAAACAGGGCTTGCACAGGGTCAGGGTCTTTCTGTTCCTCACCCCACCCCAACAGAAAGGTGCACAAGGAGTTGGAAGGGGGCAAAGATGACCCAGCTGACCAAAGGGATGTTCCAGGGCAGATGGTATCATGGTTGGCAATAAAAGCTGCTGGGAAGAAGGAGGAAGGTGGGGAATGTTCAGCTTTATGGCATTTGTCTTCTCAAGCAGACATTACACGTGAAGGAGTTATTTCTCTGGATGTGGCTGAACACCTCTCTGCCTGCAGAAATTGGAGAATGAATTCCTTATTTTGCTTTGCCTTTCTCCACAGATTTTATTTTACCTGTAAAACTGTTTTTATTTTGTCCAGCAAGATGCTTCATTTTTACCCCTCTGATTCTCTCCCTCTTTGAACCAGAGGGAGGTGAGTGAGCAGTTTCCTAGCGGGATTAAGCCACAACAGTGAGATCTTGGATTCCAAGGTGGGCAGTGCAGAGCAATGCAATCCACAGTTTTCCACTTGGGGCTGAATACCCCGGAGCTGACCAACCCCACTGGGAGGTTTGTATCTGGACAGAGCTAAGAAAACTTTTATCATCTGAAGGAAGGTCCTAGACCCAATGTACTACTACTTAATTTTAAATTTATTTTTGCATTAGAACCCACACCTTTGGGAAGAGCACATTTTGTTATTCTACAAAACAGATTACAAGGAGGTCCTGGTCCTGCTGACAAAGTACGTGCTGCTGATCAATGGCAAACTTGTATTGACTGAAACACCATCAAGCCCAAAAGATGAAAGCAAACTAGGAATGTTGTGATCTTTTTTTTGATTGTTTGCTGGCAATAAACTATGGTACAGTAGAAAAATGGGGTTGATTCTGCTTTCTCTTCCCAATGTGTAAAAGAGGAGTAATGCCACTGAATTTAGTGGAGTTTGTGAGAGTAAGTGGAAAATCAGATTCAGGAGCTCTATCGAACCCAACACCACATCTTGTAGGAGTCTGCATTTCCACTTCTTTCTCACAGGAGCTCTTTGTTTGTATTTTTCCCCTCTGTGTCTGCCTTTATTTTCCTTTCCTTTGAAGTTTTAAATCCTAGAAGTGACCAATCTTTCATCCTTAATCTGCAGCATTCAAATTAAAGGGAATGGTCTATAGATTCTAGGATTTTCTGCACACTATGGCTAAATCCTAGTGGAGTCCCCTACGAGCTAAGAAAGCCAGGAGAAGAGTGTGAAGTTAATTTTATCTAATCAATATGCCACATGCAATCATGTCGTGTTCATTAATAGGCAACAAACAAGCAAAAGCCCTACACAAATTTCCCCTTTTTAATGTATTGTTGTTTTATCAAGTGATGGGCTGGCCAAAACATGTTCAGAGATCTCAGTAATTCCTGTTCTTATTAATCATTGCAAAGCCTTGAAATTCCCAAGATTCCATAAATCTTCCTGCAAGTGAACACTTCTAAAATCCTCTTTGTGTTATTGCAGTAATAAATATGATCATTTTTCATAGCAAACCTGTCTATTGCTTTAAAGAAAATAGATAGACTGTAAATAAGTGCATTTTCCTGCAGTAACATTAAACGAAAAGGTTAAGCTCCTACTGACAGGAAAGATGTATTTGCAAGTGATTAGTTATATTTCTACCATAGCGCTTGTCTGTGTTCTTCTTTTGATGTTTAAACAAAGCTCTTGAACACACTGGGTTGTAGTCTCTGATGTTGATTTGTAGGTAGGACTGAATTCCAAACACTGTTCTCGTAGGCAGGCATTAATAAAAAGGAGAGACTTTCTTCCTGCTGGTTAATATGTGACTAAGCTCTCCTGTTTTAGGCCTCAATCTGTCAAGAACAGGTGTATAATAGGGGAGTCCTTGAGGCGCAAAGACTGCAGCTATACACAAAGGGTTTTGTTCAGCTGCACTCAGGACAAATGTTGAAACACCAATTTACAAAATTGTTTTGACACAGAATTATTTTATGGCTATTATGACACAGACATAAAATTATTTAGGTTATCCGGGCCCAAGAGGATTGGTGGGAACTCCAGGTGGACCTAACTAAACTACTGTAGGTAATTGGGCAACACAATGGCAGATGAAATTCAACACAGACAAGCGGAAGGCAAAATGTGTTGGGAGAAGAGTTTAAGTGCTAAAAGCCCCACAGACTTGAGGGAGGTCAGATCCTTGAAGGACTGATAAGAACTGAACAAATCTCACTCAAAACATCCAGCTTGGTTTAGATGGCAAATACGTAGAGAACAGGGATAAAAATAAATTTTTCTTTTATATCACATTTCAAGTTGCAAATAACTTCTTACATTTCAGAGAAAGGCAAATCATTAACAGCCAAGATATTTCCCCCCAAAAAGAGTCTCTCACAACAAATATTAGACTAAAATTCAGAAACATGAATTGGAATTGTAAGCATTGCCTAAATATAGACTGTGTTGTTCCTGAATGTGCAACAAACATGTCACCATGGATTCCTTCCAGGTATTGAAGTGAGGCATTTTGATTCCTCTTGCAGCAGAAGCACATCAAATAATTATTCCAACACCTAAATCAAAATATAGGGATAAACTGAAGTCAAATTACACTTTAAAAAAAATCCAGAAGCTAAGTGCATCTGCACTGGTCAGGTGCCAATAAGCCACATCCTCTCAGTGCCAGGGAATTCCACCTTATTTAAATAAACTGTATTTATGTAAACTTCATCTTCTAGACACTGGATGTTGTTATGCCCCTGTTAGCAGGGCTGACAAGCTCCCTGCTATCAAACATTTCTAAGTACCTTACGCAGTGATCAGCTCACCTCTTCACTCTCCCTTTGATAATCTGAGTTGAGCTCCTTAAGCCTGATATTGTAGAGCTTGTTTTCCAGCCCATGGATCAGTTTTGTGGCATTCCTTTGAACTCAGTGTAGAGCATCCCTCTTCTGAAAATTAGCTATGCCCTCCTAAGGAAAGCAGTTTATGGTCACAATATTCCCCTGTCCAGCTTCAAATTGATTTGAAATATTTTTATGGAGGCAAAATTATATCAGGTCCTTTAGTGATGTTTGGACTGTTTCTGTGCTCTAACAAAGCAAAATGTTTGCATATCCATCAAATACTTAAACTAACAGCACTTTAATACTTACTCTACTCCAGCTTGTAAAATTTGGACTCAATGATCTCAGAGGTCTTGTCCAACCAAAATGATTCTGTGATTCTGTGATTCTTGACTATGTACCTCTTTGGTGTCTCTGCTAGGGCTTCTATCAAAACAACATCATGTTCCTAAATCTGTTATGATTAAACTTGCATAGAACCCTAAAGGTTTTCAACTTTTTTTTTCTCAATCTTATTGCTGCCTTTTAAATAAGACCCCTCAGTGGTTCAGCACTAGGTGGAACAACTCAGAGCAGGTCATCTAGAGCATGAAAACAGCAAAGCATCCATGGTATCACCCTTCTGCTGCAAAACTCTCTGAGGCTCACAGGCAGAGGGGTGACTGCTCTGAGAGTATTTACCCAGACTGGGTTTCAGAAGCCTGGCCTTCCCCCTTCATATATAAAATTATGGAGTTTCCTGAAATCTTGAATTTTCTGCATCTTTATTCCTGAGTATACACATATAAATGTGTATATATGTACATATACATGTATGTGTATATGGGTTTGGTTTTTTTTAACTTTTATTTCTTTTTGTTTTGTCTGTATATACCCCATCAGGCTTGTGATGCTGATTCTGAGCTAGAGCATCGCAGGGACTGAATAAATATGATCCCATTGGTTTCAACTGAGCTAAAGAAGGTTATGTAAAATGAGGATCTGTAATATTATCTTTAATTTTTAGTGGTGTAAGATTTTCTGAGTGATGTCAGAGCAACTAAGATCAGTGAGTCTGTAGGTTGCAATTGTACTCTGATCTCTACAGCTGAAAGTTCATTTAGAAAGTGAAGTAGTGTTGCGCTCCTTTCTCAGGAAATGATTCAAGTAGATTAAAAAAAGCCTAGGAAACATTGTCTTCAGTTCACTTTTTATGCCTGTGTGCTACATTAGTGAAGGGGAACAATTAGATGAATTTGCAGGGCTGACTGGGATTTTGCCTGAACAAATGTGTATCAGGCATTGCTCGAGATGTCAGCAGAGATAAAACGCATCAAAACAACACACAAATCAAGCAGAGAAATTACTGCAAATGCAGAAATGGAAGTAAGAATCAATACTGTCTTCATCAGAGTGTAGAATTTCTCTTTCCCAGTCTGAATTTTCCCTTTTGCAAATCATTTCACAGCAAAACATAATTGTCAAAGACTTATCAGACAACAAACTGGAACAGAATATTACACTCCCAGGCTCTCACTGATTCTGATATGAAACATAAAGGAGTCCATATCAAAACCATAACCATAGATCTGAGGGTATTAAATGTCTTTTTATACTGGCTCAAAATTCCCCTAAACTCTGTGTTGGCTTATATCATACATTCTCCCAAATCTTTCCATATGTTTCCCAAAAAATTCCATAGGGAATAATTTAGAAAAGGGAATAGCTCAAAGAACACATGAATAAGAAAAGAGAAGAAGAATTCCAAACTTTATGGGAAAATATTTAGCTCACTTGATCCTGTGCAGCATCTTGGGTGTCCTATGAACCAGAGGTTTTGGTCACATTAAACTCCACAGTGTTTTCCCTGAGATTGAATTTTTGGTATTACAAAAAACAAAAGAAAACAAAGGACTTATTAATGGAATTTGTGAACTTAATGTGTAGGGAAGAAAAATATTGTCCACCTTCTTAAGTGAATGACACCAAGCCCTCATGTTGAAGTCACTACAGAGTTTTTCACTACATCCAAAGGGTTTTAAAGGTGATCCAACGAGCAAAGTGATCCCTTTGATTTGCAGTGATTCCTGAGAAATCTGGTCAAGGGTAAAGTGTCCCTTCCCATGGCAGGGGACTGGAATGAGTTGATCTTTAAGGTCCCTTCCAATCCAAACCGTTTGTTGATTTTATGGACTTTAACCAAAAATTACATCTGTGAGCTGCAGTCAGAGCCTTGAATTGAAATAAAAGCTTCTGGAAACACTAAAAGGAAATTAGAAGGAACAAATATAACCTGGGCCAGTCTAAAAAAAAAAAAAAAAAATAAAAAAAGAGGTGGATTTTTAAAGTATCTTTCAGCACTAAAAATTTTTAAATCACAATTGAAATAGTGAAATCGATTTCAGTAACAGCATAAACCCTTCCCCATTTTTTATGTATAATTGCTAGAAAACTCAACATAAAAAGCACACAGCTGAATGCAGTCCTCAAGGTCCCTGTGTCTTGTGACTACGATTCTCTCTTTCCATTATTAGAGTAGGTGGGGAGGGGACTTGAGACTTCTAAAAAGGATAGAAGAAATAGAACCGTGCTGAGGAAAAAAAAATAATAATAATAATAAATCAGAATGCCTTACTGAAAAGCCAGGATCGTTTCATGTGGAATTTTCCCCTCCAGCAACCAAATGGAACCCAAAGAATTCTATTTCCCTGAAAACTTGTTCCACCCACCATTCCCCAACTAAAATACATTGTAATAATATCATAAAACAGCCGAGGATGAAGAGTTTCTCCTGATGGACTGCTCAACATCCTCAAAGAGTGGAAATTAATATACCTGGGAATCTCACAGTCGAAGCATTTTAATGCAAACTTGCCGTTTGCAGGGAATTGAAATACTTCACCTAAATAATTTATATATGTATCTGTGTATATTAAAAAAATGGAAAAATGAAATTTCATAATAGCAGTAAGTCTGGGGATGTTCTTATCAGGAGATAATCACATCCCGTGGGGGTTCCCGCACTCAGCTGCTCCTCCTTTCCCTTCTCTTCCCCAGTCCTTGTCTCGCCCCTGAGGTATGATTTTTCTCCTGATAATTCTTATCGTGCCTCCGTGGTTAGTAATAATAATTAAAATAAAACACTTTATTCACAACTTCCCTGGGTGCTCGGCACTCGATCCAACTCCCCGCCCACCCTCTGTTTTCTCTGCCTCCACTATTTGAGTAACTGCCTTGGAAAGGAGAAGGAAAACTAAAAAAAAAATCCAATGAGAGGGGCTCTGTTTTCTGGCAGGAAATGCAAAAGGCTGTTGTGGCTGTATTGATCGGGCTGGGAGAGCGGCATTGCAAACAAGCAGAGGTCTCCTGAGGTATAGGCACTGAAGATCCATACGTTCATTGACATTTTATAAGATGTCTAGACTTGCTAATCCACTATGAAAAATGCAAGCTTTGTAGTAGAAGAGGACGGAGAGGGGGCCGTGTCTCTTGCTCGCAGGGGCAGCCCTCTCATGTAGCAAATTACCAACAGTTTAATAGGGAGGGAAAGCAGGTACAAATTAAGATTTGGTTTCAATGGCTGGGATACCCCCTGTATTTCCCAGAATGCAGAGCTGCAATTAGCCTCAAGCCAGAAAAAGGTTCTGAAAGGTTGGTTGAGACGCTGGCTGGATTTTGTCTGTGTATGGGGAAGAGAAGAGAGCTGTAGCTGAAATTTTATAAAGTCTGAAAGTCTCTGTACTAAATGTTCCTTTCCAAAGTCAGACACTTTCCTGATCCATCTATTCACCTTTCACAGCAACTTTTTCTTCCCCCTGCAGACTGGTAGAGGATAAAGCAGTAAATATGACAAGTTCTCAGTGCCCAGCCATCCCTTTCTACCAGCCTCCACAGAGATTTCTGTAGGCAAAGATGAAAATGGAGAGAGGGCTGGCAGAAACCACATCTAGAGGCAACAGCAGGAAATTTTCCACCCCAGAGATGGGAGGAAGAAGATAATTCTAGGTCACCTTTGTGGCTTCTTGTATTTACGTCGTTGCAGCGATGCCTCAGAGAGATTCAAGCCTGGCTCAATTGCTCCAGCATCTTAGGGACCAGAACTGAATTTCTGCTGTCTGGCAGCTTGTTACCCTTGGAAAGAAACCCTCCCTTCCCCCTTCACAACAGCTTCCAGTAAAATTTGTCTGGCAATCTAAAAGAAATGTGTGGGTTTTTATCAAATTAGAGGGTGTTTCTTGTGAAAGGTGAAGGCAAGGGCAGGATACTGCTGTAGTCAAACTAGAGGTCTGTAACATCTATAAGGAAATTAGGTTAGGACTGGTAGTTTGTCCTGAATACAAATGTAAGAGCACTACTGTAGTGTATTTTGTGTGTACAGTTAGCGCTGTGGCAACAGTTACAGCAGAGCAGTGGAGGTGTAGTAAACCATGTGGGAGGTTTTACTAGCTTGGAGTAGCGTGACAACGCTCAATGAAACTGAGTCATGTAGCAAGAGGTTCAACTACACAGAACCAGTGGAAGAGTTTGAGTTGGAAGGAATGTTTTAAAGACCATGTGGCCCAACCCTGCCATGGGCAGGGGCACCTTCCACTATCCCAGGGGTCTCCAAGCCCTGTTCAACCTGGCCTTGGATACTTCCAGGGATGGGGCAGCCACAGCTTCTCTGGGAAACCTGTGCCAGGGCCCCACCACCCTCAGAAGGAAAAAATTATCAACCAAGAACCATTGCTATTAAAATTATCATCCCTTAATTCTAAACCCCCTGTACTAACTCTAACTTACTTCTACTTGACCAACCTCTCTGTGAAAAACCTCTCTGAAGGACTTTTACTGAGGAAGGAGAACTACACTGGTTTCATGAAATAAATTTTAGTCAACACTTTGATCATTCATAGTGTATTTAGGACTGTTGGAGAAAATACTCTCTGCCACACAGAAACAGATAGTCTGTAAGTAGAGTTAAACTCCCCCAGCAGTAGGAATGCCTTTGGTGAGAATACTGTTAGGCAGGGAGATTCAAATTTCAGCAGCTGAGAAAAGACTTCCCTCAATTGCAGGGAGCCAGCACTCTAGTACGGTGTAAATATATACATATATATACATATATATATATATATATGTATATATACACACTAATAAACTAGTAGTATTATCTAATACCAGTTGTGTTTTATTTATTTTTATATATATTTCTAGTAGACTGATATATATATATATATACCCTTCAGAAATGAAAGAACTTTTCCTTTTCCGTCGCTTGGACACTAAAGCCAAAAATGATTTGAAGGTGGTTTACTGGCCTAGGGCTGAAATTATTGGTGGAGAAAAGACAGGATAAAGAATTGTACTCAAACTCTATGGAAGGGAGGGTAGACAACCCCAAGCTTTGCAGGAGGCTGCACAAAAACCTCATTTTATGATCCAAATACAGAAATCCAAACTTACTCTTAAGCCTTGGGTAGGCCGTGCAATCCTGTTTGGTAAAAGAGTTGGACTTTATTTTCTGAGAATCTACAGAAATCTCATCACCCATTACCAAGTAGTAAGGTTTTAATACTTCGTGGATAATATGATTTGTTCCAAATGGGACTCCAGAAGTGCCCATCCCATTGCTCCCATAAGGCCATGCAATAATCTTCCAGAACAGAAATAAATATATTTCTGGGAAAAAATTTGCAAATTTCTTTATTATTATTTTCTTCTGTTTTTTTCAAATTATTAAACAGTGCTGGAGAGCATTACCTCCAATCACAACATATTGTTTTTTTTAACTAAAGCTTAATAAGAGGGGAGGAGGTTTTGCCTGAAATCATGCTTTGATGTATGAGAAGTTTTTGTCTGCTGTAGCAATTTTCATGGGCACAGTTTAATATTGTCATTTTCTAGCTAGTATTAACTTTATAAAACCATTTGGGGAAAAAAAGCCTCACTCGATTTAGTAGTCACCTATTATAACCAATATTGAATGGATTTTCACCACTTGAATTATCACACAACAGGTGCTGAATCAGATCTGATGTTAAGGTTCAAGGCATGAAATAGAAACAAATAAAAATCCGTCTCCCATCTCTTGATTATGGATAGAAATTAGCAGTGAGCCAAACACATTTAAGTTCTTAAGACCTCTTGTGCACCTAAGATTTTCTGATGAACTCAAAATGCTCAAAATACCCAATACAAAAACAAAACAAACAAAAAAAACCACACAAAAAAAGAAAACCAGAAAACCAAGAAAGAAATTGAAGCATTAATAATTTCTTGAAAATTAGTCTCACTTACGTTGTTTCAAGCAGGGAATTAAAAAAAAAATATCAGCAGGAAGTCCAACTAATAGTAAATGAGTCTGAGAAGACAGATCTGAATACTTTAAAAAATCAAGATAAAATACTCTAGACAATTCTTTAGTTATGGAACCACCCTTTAGCTATTTCTCAGTTCCACCTGCCTCAAGGAGCAAGGGAAACTAAGAAACCACTTTTTTAAATAATATTTTCTGGAAGCCAAGTAAAGTATTCCAGGAAGTTCAGCTCTGTGAGAAATTTGCAACTGCTTTCCTTTTTGATGTCCCTCCAGTGACAGGAAAGTCATTTGCCCCAGAGTGTGTATATAAATAAGAAAGAATAACCGCAAAAGAAGATACTTTTTTTTTTCCCTTTCACAGTTCCTATGGAAAAGGGCATTACTCAAAAGAAGTAAAGTATGCTGGATCGTGACTCGTATTCATTACAGCTTCCTCAAAGCCAGCTTGAGTTCAAAACCACATATTTTTAAATTAATAGGTATGGGATCAATACTTTTTTTTCTTTTTCCAGGATTAGTGTCCCGGCTTCTGACAGAGAAAAAAAAAATAAATCTTGGGTTTCTCAGTACAAAATCGAGAGTTTGTGACTTGCATATATAGTTAGCCTTGGAAACTGAGTTAAACCCCTTGTAATACAGCTCAGAGTTACATTGACCTCCATTGAGCTCTTGGCTGAAAAAGGGATCAAAATATGGCAATTCTGTTGTAGATGTACAAAGAAAACAGTGAACTTGACAAAGGACTTTTTTTCATCTAAATGCTGCAGTTAATTTGACTGACTCCTTGTTTTGTTTCTAGGCTGAGACTCTAGATCATCAGTACCACATGTATGCTAATTCATTACAGGGCTCCCAAGTGGAGAAAGAAAAATAATTCAGTCATAGCACCATTTAGGTTGCAAGGAACCTTGGATGATCATCTGGACCAGACCCTTCTTCAAATAAGGGACATTTCTGAAGTTGTATCAGATTGTTGATTCCCATGCACTCCTCACATCCTGGTGCAGCTTAAAGGAACAAAATTTTGCAGACTGGACTCAGAGAACTGAAATGTGCCTCTTTTATTTCCTGCTGAAATAAAAATACAGTTTTCAACAAGTCAGTGTTTCTTTCATCATCCTTCTCTTTCCCCTCCTCAAGGGTACTGGTTATGGGTTAAGTATGAGCAACATACTAAACAAAATGCAAAACAAAAGTTCTTTCATTTACAGCACAGAACTTCAAATGACATTTCAGATGTCCCAGGTCCCCCAATTCCATCCAAGAAAACAAACAAACAAACAAACAAACAAAAACTCCAGCAGCAAATCTACTACTATTGCCACTGTACCACAGCATAGGCAAGAATCACAGAATGGTTTGGGTTGGAAGGACCATGAAAGATCATCTCATTCCAACCCCCTGCCATGGACAGGGATACCTTCCACTATCCCAGGTTACTCCAAGCTCTGTCTAACCTGGTCTAGGACCCTTCCAGGGATGGGGCAGCCACAGCTTCTCTGGGCAGCCTGTGCCAGGGCTTCACCACACTCACAGCAAAATTTTGTAATTTTATGCTCCTTAAGGCTTTAAGGACAAAGTCAGGAGATACAGCCCTAAACACCTTTTAAAGCAATCTACAGAATAATAACACACCAATGAACATCACCAGAAGAAGGTAACAAAGCCAAAATATATTAAAAATTCAGGAAAAAGCTTCTGTGTAACCGTCTTTGTTGATGGACAAATTGAGAATACACCAAGGCCTGACTCTTCACTGACATTTGGTGCCATTTGAAAAGACCAAGGATGGCTGAAACACCAACAGGATGGCATCTGTGATGCAGGACATAGATGAATTTTAGAGCCTTCTGCACTGATGAGTGGAGAAGTAGAACACTGCAAGGTATTTACAATTTCATTAGAGGCATTGAGGTTTAAGGCACTTGACTGAGACTCCACATCTTCACTTTGAAACTGTGAATGTAGCTTCCTATTATTTGGTTATACTGCCTCAGCAGCACCTTCGTGAACTGCTTATGAGAGAGATTAATATAAATGTGTAGCAGCATGAAGTGTGGCAGCAATGATGATTTCCATCTAGATAGAAAAAGCAGAGAAAGGAAAATTACTGGTTTTTTCACCTTGCAATTTCTTAATGGTAATAAAGCAAAAGAGAATTAACAAGGAGCCTGACTACTAATGGCTTTTAGAAAATTTTTAGGCTTTTTAAACTTTTAGAAATTTTCTTAGGTTTTGGCATGTTTCAGCATCACCCTAAGTGCTTCTGAAGCAAAGTCTCTCACCCAAAGTCTCACAGGGCTGAAGCAGGGATTCAGCACAATCATTTTGATCTGCATCAAATACTTTAAGCACAAACCTGCCCTCGCATTTTTTCAGTCATGCGCGAGAGGGGTTGATCACATTCCTCATTTCCTACAAGAGAGTCACACACTATTTCCCCAGAATCCTGCTGCACACCAGCCTCAGGTGCCTCCTGCTCTGGTGTGTGTCAGGAACACTGTGGAAGTCACTCTTTGAGAAGAGCACGGCAGCTGAGGCTCAGCTAACACAGCACGGATCAGGCAGGCGACACGGAGCAGCAGCCCAGGTTCGCTGTCAGATGTAGGCCACGTCTCTTGTAGCTGAACTATCTTCTGTGGACTGCAACTCAGGAAGGCTGTGCTTCTGGGTGAAAAAATAATATATGATACATGGCTGTTGGTTAAATAATTAATTTGTAAACCTTAGAGAGAAGCTAACTTATATAAAAAGTCCAAGCAGATAAAGACGTATTGGATCATTATGACAATGAAAATAGTGTAAGGATACAAGAATGAGAAATACATTACAAGGTGTAACATATGCTTTATTTTTTGCTTGATTGCTTAAACGAAGTAGCAGTGGGAGACCACTATCCTGTGACAATGTTATGCTCCATTGACTTTATAAACCAAAATAGAATTACCCCTAACTAATCTGAAGACAAAATTGCTCTACGGTAACTGTATAGGTATTGCTCAGTGGAGGATATGAATTCATGTGTTTAGTATAACCAGAAAAACACTCCAACAAAATGCTGTTTGAATTTATGAATTCAAATGCAGTTATTTTTTTTCCCATTCTAACATCCACTATACCCAAAACAACTGTGAATGCCAGAAGTTTTTTCATTTTTCTCCTGTTTGTTTGAATCAAGGTTGCACTCTAAAATTCCATTCTGGATGATGACATGTTTATGTAAACATCTCCACATCCATGTGGGTAAACAGAGACTCCTGCATGTCTGTCTGCCCCCAAAATCCACCCTGGGCCTTTCCCAGCAAAGCCATGGCTGGGATCTGATTTGCACACGTGGTTTGGTCAGCATTTGGGAGCAGTGGGGGCAAAGCCGCCTCTGGCAGGCAGTCTGAGGACATTTCGAAGGATTTTAATGGAATTTAAGGCAGAGTCTTTCTCAGTAAATTGAAACTACCAGAGCTTCCTCTCTGGCCACGTTTATTAACATCTTTTATCTTTCAGAACAGATTGGTCTCACCCTTCTACTCCTCTGGAATTGTGCTGAGACCAACCACAGCACTCACTGTTTGAAGGGGGGTGAGTGCAAGCTGGTCCATGCCAAAAGATGTCAAGGACTGCTCTAACTATTTATTTCTATAAACCGTTAATTTTGACATCTGATTCCATTGTCCTGATGCTAATTTACTAACAAAGGAGCAACATGCAGGTATTAGCCCCAAGGCTGATGCAACTTGATGAGAATGGTGAGAACAGTTCCTTCCTGTGCTACCCAAAACACACTTCATACCAGGAAATTCTCGTGCCAAAATCATGAAAGAGTTTTCACAGGAAACCCTGGAAAAAAAACCCCTCTTAAAATATATGGAAGGCAGGAGATGAATATGACAAGATAAAACTGGCTCAAATATTGACCATTTTTCAGAACAGAGTGCTTGGTTTAGAGCATTAGCTTAAGGTAACATATTAAAGACAGAAAAAACAAATGAAGCATAGTAGAAAAATGTTTTAAGAGTTTGTAGATGTATATCTTTAAAATATAGTATTTTACACTATTATTAAGAAATTCCAGATTCATTATCTTGTCTTGAGACAAACAGGATCTCATAGAGGCCTGTGTTCTTCATCTTCCTTCTTCTGGAAGATTTTTGTGTCCCAAACCTACTTTTTTTTCCACGAGATATGGGTTATCTCATGGCTGAATGGAGAGAGAAGGCAATAATGAGAATTTCTTTTACAATAAATCTGCTTTGATTTGCAGGGCAAGAAGCTTTTTGGAAATGAGATTTGACCTTAGGCTTTGATCCTGCTAAAAAAGTGTGTGTAGAAGATTAAATATTTGTTCATATACATCCTGTGAATTCAATGGGATTTTTCACATTATGAGAAATACAGAGAAGTGTGAAAGATTTGCCTTTGACTTCAGTGGAAATAGACCATGGGAAAATGTTCTTAAAATTCACGCAGCAAATTAAATACTCAATATTTGTGATGCAGGAAAGTTTTATTTGAGGTACCTCTTTATGCAACCTGACAATTTATTGTGGTTTTAACACCTGTAGCACATTAAGAGATGACATAATCATAGTTCTGCTCCTTCTCATATCTCTGGTGGGTCAGGACAGAGCTGGACTAATTCTTTTTTACAGCTTCTTCAGTACAGAACCCTGGCTGTAAATCAGTGAGGGACTACACACTTGAGAGACACCTCCTTAGGGACACTTCAAAGAAATCATCTCAGGAATTAACATAAACAGCTGAAGAAAATTGGAACAGCTTCCCTTTGTTGATTACATGAAAAAAAAAAAAGAAAAAGAAAAAGAAAAAGAAAAAGAAAAAGAAAAAGAAAAAGAAAAAGAAAAAGAAGAGCACTGTAGATTTAAGTTCTTCACCAGGATGGGATACTGAATTCCATGTTTTCTTTTAAAGTGTTCTGACAAGGAGAAACAGGAGGAGAAGGGTGTGCTCTTATGCACATCAGTGTGGAAACATGAACATAGACAGAGAGGAGGCTGTTTGGTGGCTTTTCAAGGAATAAATGTACCTGAATATGCAAATGTACCCTCACTGCTTTGGTGTTTACACCTGATTCAAATGTATACAAACACATAACAGACAGGCCATTACATATTTTTGCATACATATGTATTTATGCCTGTGCACACAGACACACAAGGGTGTGTTTGACAGATCTAAAGGAAAAGAAGGCTCTGTATCCTGACTCACCCAGCATTGTTCCCTCTGTTGATGCCAGATTTCCTTTTCTGTTTTAGGTCTTTTGTCAGTAGCAAACACGCTGCCACACTGATGAAAGTGGAAAAGCAACAAATTTTGCTTGCCCTTTTTACACCTCAGCCACTGTTAGGGTTCCTTATTTACAAGAGTTTTAAACCAATTAACTACATTTTCCTGCACCCTTTGGAGATCAAATCAACTAGACAACAATGAGTTTAATATAAAGGTCAATCCAATGGACATACCAAAGATTGTTTTACTTCTCTACTCTTTACATGATACTGGGAAAAAAATGCCTGGAAAACGATGCTGGGATTTTCCTGATTCTTGCAGCTGAGTTAGAAATCCAGAATCTCAATGTTCTAACTCTCACAGGAAAATAAAAAAAAGAAAATTAATTGTCACAATCTTGCTGCTGATGTTTCCCATGTAAAGATGCTGCTCCCCAAAAAAGACCTTGCTCTCTCTCCAGTGGTTGTCTGGGGCAAACTTTATATCAATTTCAGAAAGTCAGATCTGGAGATGTTCTGTTTTGATTTAGCAAAAACACCCCACCAAAAAATTGCAAAAAACCTTGTAGAACCTCAAAGATTGCCTTTTTTTTCACCAGTGTCACTCAAGGTAATACATGAGATGGTGACTGGATCACACAATTCATCAAGACAGTACAAAGCATGGAAGTGGCATCTTTTAGTCTAAAGTGGCATCTTTTAGTCTAAAGTGGCATCTTCCCTGAGTTTACTTCATTCTTGACCCTCTTGTGTAAACTTCAAGGACTTCATCTCATTGTCTTGGCCACGGTGAAGCTTCAGGCAGGAGGCAGAAAAATTCTCTCTGAAGCTGAACTTCTGCACACAGAGATGAAGCCAATGTTAAGGACCCAGAGAGCTTGTGCAAGGGCAAGAGAATTGGGTGTATACAAAAGAAAGCATTAACAGACATGGAGGACAGGTAGATTTATTGATATTTAAATGAATTTTATCCAGACTGAATTGTAGAAATAATCCATGACCAGCAAAAGAACCCAAAAGAGGAGATGGAGGTACAGTGTGTCTACTGTCACATCATCAAAATAACAATATCTCACTGCAGGACACTGTGAAAAGGAAGCCTTTACTGGGGCTGTACCACACAATTTTATTTGATTTTCCTCAGAGGTATTAGAAAGCATTGCAAATATGATGAGATCCACTAGAACACGAATGAACTAAAAAGATTACCCTGGTGAAAGTGTTCCCTGGTTGTTGTTTGAATCTATTTGTCTTTTCAGAGGGCTCTGCTTCCAAAATCTTGGAGTGTGCACACACATACACAGACACACACACAGTTGCATAAATACACATACATATTAAAAACAAGGAAGATGAAACTTTTGCAGTTTCCATTTACAGGTCCAATAGAAAGACATCAGAGGAATATTCTGACATTTCTGGTCATAATCCCAGGCTATGCTCAGAGAGAAGTGTTAACTGTGGTGTTCTGGCTTGATTCCAAGTTATATTCAGCTTACCTAAAAAAAAGGTACTTCCAGGTGAAAAGGTTATCCTTCTTTCCCTCTCCAGAGAGCCAAGGCACACATTGAAGACAGAGAGGCTGCAGTGCTCTACCTCAGAAGTGGCTGCATTTCAGAGGTGAGGGAATAATCCCATTCCTTCAATTTCTGCCAGTGGATGTGCACTCATGGGGGAATCAAACCTTAAAACTGCAGGCTGGAAAATGCTTTGGGACTTTCCAGAGTAGAAAGATGGATTTTTAAGATAAAAAGCAAGGAAGGCAAGGAAATAGGGAAAATGAGGAATTGATAAAGAGTGAATAAAGATGGTAAAGAACAGAGAGGAAAAAAGGAGCAGGAATTCACAGTACATGAATGATTTGAGATTTTTCTAGCTGAGCTCCAGGGAAAAACTGAAATGTAGAGAAGTTCCTCCTGAAGAAATGTACCCAGTTGGTGGCTCAACTTGATCTCATGATTCTGGCTAAACCAAAGTAATTTAGCGATAATTAAATGAGTCTTCTGCTTGTCAGGAATCTTACTATTCCTTCTGGTACTTGCCTGGGTATTACAACCTATGGCAGAGGCTGGGCAAAGCAAAAGCTTGGCTCTTACTGTTGTGGATTTATTAAGAGGAAAATTAAGTCAGAATGTGTCCAGATTTAACTGTACTTTTTGGCTAAAATAAGAGCCAAGACTTCTTGTTTCCTTGCCCTCAGCAGAAATGATTGATGGCTGAACAAAAGCTGCTGCACCAGATGATTGAGGATATTCTTTCAGCACAGGGTCATTCACAAGCCCAAATGGTTTTGACAGAACAGATAAAATTGATTTAACTTAAGAAAGCCACGATTTTTTTTCCAGCCAGACACCCATCAAACATTAAATATACAATGCAGAGGTACAGTGATCTTGAGCCAAAGCAGACTGTGTTCTCTTAAGAGACCTGACTGGTCTTTCAAATGTACAAAGTGCATCCTCTACCTGTTTAGGAGGCTGCCATGCTTTATTAGAGTCAGATCAGCTGCGTGATGATGTGAGTCAGGCAGAATTGTTCCTCCCTGTGCATTGAACTGTCAATATCCACCAGACTTCTGCAACTTAAACTTCTGTACAAATAGTGTCTAGCAATGCTCCAGAAGTCCATACACCCAGAATTCATCTATGAAGAAGAAGCATCAGCAAGCAAAGGATGTCTGTGGCACTGAGGAGGCAGCTCCAGGTTGAAAAGGGGCTGAAAAAAAATTTAACTGTGCATTTTAATAGTGTCTGGGTATTTTTGCTCACTGAAGCCATGATTGCTGAAGGACACAGGTGATCTCCCTGTCTCTGGGTTCTTGCTCTGTCCAGTCTCTGGCATTGTGGTATCTGAACTATGTCCATCTGCTGCTCATTCAAGCAAAACATGTGTGGGGTGATTTTGACGCCTTTTGGGGCTGCCTAAAAACACAGGCCAGGCAAAGTTCAGGGAATAAAAAGTGTTTATATTTATTGAAGGGCCTTCAGGTAAGTTTAGGGCAGATGAAGGCCCCCCACCCCCCAAAGGGGCTATACCCAAAAAATGGACTATGTGTCATAGGTTTTCATACTTTTATAAGTTTGGTCCATTTGCATATTGGGGGTTAATCTTCCAATTACAGCTTCAGGAAATGAAGTAATGTACCCCAAGTTTGCTGCTCCCCAACCTACTTTTGTCTACATTTCTTGGGGCCTGAGACAGTGAGGTGTCCTTGATTCCCAGGTCTAGAGAAGAATTGTTCTGTCTGGCCAAAATTGGAAAGCACTGCCTAATGCTCCATATGGAATCCAGAGTTATGCACTAAAGAATTGCAGGATTACAAATACATGAAAAAAAATATACAAAAGCTGAAATCCTAAGGCATCAATTTCTCCTCACAAACATCCAGCAGGAATTAATGCCAGAACAGCAGATATTTGGAGGGGAGAGTTTTATCCTCTCCCATTGTTCCCACTCTTCCCCCATCCCGTCCCGCAGGGCCGGAGGTACCACCGCGCTCCGGTCTGGCGGGGAGCGGTGCCCCACGGTGTCCTCATTGTCATTCTGGCCGTGTCCCCCCGTTCCCTCTGCTCTCCAAGGGTCAGCCCGGGGTCTGCGCTGCAGCGCTAATGGGCGAGCAGCGCTCTGCAGCAGCCCCAGCCACTGCACAGGCACTCGGTCCCCGCACATCAAGGCGCACACCGCCTCTCTCCGCGCTCCCTCGCCCTCCCTCCCTCTCTCTCTGCCTTGCAAATGACTCTGAGGAGCAGGGGCTGCTGGATGATTTAGATCGGGGAGGGGGGGGAAGTGAAAAAAAGCACTCAATTTTTTTTTCCCCCTTTTTTTTTTTTTTTTTTTTTTTTTGAACTGGGCTCCCAGAGAGCACTCAGGGCTGCCACGCAGTGCACGACGCCTACCTGCTCAACTGCAGGGAAACAAGCTTCTGAAGGCTTTAATGGGATTTTGCCCGAGGCTGTTTTATTAAGATGTCGGCTTTTTCTGCTGCCTCTGCAGCTGACACCANCTTAACTGGGGGGGGGGGTTTCAAGTAGAAAAGGGAAAAGATCAATACCACTGGGGCTTACTCCCACTCTATTAGAAAGAATCATATTTCATATTAACATAGCCAATTTAGAAGGCACATTTACATTCCTAATTTGCATCCTGGCTTTAAAAGCTCATTTGTAATGCATTGTATAATTACTGATGCCTTGTATGTGAATTTACCACACAGTGGCAGGTTGGAGAGGGGAGGAAATGCCGTCTGGTTTCAATAAACAAACTAGTTACAAGTTTTAATGAATGTTAGTCAGTAATAAATGACATTTTTTCCTTTTTCCATCTCAGATTAAAAAAAGAAAGAGCGGGGCTGGACGAGCTAATTAGAGTCTGTGTGTTTCGGTAGCAAGAGTAAATGAGATACGGCACAGCAGTGGAAAATGTTCTGTGTAATGCCCCTTTCTCCCTTGTTGTGCCTGAGTGGTAGTGGCAGACTGAAGGATGGTTTCCCATCCAGAACTGAGCAGACTGAGGAAATCCTGTCTGGAAGGCAAGGCACGCTTTGCAAGTGTCGGAAAATATTATCTCTGATATCTCTTATTAAGTTCTCCAGATTTCCATGTAGGCTTAAGGTAAGCTTGAGACTAGGAGAGGAGTGGACAGGAAAAGTAATGATCTGTGAGTCTTGGCACACATGTCCTCACTTATTTCTTAGTGGATTATTCTTTTGGTCCAAGTAGGCTGAAATTATCACTGAGGTGGAGTAAAGTTATCTCTGCATAAGGAAAACAGAAAGGTTTCCTAAAGCTGAGGATAATATTGTCATCTAGACTGAAAAATATACAAATGGGCTTGCTGAGCCTCTGCTGGAGCCTCTGCTCACAGGGATGAGAGGAAAAGTTTGGGCAATTCAAGCTCTTTGACTGTCAGAAACAAAGTGACAAGACATAGACACCCTCAGGAGACCCCTGTGTTTGACCCTCTCACGGGTGAGCCCACTTTTTGCCTCTCGTCTTGACAATAAATAAAGCTCCTTGATAAACTTCCTTGGCTCTCACAGGAATTTCATCCATTTGAAAGAAAAACTTCTCACCAGAAGATGTTGAATGAGCCTTCACAGGAGGTTTGTTTGATGGCAATACTTGGAATGTCCCGGGTTACTGTCCAAGGCTTTTGAACTGGGAATTGGAAACGAGAGGTGCTGTTTTACCCCAGCTGAGCCCAATGCCACTTTTTAATGCATGTTGAATTTTGCAATTTGTGGTGTCCTTCTCCATTTAATTCTTTTGATCTGTCAGGGCAAATGGACTGTTTGGGGTTTTCTTTTCAGTTTTCCTGCAAAAGGTTTTGCTTTTCAGCACAGGATATCAGTGACTGTTTTAGACTAACATATTTTGGATGGTCTGTGCAGACAGCATTTGAAATACGTTTTGTTCATATGACACATAAAAGTTCAGATTCAATGAGTAAAGGTGGAAAACTGAAATAAAAGCAGTTAAAAAAGAAAAAAATTAGCCAAAAATCAAAATATCTTTTCAGAAGCCGTAGAAGAAATAATTTAAAAAAATTCCATCCATTCTGTCATTGCAATTCCTTAGTCCAACCTCAATTCAAAACTATTTCTTGTTTTTATCAATTCAATTTATCTCTATGCAGCTTGAGAAGAATTCCGGGGGATGTCAATATATATCTAATGCATCTTCCTCGTGTAACGCCAACCAAAACTGAGAATAGGTCATAAAATGTGTCTCCCTTTCATGAAGTATCGAGCTTTTTAGTCACACTGGGTGTGAAATTGCTCAGCCACTCCCTGTGGTACAGGGGTGTTACTACTATTTTGATAAAATAAAAGAGTAATATTCTTCTCAATGTCCTTTTTCTCCCTCAGGCACTGAAAACTGATGGCAAGCAGATGGTGCTGGTCATGTCCATGGTCAGCCTTCTGAGTCAGGACATTCCCTCTGGCCCTGCCACTCCAACAACTTTCTTATTTATTGTTGCACACAAGGAAAATTACCCACACATCCAAGTCTTGGTCACATTCTAAACTTTCCAAACAAAAAGGAGATGTAGTCCATGGCTAGAAACTTAGAAATTTCCTGGAAAACAAAGGTAGGTGATGGGCTCTCCAGGTTCCTACTGATTCCCAGGGAATGCTGGCATGCTGTGCTACACCTTTGCCCCTCTGCATCACAGATGCATCTAAAAAGGGGAGCATAGGTACCTGACTGCACTGAGCAAGACAAATTACACAGAAAAGCATTCTGAGAACATGACAAGTTACACCCTGAAGAGGGATTGAGTATAGGCATTGATGTCTTGAGGGTTTTCTAGGCTATGTCTCCTATAAAAGAGAGAAATTGGCTTTTTCGGTTTCCTATTCATCTTATCTTAAAGTAGACATTTGTAATACATCATATGAATTCTGTCTGAAAAGTACTCCTTTTCCCTTTATAAAGGACAGGCTTCCTAAAAAAATAATCTGCTTAGAAATTGGAAAGTATCATACGAATGTCTAATGTGAGATCACTTGATCCCTTCCATATCAGGGAGTTGGAACTACATGATCTTTAAGGTCATTTCCAAATCAAACCATCCTCTGAATCCTATCTTTAGGGTTTAGGAGATGTCAGTCTGAGGGGAGGAAAGAGCAGCTCAGTTGTGGTATCAGGAACTGTTTTGTTGCTTTCTTCTTTCTGGTACAGCCCTCTCCCTAGGATTAAGTTGAAACTGAAGTCAACCAAGGTTTTCCAGATGTTTTTGGAGAGCTTAACCATGTCACCACCTGACATGCCTCTCATTTGCCTTCATCTTACAACAAATGGTAATTTCATACATTCAGCCAAATTCAAATTTCCCCACACAATCTTTTAAATGCAATTAATTTTGAAAAGAATCATGTTACTGGACTCAAAGTGGACACTGGTTAATCATGGCAATGGGAATAGGATCAGCACTCAAAGTGACAGGGAAAAAAGAAGACTTTTCTATGGAGAATGCATGATGCATCTTTTGGGTTTAACTTCTGCCACAATTTCCTTCTGCTGCCTCCCAGTAAATGCTGTTTATACACATGTGCCTGTATTATAAATAACAACTAAGAAGCCATTGAAGAGGGTTGAGCAAGCCTATGTGAATTATGCCTTCATGTAATTTTGTTATTTTTGGAAGACATCAGTGAAAATAATTTTTTCAAGCATCTTGAGTGTTAAAAGAACAACAGAAAGTCTGATTTCCCATAAGCTGACATATATTTAATACAAAGGGTTACTCATGCAATATCCTGAACTTGCTATGCAGCAGATCATCCCTGTAGCACTGTGGATGAAGGAATGAAAGGAGTGCAGCAACCTCAGTTTTAAGCATGCAGTTTACATTAATCACCAAAGATTCCTGTGTAATTAGTGGAGAGAAATCAGCACTCCAGGCAACTTCAGCTTTCAGGTTTCTCAGAAGAGATGGAAATATTAATCTTTTGGAAATATTAATTTTTCTCGCACTGATGAGAAGTAGCTTAGATGAATAACATAGAGCAGACATTTCATTTTTAGATGACTAACTTTCCAAAATGAAAGATATCAACAAGGGTTCAGGCATTCTATGAGGTTATTATTCCATTTACCTGGCTGTCAGGGACACACCTGGCCTTTCCCAAGGCAGAAGTGTTGGCTATGTAGAGAACTCAGGCACTTTAGGAAGATGGGTTATGACTGTGATACCCTGTAGAAACATGGGTTTGACTGCTGTGGGAATTAGAAAAATAATAATAATGTTCATGTAAGGCTGAGACTCTCTGAGTGAGTTTCCTTGGGGTTTTGTTGTACCTTATTAAGAACCAGATTTCAGCTTACATTCTGCAAAATGCCTTTTTTTGCACTGGAGCCATGTGGATATGACAAATTCATTCTGCTGTAAACTTTGTGCCTCGCTGAGAAATCATATACTCCAGAGGAATATGTGTATATATGTTTCCTAACTATCTAAAAATGTAGGTAGAAGTAAATGCAGATAAGGTAGAAGTAAATGCAGATACATGCATATGCAGACACAAATATGTGAATTATCCACATATACACATGTAGCTGGTTAGAGTCTTTTACAGTCAGAGAACAGGTTTGCCTTCAGGTATTTCAATTTAATGATATGAAGCACCTCAGCTACACTATAACTGTTAAGCTGAATTTTGTTTTGCATTTTGATTATAAATTAGAAGAGCGGTACATTAACTCTGTTTTGAGGATAAGATTAAAAAAGGGCTCTGTTTATTAAGCTGCTACCGTGGTGATATTTTCAGCATACATTACATTTATAATTGACTTATTAAAACTTATACACTGCAAATTATAGTGATAGCACCCACAGGCTAAGAAATCATCAAAATATATAATGGCAATTTAAGGAGGTTTGTATCCACAAATGGGAATTTTTATCTGGTGTTCTCTTGTTCTAATGTTTTACTCACAGCTTTTGCAATATTCAAATATGTAGCTGGAATGCTGCAAAGAGATATTGAAAGGCAAGCATTAAAAAAAGAAAAAAGACTCAGAAAAATTGGGTGATAGAAGAAAGTGCCAAAGTATAGCAACACAAGATTATTTCAGGTGGATTTTACTTCAAACTTAAAAGAAAAATATGGGAATCAACTGGGTCACTTTTTTTATTCTAAGCTATGTCCCTATGTAGACTAATAGTGCAGATCCAATGTAGACTAATCCCTAACACCTTGCCTTCATAAAAAATATCATTATTTCCCTACCTACATTATTAGAACAGTGGAGATTAACACAGTGAAGATTGCAACAAATTCAGAAATACGGGCCATGAAAACAACTGACCTCCTAATGACATCTAATGAGCTCCTAATGACTGCCATAAAATTTTTATCCTCCTACCATGTGGGCTGCCACAAAAGAGCAAACAAGGAGTGTTGTGATAAACCCCAATTTACCCAAGCTTCAGCTTGAATTCCTTTGAACATATTTAGTGGCAGCTCAGCGACATGGACTTTTCAGGCTTGGTGACACTGCACAAAGGTGGTCTGCAGATCAGAGGTGGGGCTGAGGAGGTGCCAGGCAACAGGACAAGAGAAAACACGGTGCAAAGCTGTGAGTGACAGCCTCTGTCACTTATCACATAACCCAACTGCATGAACCATGGCTGTAGCGCTTTTATATCATCTGTGATTCTGGAAAGATTTTTTCCTTTGGCTTGTCCACAGGACTAAGTAGCTGAAGATTTGTTGATCTGGAGATACCGGCCCTTATCATCTGGTAATCAGGATGGGAGGTTGAAATTTAGACCTTGTTTGCAGACCCTGCTGACAGGGATGAGAAATTTAGACATTAAATGGCTAAACTTCAAAAAGATTCTTCTAAAGAGAATTGTTGGAAGATGATTTATTTTCCTAGTAATAGGAATATAGTGCCCTAAGACACACAAAACACCCTCTTCCCACAATCAGCAGAAACAATAAAAGGATCTAAGTGAGATTAAAATTCTTTTAGAGAGTAGCCAAAGGTCAGGAAGGACACCCTAAAATGCTGTTAAGGGAAAAGAATCTTCTTTATTGGTGGTGTTGATCTGTTCTACACTGGCTGAAAAGGGAGCTTTGTCACCTCATTTGAGTGTGGAGACCTGTATTGCTGCTCTGTAGACACTGAAATGTGGCTTCCTCAGCGTGGAGCTGAATAGCACCTTGTCAGGGTAAGCAATTAGTTGTTAATTGATAAAACTGCTATGAGTCGTGCTACAGACCATGTCTAGAATCACAAAACTCAGAACCCAGCCACGAATTGAACTGACTCCTACTCTTGTGACACTGCTGCAAGTCAGCTCACCTCTCTTGTGGTGGTTTGAGCACTGGCATTTAAAATATATAAAGTTATAGGTAACAAATGCATCTCACACAGGTGCACTTAGACTGAGGTTTTTGAAGCCAAGACACCTTGTCATGGAACTGCACATTCCTGGGTCTCACTTCTCCTCTACCTTTTGAAAACTTCTCTTTTTGCTTCCCCAACTCAGAAAATAATCAGACAGAAATCCTGGGAAAGTTTCAGCGAGTTCCTTTCACTGCAGGGTTTTGTGCAAGGTCTATCACAGAAATGTATCGTGCTCTGAAATTTGACAGAGCTGTGACAAGGCTTAGGTAAGTCTGGGCTGCTCCGAGCCGAGAACATACCCTGAAATTATGTGACATTCCCTTCTCTGAGGTATTTATTGAATGTCACTGAATGTGGCAAGCCAAGCTACAAAGTGCTGAGACAGAGATGGATCAAGTCCAGAAATAAACACCTTTTAGTTCTGTTGAAGGATGGTTAACATTGCATTTCACTGCAACCCTGTGTCAACACAATTCAAGTGAAGACTGGCTGAGGCTCTGCACCTGTGAAATAACATTTATGGAAATACTAATGGCCAATTGTAGCAAAATATACAAATCACAGAACTTGGAGAGCCTGAGCCCAGAGCTGCAGTGTATTTTCTAAGATGGAACATGCTTTCTCAGTGTATCTTCTGCTGATATTTATATTTATAATCTAACAAAAAAAGTTGTATATTAGAATTTTTTTTACTTAAATGGCAGCTCTTTTGCTAATGGATTTGTATTAGACCACACAAATGCAGCTGAGTTATTCATAACTGATTTGTGTACCAAAATCCTGGAAGGATGAGGGAGAAAAGACATGAAAACTTTCATTGAACAGCTTTCATGATTTTGAATGCTGCCTGATTTCTATCATTTCTGCTGCCACTTATGTCTGAGATAAACTATTCAATGCATATGAAATGTTAATCTTGACTAATTTAAGTGGATGGCTGTGAATGTTTTTCTCTTTTAATTTGCTTATTAAAATATTATCACAGAGGAAAAATACATTTTGAAAAAGAGCCACAAATAAAGGAAATATAAAAAATATTTGCAATTTCATTAGTTCCTGGTGGGATCTTTGTTATGGACAGGTCTGGACAAGGTAAATGAAAAGAACAAAAATATTTTTAAAAAAATTGAAATCCAAAAGACATCAAATGTTTTTTAATTGAGATTGGAAGCATTCCAAGTTTGACTTTCAAAAAAGGCTTTGATTTACAGTAGTTCATGTTGGGCTCATGTTGTGCCTGCCAAAAATCCAAAGTAGATCAGAGCTTTTTTTGAAATAAACACAAGCCTAATCTGATGTAGGTATTTCAAAACTCCCACTGCTTTAGTTGTAACATTGTCTGTTACTGAATGATTTATAAATCATCCCTCTACAAGCACATTTCTGCGCAGCTGTGGATGATATATCTTAACTTTGGGACAAAAGGACGTGTTCAAATTACATTTAATGGAGACCCCTCACTTTTTAAAAAAGTATTTGTGAATTAAATTGTCTCTTTTTTTCCTGTATATAAATCAAAAAGAGTAGCTGGGGTACAAGAGTATGATAGAGTATTGCTTCTTTGCTTTTTCACTCAGTAGAAAACGGACAAAAGGGCAATACTGCTAATAAACACTTTCATCAACTATACAGGAATTCAGTTCCACTCTAAAAGAAGAAAAAAAACCTCACCTAATTTTGTATTTTTTTTAGAATAAGACATGTTCATAACTGGGTTTTTGCTTTTAACAAACTGCTTTATTCAAAGTGATCATTTCACATTGGTGGGGCAGGATTTGTCTCAGCTCAGTTCAGGGATCTAAAAGCAGCACGTTTCTCATTTCCACTGGGGTAGATTCGTTCTGGAGCTGATCCCTGGATGTTCTCTGTCTCACAGAGAGCAACTCTGACCACTCTGACACTGGAAAGAGTATTCACCCTCAGGAATAACGATGTGGAACAACTTTTGCCTTCCCAGAGGGAAATCTTCACCTCTTAAGTCGTAAGCCTGATCCAGAAGTTGGAATGGGCTGGTGAGAGCTGCTCAGCTGCAGCCTGGTGAAGGCTGCTACAAGGAATGTGGAGAGGAGCCCATGGCTGTAGCGCTTTTAGATTGGATATTGGGGAAAAAAATCCTTCCCTGTGAGGGTGGTGAGGCCCTGGGACAGGGTGCCCAGAGAAACTGTGGCTGCCCCATCCTTGGAAGTGTCCAAGGTTAGGCTGGACAGGGTTTGGAGCAACCTGTGCTGATTTTGGTTGGGGTAGAGTTATTTCTCTTCACAGTGGCTGGCATGGGGCTGTGTTTGGGATTAGTGCAGAACACAGTGATGGTAATGCAGAGGTGTTTTTGTTCTTGCTGAGCAGGGCTCACACAGGGACAAGGCCCTTTCTGCTTCTTGTATGGCCAGGCTGGCAAGGAGACTGGGGTTGGATGGGAAAGGGAGGAGACACAGCCAGGAGAGGTGATCCCTGGGACAGAAGGGGTATTCCAGGCCATGTAACATCATGCTCAGTATATAAAGTGAGAGGGAAAAGGAGGAAGGGGGGATATTTGGAGAGATGATGTTTGTCTTTCCAAATCACGGTTACTTGTGATGGGGTCTTACCCTCCTGGAAATGGCTGAACACTTGCCTGGCCCTTGGAAAGCAGTGAGTTAATTCCTTGTTTTGCTTTATTCACTTCTATGGTTTTTTTCTTTCCCTGTTAAACTGTTTTTACCTCAATCCAGGAGTTTTCCAGCTTTTACCCATCCAACTCTCTCCCTTATCCTGCTGATGGGGAAGTGAGTGATGCCACGGTGCCTGGCTGATGGCTGGGGTCAATCCATGGCATTCCTTTGGAAGGTGTCCCTGTCCATGGCAGGAGGTTTGAAACCAGACAATTTAATTTCCCTTCCAACTCAAACCATTCGGTGACTATGATTCCTCAATGCCAGAAGCAGCAGGAATGGTCTGGCACCAAGGGCTTCAGTCAGAACTGACCTGGTCTGAGTTCTACAGTAGCTGGTCTGACACAAAATTCTGCAAAGACAGGATGAAGTGGAGGAGCCCTTCAAGTTCATAACAATTTTTGAAGAAAAGCTTGTCTTGTAAATTAAAAAAAAAAAAAAGAAGAAAAAAAAGAAAAAAAATATTTCCCCCTATTTAGGAAGCACCGAAATACATGCAGGATATGCTGATGAGCTCTGGAGTAATTTACTGAAAATCCAGAGAGAAGGATATGTTTTCCTTCCTCCACCTCATTTTACATCTTAGGTGTAAAAAATCATTCCTCTGATTTTCAAGCTCCAGTATAGAAATTGAAATATTGATTCCTGACTTCATTATGACAGGGATATGTGTTTTGTCACTGTGGACATATTCCCTGAAAAAAAAATGTTATGTTGCAAATGTTTTGGTGAAACGATAAAGGGAGATTGATAAGAAGGCATTTTACAAGCATTATTTATAATTTGGAGATTAGAGGAAAAGCAGAGCAGAAAAAAGAAAGGTAAAAAATTCTAATACTTTCAGGGAAATATTTGAGATTTCAGGTTAAATATTTCAATTCTACAAACAGAATCTATTCTCTCACTGGACATACTTTTCTACTCTTTCAAAAAAGAAAAAAAAACCCCACAAAACTGTCTTATTTCAGATAACCTTTACATCAGTTGAATTAATTTTTAACCTGCCACATCAAAAGAACCAATCAATGCATTCCACAGTTTGATAGTTGGAACATCATATGAAATTTTTGAAAAACATTGTATACGTCAAATTTAGAGTGCTGTAAAATTCTTCAATATATTCTAGGCTCTATGAATCTACATGAAAAACCACTGGATTTTATCATGGCAGCCCTGAATGATGACCTATACTGGCCCTGTGAATGATATCACTGTACATTAACAATTAGAGAAACAAAGAGCAGTTTGCTTCTGAAGCCTCTAAAAAAAGAGCATTTTGTTAAAAAGAGAACCCTACTTCACTCTGAATTTTAATGCTTTACCTGTTTATTTTCTTTCTTTGTCTCTATTTTAAGAAAAAATATTTATTTTAGGAAGCATATATCAGACAGTTAGACTGTTATCAGGTGTCTTCTCACTGGAAAGAGTTAACCATCATCCCCAAACAGTGAGATGAATCTAATAATCAAATATTAAGCTCCTTTGCATTCGTTTGGATGAAGTGGCAGAGATGTTAAATTTTATTTTAATATGTTAATCTAATAAAATGATGCAGTTTATTTTATATCTTCAGGGAGAGGTGCTGATATTATCTCAACTTTAGATGCATCCTCGCTTGCCTGTACAGATCAGCCTTCCACTTTATCAGGGTGATGTTACTGGATATGGCAATTTATAATTGGAAATGGCAGCCTGGAGATTTTCTAAAAGCATTGGCTTTTTTCTGAATACTGTGGAATTTCATTAATTATTATTATTTTGACTATGAAAAGAGGATTTGCCCAAGGGCAGTTTTGAGGCTCCTTAAAGATTCCTCCATGGAATGTTGCCAAGATTTCAAATTTCTCTGTCAAGACACCGAGCTTTTTTGGTGGGAGGTGGCTGGAGTGATGGGAAGCATTTACAGCTTTGGGAAGGAGACCTCGAGCATTTCTCATTCTCTTTGAGGCTGTTTTACCTCCCTGGAGTGGGGGCAGCTGTCACAAACTGTAGCCCACCAAACATTCCTCACCAAGGCTGCTTTCCACAGCATAGGGAGGGACTTGGCAGCCTCATTCCTTGGGCTGGGTGTGTCCAGCTCAAAGCAGGATGAGTCCAGGCAGGGTTTGGATTGTTTTTAACCTGTCACAAGCCAGAGAATAACTTTGCCTCTCCAGAAAGCCCTTTCGGCAACACAGCCCAAGAAATAAATGGGAAAGGGAAGATTTGGAATGAATATTGAAATCTGAGGCTGGGAATCACAGAGATCTAGAGGCAGGGAATGGTTGACATTGGAATCTCTGGAGTTCAACTTGTCCAATCCTCCTGTTCATACAGAGCCAATTTCACAGGATCATGTCCAGCTGTTTTTTGAATATCCCCAAGTATAAAGAAACTACAATGTAAACCACCTTGTAAAATCGGATGTTGTAAGTAATGAAAGTACTGGTAAATATATCTGTTTACCTAGGTTGTGGAAGAAAAGGGCTAAAAGAAGAGCACGTTTAACCTTCTGCAATGAGGGCAAATAAAATGAGAAGCTGAATTGCAATCTTTTATCAAAACCTGAAAATTATCGCAAAACTTTTGAAAGATGGAACTCCCCACTAGCTTTTTTTTTTCCTCCCCACCAAAGAGATCCTTGTGGAACAACTCTCTTCTTTCATCCTCTTCCATTGCACATATGCAGAGCAAATGGGATCACGGCCCTTTTATACTCTGAGCCCTTCAAATAATTCCCAGCTGATGAAAAAACCACAAAGTTTGGATCCACCCAAGGACTGCGAGACTAGCTTCTGTCTGGGGCAGAGAAGTCCTTGTGATGAGTCATTTTTCTTTTGATGCAAGTTTAAAAGAAATTAAATAAAAGGTGAGTATACAGCATTTTACAGCTCCTTTCACTGCAGTAGTTAGATAAAACCAACACTAGCTCTAATTTTGAAGCCTCAAGGTGTAAGTTTCCTTCTCTCATGAGAAGGTTTAAAGTTGGAGAACTCAGCTGATAGCTGCCTCTCCATCAACAAGTAAGGACCACACACAATAAATCAATGTCTGGAGTATTTAGGAAGGACCTTAAAGGGTAGGTGTGGCCTTTAAATGGAATTTAATTTCTTCAACATTTGTACTAAATCAATCCCTCAGCTATAACAAGTAAAAAAGTTTGTACCCAAAGGGGGAATCTGCTCCCATCTCTCTTTTTTTTATTTTTTTTTTGTTTTTGTTTTTGTTTTTGTTTTTGTTTTTGTTTTCTCCTTGTTCTTTTTGCTCTAGTTTTCCTCCTTTCTGTCTGGGTTTTCTCTGGTCTTCCACCTGTCTTTCTTTCCCTGCAGCAACTCCTAACTCACAGATTCACCCTACTCTCTCTATTGAGCTGATCATCAGCAGAAGAGATTTAAGGCATACGCAGAAACTTGAACGCTTCTGAAAATAATTTTCTTTTGGGTTTGTTTTATTTCACAGTGGAAAAATTTGGGAAATGTGTCACAGAAGAAAGTATTCATAGCTGCTAATATTTTTATTGCAGAAACAAAATGAGGCAAAAAAACCCCAAGGACCTGCATACCATACTTATGGTATTAATTGTGCTACTTAAAAAAAGATTCTCCTGTGATTGGAGGTATAATGGTGTATGTGTAATTCCAGACATTTGTATCCAGCTTTTAACCCAGTTGTGTCTTAGAGGATGAACTGTTTTGGTGGATTTGGCATTTGAACTCTTTATATTTCACTGCCTTTCAGTTTTCTCCACTTTTGAGTCATCTTAAAGACCAGGTGAGCCAAAGGGGCACAAGTGAGGAAAAGCTCCTGTGGTGGTTGTTCTCTGGAAAAATTATTGAAGTGGCATTTGAGCTATGACTAATTTATTTAGTATTCAGAATTTAGTGAATTCTTTTGTCACATCACCCATCATAAATAAAAGGAAAAAACCAGAAACCTGTTTGATGCCTCAGGCATGTTTTAGTTCGTTGTTCAGGTCAGTTCATTTCAATGCTTAATTTTTAATGGTTCATTTAACATAACTGTTTAGACTTGAAAATATTTTCACATAAAACCTGGGGGTTTGGGGTCAGTTGCTGTCACCTCAAAACATTTTAAGTCTCAGATGACAGATTCAACATCAGTTGGAAAAGGTGGCCTCGTTGTTTGGGCACTTGAATGGGACTCAGCAGACTCAAACTGAATTTCAATCTCTGCTACTGATTCTTTATGTGACCTTGGGTAAAACATCTACGTTGCATCACCAAAGATTTTTGAGTACAAATAGTTCTGTTCACACAATCACTCACAGTTTTCCTGTTTGCCACACAGTGCTCTTCCTGCAGGAAGAAGGAATCTAGTACATAGAGAAAAAGGACACTCAGCAGTGTCACAGGTGTCCAAAATCATGCATTTTTAGTGAATATAGGAATTTCTATTTAAAAAATATTTTCTAATAGACAACATGTTTTTAAAAGGCAAAGTTGTGGTGCAAGATTTGCTACATGAGTTGCACAGTTTCAAGCCCTCTAATAATAAGCCTTTCCCTCTGTATTTCTTCTTCATTCTGCTGGGTCTAGAACCACAGAATCCCAGAATGGTTTGGGCTGAAAAAGACCTTAAAAATCATCTTGTTCTGACCCCTTCCCATGGACAGGAACAGCTTCCACTCTCCCAGTTGCTCCAAGCCCTGTCCAACCTGGTCTCGGACACTTCCAGGAATCCAGGAGCAGCCACAGCTTCTCTGGGCAACCTGTGCCAGGGCCTCACCACTCTCACAGGGAACATTTTTTTCATAAAATGCAATCTAAATCTACTCTCTTTTACTTTGAAGCCATTCCCCTTTGTTGTGTCACTTGTAAAATCTCTCTCCATCTTCCCTGTAGCTCCTGCAGGTGCTGGAAGGCCACAATTGAGTCACCCCAAAGCCTTCTCTTCTCCAGGCTGAACAATCTGAACTCTCTCAGCCTTTCCTCACAGCAGAGCTGCTCCATCCCTCTGATCATCCTGAGGCCTCTCCTGGACTCTCTCCAGCAGCTCTTTGTCCTTCCTGTGCTGGAGCCTGGGGCTGGGGGCAGCTCTGCTGGTGAGGTAGATACTCTGCATATACTGAGTATATACTATGGCTTTCTTTCTCCTCAAATAGAGGTAATTCTCATTAGAAATTTCATAATGAAGACCAGTGTTTACAGGAAGGACACAACCTGATTTTGTGTCAAGTTTTGCCCAAGATCATTATTAATTTATTGACTAAATTCTTCTTTTATATAATAAGTCATTAATCGTTTCACTGAACTCTGAGGAGTTTCACCTTCACAACTTTCCTACATTCTCAAAAAACAAACCCATGCAGGTAGAGCAGTGTTAATGCTGCTTACAGTGTCTCTGCAGATAAGGGAAACAATCAACATATTAAAACCAGGGTTATAGTGACTGAAATGAGGGTAATTTATCAATGCTTGTTTATATTCCCATTGTCAATTTTTCTCTGGTCTTTAGACCAAGAGCAGGGCCCTGTCTTTGAATAGGTATAGATATATAAGACTGATTGCTACTGAGAATATTGGATGCAAAACACTCAAGATTTGCACCCAAGCCCATGCCTGGAGGAAGAAAATCATGGAATCACTAAAGCTGGAAGAGATTTCCAAGGTCACTGAGTCCAATCTTTGACCCAACACCACAGCGGCAACTCCACCATAGCACATGTGCCACATCCAGTCATTTTTTGAACTCTTCCAGGAGTGGGATGGTGACTCCATCACTTCCTTGGGCAGCCTGTTCCAAAGTTTAACCACTCTTTCAGTGAAGAAATTCTTCCTGATGCTCTCCTTGGTGCAGCTTGAGGACATAAACCCTTCAGAGTTTACATGGTGAATGGCAGGTTTCACAGAGCTGTGGCCTGCACTCACCTTCAAAGAACCTGACCTGGTTGCTGACATTGTCACAATTAAGCATTCAAAAATCATTAGAATTCATTACAATAATTAGAATTCATTAGAATTAGCATTTAATACATTTTACTCAAATTTTCAGAGCCCTCTATGTTCAGATTTTATGCTTCTTCTGCCTAGCCTAGTGAATGTCAATCATTGAAAAAAATAAAAACTAAAAATTGGGATTTTTTTTATACAAAGTGTGTATCTCAGAGCAGTTACCTGAAAGAAAAAACATTTCCAAATACTGTGAGATCATGACATTGCTGTGAAATGCTGGAATAATTCATAAAACTATGCTGAGATTCTGCAATTGGAGTAGATAGATAGTAATAATTAGAGGAGAAGGAGAATTTCTTTCCTTTCAGAAAAAAATAAAAAAGGCAGTTTTACCTGGTTTTGGTCACTTTTTCTGTCTGTGGAAATGATACATCACTATCTGGTGTAGGAATTTCAGGGCCAGGGCAAACTGTGGTTTAGGAACAAGAATTTCATGTTTGACTCCCGAGAGCTGAGTTGTGTTTGTTTATAATTCTACCACCTACACGGTAACAGCCTTCATTAAACCTCCTGTATTTCTATTCCTTATCAACTCTGCCTGTTTTACCCATGTAGAGTGTGCATTTTTGAGGACAGGGCTTTGCTTTCATGTATTTTGTTCAAGACCCAACAAAAGGAGACTTCTGTTGCACATCTACTGCCATTCCCAGTGTTTGCAAAGTGCTTTCAAACCCTCTGAGGAGGAGGGAGTGATCGATGTGCTACCGGGCATTAGCACTGCAGAGAGATCCATACTTTGCTATATACAAATGGGCTGATTTCCCTGCCTTCAAAGGGAGGCAGGAGCCTGCTCAGAAAGGCTCTGCACATTAAAAAAATCCAGTCCCAGGCTCTGTTTATTGATGCAGGGAGACAGCTCAAGTCAGCTCCCAAATTTTAAACCCCAGATTTAAGCATGAAATGAAAAAAAACCCCACTTGTTTTGTGGGGGGCTTGTTAGACACTTTGGAGATGGGGATTTTCTCCCCCTAAAAGGTTTCTCTGCCCTTAGTAGTGTCAGGGTAAGCAGAGCAGGTGAGAGGGTGAGATAATTGCACAATCTCAGCCTGCCCTTTACCAGACCATCCCTCTGCTGCTTATCTGCCTTCCCAAACTGAGCCTGGGCTCTCTCCCATCCCGAGGAATCTGCACTGACGAGCCAGGAGCCGGCAAACCCCTGAAAAAGAGCATTTGGGCATCAGGGCTTCCCCCAGGAGACATTACACCTTCAAGGGGGAGAGGCAGGAGGGGAAGGGGGGAAGCAGGGGAAGGAGGATGGATGCAGAGTGGCAAGGCCCCCGGAATGTCACTTACAGTCGGCTGGCCACAGTTGTCAGGGTTCACTTCCATTAAGCTTTGTGTCAGCTCAGAAACTTTACACATGAGGCTGTGTGAAGCGTTCTGCCACTGCTGACTGCCCGGGGCTAGCCCACAGTGCCTATCTTGTCACTGGTTTTCCAGAAAACCTCTCTGAGAATTAGTTGCATATGTTGGCCAGGCTAACCAGAGGAGGAGAGGTTTTGTCTCTTGTTTGTCAGCTTGGGATTGGATTTTTAAAAATTATTGTTGTTGTTAGGTTTGAATGTTTTTGTCTCATTTCATAAGGGCTGGGTCTTGCTTTGGAGGTTTAAGGAAGAGTTAATTGTTATAAAATGCTGCAAAGTTTAAGTGAACATTTAGTGTCATGAGAAAAAGAGAGGAGTGATGGCAATGAGCTGAGTTCTCTTATCCCAAAGAAAACTCTCCACTATGCACTTTTAGCTGTAAAAAAAGCATCAAAAGTGGCTGTAACAATGTGATGGGATTTGTTCTGAGACTGTATTTCATCTACCTTAAAAATGTAGAGGTTTTTATTAAGACAATCCCAATAAATTTATGTTGCATTTAAAAGGAAAGAGTCTATTTCTACATAAATATTCTATACCGAGTTTGGAAAAGTCTCACAATTTTTGTCCTTGTGGAGGATTTCCACTCACCAGATTCTGCTGGAAATGCAACACAGAAGAGAGGAAACCATCTAGGAAACTCTTGGAGTTTGTGGAAGAGAGCTCCCTAGCAGCTGGTGAGGGACCCAGCCAGGGAAGGTGCTGGCAGTGCCTGCTGTTTGGGGACAGAGAAGGATGTGATGGTCAGAGGCTGTTTGGGACACAGTGAGCAGGAAACAGGAGAGGTGCTGATCCTTGGAGAAGCAAGGGGAGCAGTCAGAAAAAAAACCCCAAAAACCAAAAAAACCAAAACAACAACAACAACAAACAAAAAAAAGAAAAGAAAAAAACCCACAAAAACAAAAAAGACCCAACAACGTTGCATTGGACTTCCAGATGGCAGATTTTGGCCACTTTAAGAGATGGTTGAGACATTCCCTTGGAAAGCATTCCTGAAGGGCAAAGGAGTCCAGGAAGGCTGGAGTTTCTTTAAGCAGGACATCCTAAAGTAGAAGGGGCAGCCATTCCCATGCCCCAAAACACAAACTGGCAGGGAAGAAGATTGACCTGGATGAACAGAGAGCTTTGCCTGGAACTCCAGGAGAAAATCAGAAGGGCCAAAACCTAACCAGAACTTAATCTGGCTACTACTGTAACAGAGAGGCAATGGTGAACCTTCTCACTCTCTACAACCCCCTGAAAGGAGGTTAAAAACCAGGTGGGGGTCGGTCTCTTCTCCCAGGTAGCAAGTGACAGGACAAAAGGAAATGGCCTCAAGTTGTGTCAGAGGAAGTTTAGATCAGATATTAGGGAAAATTTCTTCACTGAAAACACAGTCAGATACTGGAACAGACTGCCCAGGGAAGTGGTGGAGTCATAATGCGTGGAGATACTTAGAAATTGTGGTACTGAGGGACACAGCTTAATGGTGGACTTGGCATTTCTGGGCTTATGGTTGGACTTTGTGATCTTAAAGAACTTTTCCAACCTAAACTATTCTTTCATTCTACAACACTATGACTTATTTCCGTACTATTGCCACATACTATTGCCTGGTATGAAGCTAAGGAAATGGAACTAATTTGTAAACATTTACATACTATTGCATCATTTAATCAATGAGAAACAATTATACAATGTATATAGGCCCAAGTTTAGAGTGTTTTTTTTTTTCCTAGTAAACATCAGTGTTGCTTCTGCACTGGTTGTCTTTTACTTATTTTCAAAGTTAATTTACAAAGGAATGTACTTTTTAAATAAATTACTTGTTCCCACACTGTGATTGGGGATTGGTGATTGGGATAGACTCTTCCACACACTGTCCAAATACTAAGAAACTATGCTGTGAAAGTATTTTCAGTCAGAAACAGAGCCTGGGAATACCAAACTGAATTTTATGTGATCTCTGAGCATCAAGATCTGTGCTCACATTAAACACCACTGTGCACCCATTGCTTTGACTTTGCTTATGCCTTTGCCATTCCAATTAAAAAGCTGGAAAACAGGAGGAAGACAGGAATAAAAATGTCTATTTAGAAGGTAAACCTCAGGCCTAGAAGGGCTATAACAAAGTTCAAGAGCTGGTTCAGATAGGAAGAGTAAATCCATGTGTGCCTAATGAAAGAGGCATTTGTCTCTCGGTGGATCACAGGAATTTGAGTAGATGCCTGAGCTCTTTGCAAAAATGGGGTCTAACCCTGGCTCTCCCAAAGCCTTTCAATAAATATGTCTCTGATCTACATTTCTTCATTTTCCTTGGCTGATAATAACCAGTTAACATTTATGGATCAAGCTTAAAACAATTTTTACTCCAACCTTAAACCTTAAACCTTAAACCTAAAACCGTAAACCTTAAGGTGCAAACTTTGCCTCTGTCTCTAACCTCAGTATCTCATCTCACCAGTCAGGCTACTCAGGGTTGAAAAGTGAATAATGAAGCTGGAAAACAAAAAGTAAAACCTTTTTTTTTTTTTTTTTTGTAATGTGACAAGTCCATAAGCCAATTCCCTGCTTCTAGGAAATATTTCTCTTGTTCTTCTCAGAAAAGCAAACATGTTTTTTTATTTTATTTTAAGCTTCTCTTTTAGGTTTGATATCCCAGACCTTTTTATTTTCCCTTCCGCAGGCTTTGTTTTTGACTTGCAAAAAAGGAAAAAGGGCAGGAAAGGAAAAAAGGGCAGAGAAGAAAAAAGAGAAAATGAAAGCTGAATATTTGCCAGCCAAATGTTTTTAAAACATAACATTTATACAGTGAATAGAACTTTCCTTCTTCTTCAAGTTCTCGCTGAGCTACTTTAAACTTCCAGGAGTGCACTTAAGATTGCCTCTACAGAGAAGGGGGAGAACAGACACCTCCTACACAAGACTCATTCATTCCTCCTGGTTTTAGATTGGTGATTTAGGATGGGATTGTCTGAGGCAAAATATCCTAATGCCTGTCTGTCAGTAGCTTGTTGCTAGGCTTTGTGTCTAATATAAGCATCTGCTTCCTGTCTGTAATCAGGGGAGAAAAATAAGGGAAAAAAGTTTAAGCAAATCAATCTTCAGACCAAAGATTGTGCTACATGAACTGTTACCTTCTGAAAACTTCTCTTTCCTCCAAATAAAGAGAGAAATCCTATGTCCTCTGTTTTCAAGTAAGTGAAGTTAGGCAGATGATCCAACCTGATAAGAGCTGCTTTAATGACATTGCTAAAAATTTCTGGACTCTTCTGTCACAAACCAGGACTCCTGCAGCCACGGGCAGAAGTGGATGTCATAAAGTGACATCCACCCTGTGGCACGTAGGCTGTCTACAACTGGCAGTGAGAAAGAGGCACTCCTAGGATATGTTTAACACCCTGCAGAAGATATCTGAGTCAGATGAGTTATTCTCTAGAAAGCCACCCTTTTTTTTCTAATTAATTGTCAAGAAAGCCCTAGGTGGGTGAATCCCCTCTATTCAATTACAAGGCTTTACTTTTTTAGATGCCAATACTGAGTGAAATGAGCCATGTCCAGAAAGTCTGACCTGCTCCAAGAGGTTGGCTGTAGCAACCCAAATAATTTGCAATCAGGTAGCCCCATCCCTGGAAGTGCCCAAGGCAAGGTTGGACAGGGCTTGGAACAACCTGAGATAGTGGAAGGTGTTCCTGCCCATGGCAGGGAAGTTGGAATTAGATGATCTTTAAGGTCCATTCCAACATAAACCTTCTATTATTCCAAAATTTGTGTACAAACTACGCAGAACAGGTCTACAATCAGAGCTTAAAAGACTTTTCCTACTTATTTGATTGAAAAGATCAAACATTGTCAAATATCTCTCCCTGTTTTGAACTGCAAATCCTGGGGAATGGCTGAACTTTACAGAAGACCATGAATCAGTATGCAAGTAAGTCTGTTATTCTCAACTTTCCTCTGGGATTGTGCCATTGCCTGTCTAAATGAAAGATCACCTCTTTTGTGGAAAATGTTCAAGCCACACTGCAACTTTCCAACATAAAAAAATTCCAAGGAAAACCTACAATAAGGGATAAACCCAGGTGGGCTTGTGATTTGTTACGTCTCAGCTACATATTTTGAGAGAAGGGGAATGGAAACATGCAGGCAAAATTTAGTTGGCAGATAAATGGAGGTTCATTATGAAAAAAGGATTCAGACCTGGGGTCTATCAGTATCTGCAAGGCTGAGAGAGATGTCAGAGCTACAGGTACACCTCTGAATCATGGTGAGTTGGTGTGAGACTATAAACACTGATGAAACCATTCAAGGAGGATCCCTTTTTATTTTTCTGCCTTCCGCTGAGGAGCTGAAGAGGTTCCTTGTTCTGTGCCCCCCAGATCAAATACACATATAGATCAGATATACATATAGATAAATATAGATCAGATACACATATCCAGCCATTGCCAGTTATCACTAAAATGCAACCATTTCTACAAACTAATAACTCTCACTCCTCTTCATTATGGTGGAAAGAGGGGCTCACCCATTACAACTCCAGGTGCACTTTGACTATTGGGGATAATTGCAATAACAAATAGCTCCCAACTGTGTTCCCATTATCCACTCCTTTCTTCGATCCTTGTGTTCTGTAAGGTGTGGAATTGCAAGACACTGATGTCCTGAAGGGAGAGATCAGAAAGGTTTTAAGATGCTGGAGGTGTCATTGAGGCTCTATGAAAATAAGTGCTAAGGTTAGGAAACTCTGTGGGTGCAGCCAGGTTTCAGAGTGCAGAGGTATTTTCTTTCAGAAAAGCAGATGGATCCTGTATATTGCACAAGCTCATGTACAAAGGGAAAGGTATGGAAATTAACTTTCTCTCTGGCTGTGATAAACCACCAAGGGAAATTCATAGTAAATCTGTCTACTATGGTTAGTGCTGTGACAGAGCTATTACAGAAAAATAAATAGTGGCAATGGTCAAAAGAATGTCAAGATGCTTTCAAGTTGGCTAAACAGACACTTATATCCTCCGGGGGCTTCGTGCACTTTGTCCCATCCCTGCCAATCTGTTAAACTACTGATGCTTCCCTGGATGAGGTCAGGAGTGGTGATTTCTCACATAATACCAAAAAGCCTGTAGCATTTGCATCGAAAATGCTTCCTAAAGAGGAAAGGGAATACAAACAGATGAGGTGAAAGTAGATGGTGGGGAGGAACTCACAGAGACTGCACGAAGTGCACTTTGTACGCTAGTAAAAATTCAGAAGAAAACATGGCCCACTTGACAGAAATGTTTCTGAGGCTTGATAAGTGGATTCTAGCAACACTGAATTCAATAATCAGCATTTAAAATTGATTTTTGGGAGACATAAATACATAAAATTAAATTAAACAGGAAGTACCAGAGAATCACTCATATTTTAGCCTAAAATGCCCTGATGTAAAATTGTACACAGATTAAGTATATACCTGATTTTGCTATGCTGAACAATCAACAGTAAATTTAGCCATTTATCATTAAAAGAACAATTCCTTAAAACTTGAGAGAAATTAAGTCTTATGGCAGCACATAAAGTTTCAGTGAAAAATTAAACACTGAGGACAAAATCTTTGTGTCTGTAGACACAAACTGAAGCTTGGCCATCCATCCTGTTGCATTGCCAGCATGATTGCTGGCACAGCTTTTATCCAGAATACCTACAGTATCCTGAAGCTATTCCTAGGTGCTGTGTAAGACTTGGGACGGGTCAAAATGCATTCCCACAAAGTAGCTTAGACATAAATACTAGGATTGAAATAGCAGGGAAGTATTTTGAAGAGGGTTTGATGGGATGACAACAGCCACAACATTGGCTTCTTGGAAAGAATGATTCCTGGCCTTTTTTCACTTGGTAATAGAAATATTGAGGTAAAGCTTTCTCAGACTTGTTGAGGTCCTGCCAAGGCAGAGTTATCCACGAAACTTTCCATGAAGGACAGATTTGGGAAGCTGATGCTGCTCTCCTGTTTAGGATTTGGGAAGCTCTCAAGGATGAAGAATAAGAAAAGGTTGACCAAAGTAATCAACATTGTTATTGAAAGAAATTACATGACTAATTAGTGCGTGGGGAGGAAGATAATGATAAATCATTGATGAGAATGATATCCAGACCCCAAATTATTATGCTTTTGTACTAAGTGTAGCTTCCTCTGGCTGAGTATGAGATAACCCTGGAAAGAATATCCATGAATAGAAGGTTAAACTGGTACCTACAGTAATAGGTAATGATTTTTTTGTTGTTCCAGCAAATCATTTCTCTGTCATAAGCAGCTGTTTTTTGATGCAGAGCTTCTTGGGATTGAAGGCTAATTTAGTGAAGGAGTGTTGGTGATGACAAATTTTTCGGGTAAAGTCACAAAACTGTTCAAGCAAAAATACTATTTCTTTTAATTCTCTCCTTAAACTGTACAGCTTGGCACTGAGACCCAAACAAAGAAAAGTACTGACCCTCAGCTGCCTGACAATCTGGTTAATATAGAATCTTTGAAAATACTGGATAAAAGCCTCAGGATGAAAGCTTAGAATCCTGTGTAGAAAATATGGCACTGTCTATAGAATAAAGAGAAAATTACAGATTATTGAAACTGGATTTTTTTTTTTTTGGGCGGCAGTGGTGTAGAAATAATTTGAGTATGTATCATCAAACACCATTTAGAGACAGAGGGAATAGCAATTTAAAGTATCTTCTTAGGATAACTATCAATGGAGCAATATTTTCCTCTTAAAAGAAACACCTTTCATAGTATCAGCTATATGATTTTGCACCCTTACAGCGAAAACAGAGTCCTTTCATCTGAAGAGCCATCATGTTGAGACACCAGATCAAAACAGAATCCAGACATTCTCACCCAGAATGTAATCCAAAACAAACACAAAAAATTAAGAGGAATTTTTTTTTCTAGTGAATTCCTTGAATTTTAGATCAGAACAATGGCCTGTAAATCCCAAGTTGAACTTTCTTCCTCCTCCTAGGCTGGAATTACAAGATCTCAAGGTTATAGGATAATTCAACTTGGAAAGGACATCAGAAGGTCTTTAGTCCAACTAGCTGCTCAAAATAGGGTCAGTTTGGGGGTCAGCAGATTACTGTGTGTGGGATGCACCATGTCCCAGGAAGAATAGCTCCAATACCCAACAGCCATGGAGAAATTGTCCTTCATTTTCTTTTCTGTTACTCCTACTGTCTCTCATCTTCTCACCATGTGAACAGCCTGGCTAGATCTTCTTGATAACCTTATCACAAGTGCTAGAGGTTGATCTCAGGCCTCTCCAAACAGCCACTTCCGTGGGTTGAACAATCCCACTGTGTTCCTGCACCAAGCAGCTGCTCCAGCCCAGAGCACCCTGGTGACCCTCCTTGAACATTCTGTGGTTGGTCAGTCTTTTAAGGATTAGGAACCCGAACCTGCAGTGCAGTATTTGTGGTCTGAGTGCTGAGGAAAGGGGGATAATCCCTTTCCTTGGACTTCTGGCTCTGCTCCTGCTCAGGCAGCCCAGGGTGCTGCTGACCCTTGTTTGCTGCCAGAGCTCACTCTGGACATTGGCCACAGAGCTGCCCCTCAATCTCTCAGTGCTCAGCCTGTAGCACTGCAAAATGCTCTTCCTTTCTGTGGGCAGGGTGTTTGTCCTTGTGGAGTTCCATCAGGCTCCTGTCAGCTCACCAATCCCCACTGTCTGAAACCCTCTGGTCATAACCCAGCCTTGGCCTGTATCAACTGGTCCCACCAGTTTGGCATCACCTGACAACTTGCTGAGAGCAGACTCCATCTCCTCCTTTGGGGCATCAGCACAGAAATTAAACAGGACAAGTCCCAGGAGGGGTCATGGGTTACTCACTGACCTCCAGGCTGAGTGTGATCCATTCACCACCATCTCTGAGCCCAACCAAACAAGCACCTTTTTGTGCCCATCCCTTTGCCCATATCCAAATCCTCTCTCATCTCGATCTTTCCAGAGCAGGAAACCAGTCTCCTTTTGAGGAACTTGACAGCACTCAATCAAAAAGAAAATCTTGATCCCTAATTAGAATCCTGTGTCTTATCACAATAGCAATAAATGCCACAAGTTAAAATCTCATCCATACAAAGGATTTAAAAGTCTTTTTGCATGTTGGTAGTCTGTATTGAGCTAAAACATTTAGAATAAGAAACATACTTGGGGCAATTACAGACAATGATTTCTAAATTTCTTGATACAGCCCAAACATCTATCTAAGCTGTAAGTATTTGACTCTAGATAATATCAAGTTGGTGGTAAGAAACTGTTCTGGCTGCCCAGGTTTGATGATAGACAGTTCAGCACATTGCTTAAATAGCTAGGAGCAATGCCAATTAAAGTGAAATTCTGCTCTAACACTGCCTTACAAGCCTTTTAAACAGACTGGCAAATCAAGAAACAGACTTCACTGGAATATTATGGTGTGCAGGTTTCAGAGGAACTTTGGAGGAAATTCTTTAAACCTTCATTAAAAAATACACCTAGTATCACAAAGCATGAAAAATATTTTTTAGGCAGCTGGTTATAAAAAGAGGGCAGCCAGGGGAAGTCATATATGTTCATATTAAAGTCCAGAGCAGAAGGTTCAAGTTGCTGGTTCCATTACAGAAATATCCCTGTCTCTATCAAAAAAGTCTGTTTCTAAAGGGAGCTCTTTATTCACTGTGTTGAGATGGAAACACGAATTTGATATCTATGAGAGGCCAACAGGGTTAGCAAGAAAACAGAGAGAAAAAAAGGACAGAAGTAACCTTTACAAAGCACATCTCCATCTGATACTGTTGAGTAGACTTGGCTGAATAATCTACCTCAGATATTATTCATCAACGTGAATGCTGGCTTTTTTCTCTCCCATTCCTGCCAAATAACGATTTGTAAATAATTCTTATTTGTGGATAGTCTGCTGGTAAAAGTGAAAATGTTGGCCATCAACATTTAAGTGTTTTCAAATTGATTCTTTTCCCTCTTTCTTTCCCCCCATCCCCCCCAGTCCCTCTTTCCTGCCAGATGCAACTATAAAAGAAATACAAAGAGAGGAAGCGAAAATGATATTCAAGTGTGTTATTTTCTCAGAAACATTGTGAGGAAGCTGCAGCTTGTGCTGCAGAGGGGAGAGAGTGGTCTGAGGCTTAAGCAGCACATTAAATGGCCAGCAGCAGCAGAAGCCAAAGCTCTGGACATTACATACACAGATTCTGATGTCTCCCAGGAAAGCTGGGATCATTAGTCCTGGTTCACTGACTTAGAGTTGGAGGTTCCTGATGAAAAGGACATAACACCAGGCTCAAGCTGAGACTAATGGGAAACAATACGCATCTGCAGACTCTGATGTTGCTAATCCAGCTCCTGCTGAGGATGAACAATTGGAGCAAGGGAATATTCCTGAAGCACTGACAAACTGCAACTGAGGATTAGAAAAGCCTGCTGAACGTCTGAATTTATAATATGTCTCCAAGTTGGCATTATTAACAGTTGTCCCATAAAGCAAAGCATCTTTTCTCACCCAGGAATATTTTACCAAAAATCATAGCACTGTTAAGCTTCTGGTGGTGGTGGTTCCTTTCTTCCCTTATTTTTTATCTTGCTGAATTTGGTAGGAAATTTAATATGGCTGTTTGTATCAGCTGCAGATAAATGAGGCAGAAAGAACCCTGACACCACAATTTTCAAATCTGGTACATATAATTTAGTGGTACTTTATGTCACCACACAATCCCATATGCCCCATGTCCTCTTGAAGGCTCAATGTAGTGAAATATACAGCAAACTCTGATCAGTGACCAACTTCAGCATTCAAATATCCTTCTTGTTCTGCAAATTATTTTGTGTCAGACAGTATGTCTGCCCCTTTACATTATTAGAAAGTACCTGGTGAGTTTCTAGCTCAGTTTAACCACACCTTCCAGCCAATTTGCAGGCACTGTTCCGGCATTAGCTTGGGCACTGACCGTTTCCAACAAGCATTTAGGATGTGCCCACCTCTTTTGAGAGGAAGAGAGTTCAATAGTGTGGATGTAGCCACAATATTACAACTGACCTCAGGAGAGGAGCCACAAGACCACTCAGGGTGCCAGGATAAATTTGGCCTGATTGTCCTGGGTAACAGCCACTGCAGTTCTGAATAACTGCAGGTTTTACTGCAGTTCTGAATAATTGCAGGTTTTACTGCAGTAGTGGAGCTGCCTGGAGTCAAGCTGATTTATTTTTAACAAGGTAATAGAAGGCAAAACCAAGGTATATCAGCCAAGAGTGGCATTTGCGTTTCTCCTAAACCTGGCAGAGAACTGAGCCAAAACAGACTGGACCTCCCGGTGATGATCTTGCAGTTGTGATGACCTTTCTGTTTGCAGATATCTACATTTTTGGGGGTGGTGGGATGAGCTTTTGGATAGTGATGTTCAACCTGTTAGCAAAAAGAACATTTCTTTTAGTTGCTTTTCAGAAATGATAGGAGGATTCTTTGAGCTCCACATTGAACCTAATTACAGAATCAGAGCATGATTTGGATTGGAAGGGACCATCAAGATCATCCCCTTGACATGGGTGGGGACATCTTCAACTAGAAAAATAATTACTTTTTAATTAATTCTTGCTATACTTAATAATTATTATGCCTTCTCCTTTTAAAGCTTGTGCTGGGTGCCTATCCTGGACATAGGCTATATGTCAAGGATAAGCTTGGGGTAGGAAAAAAAAATGGTTTTTTACCTGTCACTTAATCCAAAGTCGACAGCTTTCAGTGAAAAAAAAATATACTCCACGTTAAATCATCATAAAAGGCTCCTTTACAGCTCCATTTTACTACAAAAGGCAATAAACAGATGCAATCTGTTGACTCAACTCAACTGAATAAAAGCCTGTTACAAAATTTATAATCCAGTTTGGTTTTTTTTTCTTCTTTAGTCTGAGATTTGGAATTTTACATTGTTCTTTAGAACTGTTGTTTTCCATTCTTTTTACAGGTAGTGGGATTTTTCTTTGAATGCTGAATACTGTAGCACTGAGGTAACCAATTATCTCTGCTCATTTTCATAAACAAATGATATCCTTTGCAATCTTTGTTGAGGAGCAGCTAAAATGGAAATAGAAAGGCTGAACAACTGTTAGGTACATATTTGATAAAAGTTCAAGGTTACAGATCCTACTTCGTGTCCTCTTAAAAGGAATTAATTCTGCCAAATACACATCCAGAACTTCTCTTTAGAATCAGGCTGTGATTCATCTTCTTCTGAAGCAGACATCTAATATAAATCAGTAACGAGTTCAACTAAAGACGTTTGTTGCAGACACCTAATTTCTCATAAAAAGACAAAATTAAGGGAGTTGAATTCCACCCGTTTCAACTAAATTTCTGAGTATTGACCCAGATTCTTAATTGTACAAACCACTCTGTAACTCCTTTTAGGAGCTACATCCATTTGTACATATTGAATATCTTGCCTTTTTCTTTTCTTTCCCCTCTTCTTACACCAGTGACATCAAAAGGTAAAAAGTGTAGATCAAAGCTCCTGCTGAAGATCAAAGATAAAAGCAAAAAGAAATTCAAGAGGCACAGTCAGTTTTCTAAAATCATGGGTGGAAAAGGATCATCCCTTTTTTTCCTTTTTATTTCGAGGAGAGCCAATAACCATCCACAAAGCAAGGCTTGAATGCCTGCTCTGAACCAGTTAAACAAACTGGTTTTGGTCTTGGTATTCTTGTCCTTGAGGTATTTTCCCTGTTTGTTTTTTTTTTCTAATTTCAGCCTGTGTTGTTGGTTTGGAATACACATTCACCTGAACACACACACAATTTTAGCATCTTTTTCTTGTGGCAAAAAGCTGCCCAGCCTAACTGTGCATTGAGTAAATAAACACCTTTTTTAAATTTGTTTTGTCCACGTTACCTGAGAATTCCATTTGATGCCCCCTTGTGTTGGGAGAGCCAAGGAACAATAATTTCCTCATTTTCTCCTTGCCACTCAAGATTTTTAGAAATGTCATATTTTTCTTCAAGTGTTTTGTGCTTTTTCTTTTTCTTTCCCCTTTTTTTTTCTTGCCCCCAGGCAAAGAACCTTGTCTATATAATAGTCTGACATTCTTGTTCCCACACTGTCTTCCTGTTCATGGCTTCTCCCAGAAAGACAGGAGCAGCAAAATCTTTATGTGGGGTGAAATGGGAAAGCAGCACAACAGAAAAAAAAAAAAAAAGTCAACAAAAATATTCTGTTGTGATAAAAATGTCTAAGCATTTCCAGATTCAAAAATATCAAAGCAGAATGATGACAAAGTAAGAAATGGGGCATTTTTTCACCTTTTTTTTCCTTGAAAATATGTTAGATTTGAAAGAAATATTTCCTAATTTGCTTTGCTTCTCTATTTTCTGCTTTTTCAATTTTTTTGTTAGCTGGAACTCAAGGCAAAGATGATGAAAAACATGCAAAACATAGGGAAAGTAAGTATTGTGATACTTGATATTATAGCAAGAGAAAAACTGTGTCATAAATTTAATCAGACACACTATAATTACAATATACCTGCCCTAATTTCTGCTATTTTAGAATTTCTTGCCCCAAGAACTCCTGCTGACCTCTTAGCCCCACCCACCCAAAAGCATTATTTTAAATTAATTCAGAGTAATTGTGTCAAATTAAGGAGAGGAGTTTGCAGACAGATTGCTGAAGCCAGGAAAAAAAAAAAAGTTATAGAGTTGGTTACACAATATTTATAAAATATTAGTTAAATAGAGTTTGCTTCCACTCTGGGGGTCTTTTAATACAGATCTTGACTTTTAATAGTTATTTGAGGAAAATCTCCTCTTTTCAAAGGACACAACTCCCACATCAGTGAGACTTTTGCTCTTAAGTCCTGGCTGCTGGCAATAAAAGCAATTTTAAAACCTCAGCTGTCATTTTTTTTCAATAGTAACTATGTATAATTCATCCATTACACAAGAAATAACACTTATAATAAAAACTTTGTGATGTTTTGTCAGCAAAGCCTAATTAATGTTCTGAAAAAAAGCATTGCTGGGGAAAGCAGATTTAATGACTTTCCTATCTCAGTAAAATTTTTAGAAGACTTGAACTATGAAAATGTATTTTTGTATGATCACAGCTTGTCAAATGTGGTGGTGGTACTGGGTTGATGACCTTAAAGATTCTATGAACTTTTATTTTTAAATGACTTTTCATTTGAAAACACTAATTCAGGAATAAAAGATAAATTGTCTTTTAATTTCAAATTATTTAAATGAAATATTTCAAATTACCCAAGTTTTGTTTTAATTAAAAATTTTAATAGATGAACACTCAGGAGATTTGGGAGTTTTACCCAACTTCAAGACAAGCAGAAAACCTGAAACACAAAAGCACTTCCTGCCAGTCCCTAAGATGCACTTTTAAAAGTGTATAAAGGGAAAATACATAGAAAAAACACCAACTCCTTCTTGTCTTTAACCCCAAAATCCAGAGATCTGTTCTGTAACACTAATTTTATGGCAGGCTGATATTGGAATATTCAAGCTTTAAAGCAGCCAAACTACAACTCATGGCTTCTGTCAAAGTTCATAATTAATACAACAGCTTATTTGAAAATTTATCCACAACTTTTAACTGAATTGAACCCGTAACATGAAATTGCATTAATTCTGTGTATAAAAATAATACACTGATTGTGGACAATGATGTGGACTGAGAGCTCTGCTAATTATAAAAAACCATTGTTTTAGTTCCAAACTTTCTCTTTTTCAGTTTCAGTCCCATCCACCAGATTGTTTGCGCTCAGGTCACAAAACACAGACGTGTTTGTCCTTGCTTTATCCTTATATTCAGGAAAGGAAATAAAATGCACACTATAAAAATGTAAAGTCAGTAACAGGTTTTGTTGCCTGATTATTTTAATTTTAACAAGGATTGTTCGTAGGAGTTGGTTGGAGGGAAAGAAGGTGAATGCAGGATTACTCGTGGAAATAATTCACTTTTTATTAAGTTGTTCTACCAGGTATAGTGTATATATATAAAAAATGACCTAAGTAGACCCCAGGATGTTCTTATGCAAATATATGCAAATAGTCATATTGACACAGCAATGCTGGCAAGGGGAAAACCAACTCACTGGAGTTTAGCTTTTCATGATGATGAGCCACAAACCTCTAAATTAAAGGACACAAGGCTGCCTCAATCTGCACCCCAAAGTGTGGTATGTAGACAGCAAAATGATAAAATATGGTACAAATTGGGAATTGAATTGAATTTCCATTAAATAAGTTAATTTGTTTTTGCACCTGTCGTGTTTTCAGATTGACCAAATGTATTTAGTAAAATTATCAAGAATTTGGAAAGAAAAGTTTGGCTTTTGTGTGAATTCTTCTTTGGGTTCTCCAATGTTCTGTTGTAAGCCACGAATCACAAAGGATTGTTTTGTTTCTTACACTGGGCTTGTTTTTTTAAAATTTGTGACTGAAATCAATAAAAATGCAAAAGTAGAGAATAATGGATATCAAAGAACTTCAAAAATAGAGCAATTAACTATCTGAATATTTTTGGCAAAACTCTAAACAAATAGTCATTGCAAAATTAATCAGAATCCAATTCACTTCTCCGAGGATTTTTTTAATAAGATTTTTTTCATTCTAATGATCTTTATAAAAAACTTAAACATTTTAAACATTTGGTTTTGGTTTGCCTTTTTTTGTGTTCAAAAAAATTTCAATTCTTAGTGCCAAAACCTGGTTACTTTTTAGCTTAGAATTTCTCTGTGGAAATTTCCATCAAATGAGAATCTTCAGATGCAGCTTCAGTTCTGTCAAAATGTTATTTAACACTTGAGAGAGGAGGAAACAATCAAACCCCTTTATTTTAGCCCCAAGTATCACTTTCAAGTTTTCTCGGATCATCTCGAATTCAAAAATGATTATCTGATGTTGGGAGCTTGAGGCAAATGACTCCTCTTGGAAATCAGGGTCATCCCAACCATCACATTTTCCTTCATGTACATCAGCATTTACACATTAGTCAGTATTTGGCCACAGGCAGGTGAAATAAGACCAGAAGCCAACACCGGGAGAGTCGTCCCAAACTTTCCTGAAACTTGAGTTCAGCCGCTCTGCTTTTCTGCCACGTCTCCCATGCTGGTCCTCCAAGACATGTGTCCTCATGGTTTCCTAATCTGGAGACAAAACCATGTCTAAAGATCTCTGCTGAGAAGCAATGAATGTAAAAGCCCTTGGTACCAGTTAAAGCATTTACTCCTCCTGCTGCTTCCTTGAGGGAGGATGTTCCCTGTGGTTGTTGTACTCCTGGGTGCCTTAGGCTCCAGGTTGAGAAAACCAGGGAACAGATGAGAAAAGAAATCTCTCCCTTCATCCTGCCCAGGGTTCGTTTTTGAACTTTGTTCTGCCCCAGCTTCTCGGGTTTGTGGTTTTGTCTTTTTTTGTGTGTGCATAAATCCCCTGAAAAAAATCATTTTCATTTGGGTTTTCCATTTTCATGTAACTACGCTTCGCTTATTCTTATTTACTCGGTTTTAGGTTTGTCAGATAGGCCCCCATCAGCCTCTGAACACATTTACATAATTTAAATACAAAATGCAAACATGCTGACTAATGTCTGCCTTAAATAGACTCTCTCAGGATAAGCTAGACATGTTCCCTATCTCCAGCCCCTCAGGCAAAACCCAGAGAACATAGATGAGCTTCATGCACTGCTCTGCAAGTTGAGAGACTAAAGGCTGGTGTGGGCCAAGTGCAGGAAGCAAACTCCAAGGTTCAGGGGCCTCCATTGATGGTGTGCAGGCTGAAATGCTAGTCTGAGGAAAACAGGGCATTTTGGGAAAAGTCCCACAGCTGTTAAAATTTTTCATAGTGTTTGAAGTACTCTGTCAGGTTGGAGTGGGTCCCCGTATTGTGAAGCATTATGTAAAGCATGCCAAATTCTTCATGGCTAAAGTCATTTCCAGGCAAAATTTGGTGAGCTCAGAAGGCTCTGAACTACCCCTGTGACTCAGAAGGCAGGAAAATGCTCTGCTTTTAACCAAAATTAACAATTCCTCCACAGCTTCTCCTTCCCATGATGGTAAAATAACATTTCTTGTCTTTCCCTGACCTCACTTTTCCATGGTCAGGTTTTCAGGCGTCTTGTCCTTCAGCCTTATACATCAAGAGATTAATTTCATCCAGTTTCTCTCTCTTAGGTGGTTAAAGTTTTCTCTGAAAAAGTTGTCAGGCTCTCTCAGTTATCCATGAAGGAACATCTCCAGAAGGGTGTCCAGAGCACTTCCTCAAAACAACTTTTCAAGGTGAGATGAGTTGATCCTTTCTCTGTTGATCAGGGGCCAACAAGACTTGGTGGCAGGTTCAGATCAGAGGTGAAGTCTTAGATGGTGATGGGATGGATCCCACAGTGTTTCTGGATAAATGAGGAAGAGTTTTGTACTGGGAAGCCATAAAGAGCCTACACAAGAGTGACCTGCTGTTATCTGATCATAGAATATCCTGAGTTAGAAGGGACCTACAAGGATCATTGAGTCCAACTCCTAATAACAATATCCTACAATAAAAATCTTGATAACTGTTAAGAGAGGGCTTAAGTGTTTTGTAAATATGCTTTAAGGCAGTTTCAAGGTGAGATATACCTAAAAGGCTTAGAAAAAGGGAGAAAATGAGACATTAGTTGTACTCAAGGAATTATGATACAAATATTGAAAACTGGACAACCCAAGTCCAGTCAGAAATGGACCTTCCCCAGTCAAAGAGAATATCTGCAAAACCTTTTCTTCCCCATGGTTTCCTTTTGCATACTGATACAAAAACCCAAGCTGCCTCTTTGAGAAACTAAACACTAAACACATTAAGACTTATCTTGGGTTATAAACTGCATCTTAAATGTCTTCTCTACAAATCTTTTAAAGGAAATTTTTACGTACTTAATAAATGAAAGAAACACCATATGATTTATCCAGTAGTAACCTGTCTAAGACTATGATAATAGTAAGTTCTAGTGGCCATTGAGGATTACAAAGTGTCTGGTCTTGTGATTTGGCTGTATTTAGTTTGCTTTACTTCCCATCAGATCCTGATTTTAATCATTACATTGATTCTGGAGTGCCACAATTTTTCTCTCCTGCATTTTCTTAAGCCATTCTTTATTTTTTGAATTTCTGCTAATGAAGACACTAATTAATAATTTCTATCTTTGCAACTTTAGTTTTCTTAATTTTGCGGTAAGTAATGGTATTTCTTGATTGAATACTGAGACTACTTCAGTGCTGCAGGAAGCATTGCAAGAACATTTATTCCAGCTTTGGTTTCCTCTGAATGATGTGTCTGGAAATCAGTGTCACCATACTAGAACAGAAACAAAACAAAAATACACCTCAGCATCCTCATTGTTTGGTCTTTGACAGGTTTGAACCAAATTCCCCTGGAGTGAGCCTGCAGGGTTCCACACAAACAGAGTTTTACACAGACTCTCAAAATTAGGAAACAACTTTATGGAGGCTGGCAACTTTTGGCCTGTCTGGTTAAAGAAATCAGAACAACTTTCCTCCTGATGAATTTATAACTTCATATGAGGGATTTTTTTTTTTTTGTCATAATAAAAAAAATCCTTCCCTGTTGCTCATTTGATTAAAGAATGAGGCCCATTGTGTGGCAAACCTGGTAAAGCAAAAGAGTTCTGGTTCTGTTTATGGCTCTGACACACCCTGTGGAATAACTGAAAATGCTTTATTTATTTCCACATGCCTCATTTGGTTCACTAGAATAGCTGATTTGTCTGAAATAGGATATTTGTCTATCTCCTAAAAATCTGAATTCTTTCAGAATATTGCAATGATTTGAAAAGCTTGGATATAAATTCCTTTTTAGTGAAATGTCTTCATTTAATTCAGCTTTCTGTGAACATTTTCACTCTCTGAAAGACCTTGGGAGTTAGTTTGGCATCTGGAATCCCTGTCCTCTTTTCAATCTGGTTTTTTTTTTTTTTTTTTTTTGTT
>VWYP01002214.1:40356-51550 GCA_013400435.1 Pycnonotus jocosus | reverse complement strand
GACCGGGTCTGCTAACTACAGATGAGGCTTTATGAGGATCTTCCTCCAAGTGTATTGAAACACCCAAGTGTGCTTGACACTGAGCACTAATGTTTCTCTCTACACGTTGATGTTGCCGTCACAAAAATATGTCGTGCCTTAGAGCTGTAACTTCCCGAGCAATTACACACAGGAAATATTTTGGATTAAGTGATAATAAAAATATCATGGCCAGTAAATACTGTTTCATTGCCAGGCTCGTGATCAGCGTTGGTGTGTTTAAGCCATAGTCATACTGTGCTGTCTTTATTCTTTCATTATTCTCTTTATTTTTTCATTATTCGAAGGATTTTCTTTTTATTCACTAAGTCCAGGTTTAAATATATAACGGGGCAGATTCCACGTTATTGCATCTGGAGTTATTCAGCTGTGATATGTCAGATTAACCAAGAGCAAGTTTCTGCCCGCAATGTCACAGGAACAGTCACAAAGAGAGACACGTTTTGTACAAAACATTGCAAACCCACCCTGCTGGATTGCACTGGTGGTACCCAGACTTCTGGAACCAGATGCATCCCTCCTTTTCACCTGCTCGTCACCTCCTACAGAGGAAGGCCTTTTCCCTCTGGGAGGTATTGTCATTCTGCCTCTTTGACCTCAAAACTGACAGAAATGGTTAAACTTCCTTGATGAAAGTTTTCTTCTTGGCATTTTGTTGAAATGCTGCTCGTACTTCAATGCCACAATGCAGATTCTTTAAGGATGCTTTCTAATTCCCTAAAGAAATTCCACAATAGCTGTTGAGCTATTGCAACTATTGCCTTTCTTATTTCTCATTTCTCTCATGCACTTTGATCAGAAGCTTTGTTGAAATGTGTTGGTGTTGGGCCAAGGGAAGTTTTCTTTTTTGTCTCATGCCAGCTACACTGAAGTATATTTCTGAGCAGAAGAATGGGCTAAGCAGGGAGTCCTGCTTGGGGAATGTAAACACTATTGTGGGCAGTATATTAAGAAATATCCTGAAGTTAAAGTCAAAACGTCTATCTTGATGGGAAGAGATGCCCATAGTAAAACAAAAAGCACTCTGAGGATTTCAGCTGAAATATTTATTGACATCTTTTTAACCACCAATCTCAGAGTGTTTTTATATGAAAATAATAAAGTCCTGAACCACTTCTGCCTAGTTTTTTCTAGAAACAAAAACAAAAAACAACTGGAAAAGGACATTTTAATGTTCTTTTCCCTGTAGGTAGAAATAAAAAAAAACAACTAGCATGAAAGCTGTTCCCTTGAGATCTCTTGGCAAGGAAGGCCCATGAGCCTCATGTACATTTGGATAACAACAGCACCTCAGAGCTCTTTGAAGTTATACCCTTCAGTACTAATCTGATTTCATTCAAAAGAGAAATCTAGGATGATGTTTATGAGGGCTTGCAGTTTCACCATGGTTTTGATCAGAAACAGATGGTGTATCTGAAACAATTAGAAAAACTTTTGTTTAGAAGCAGCCCACATGTAATTGACTGTTTGATGTAGACATCACAGCATTTGGTGTTGGGGAGTGAAACTTGTACATGCATTTAAAATTTGGTGTGCCAGGACCTCAGCAGGTGTCAGCTGGCTTTGCTTCTGGAGGCTGTGTCAGTTCCCATGAGCTGAAGATCCCAGCCCACGGTCCCCCCAAATGAACAATCATCTTTTTACAAAATGGCCAGAACCGCACCCTTTCCTAAGAATAATGTCAGAGAAGATGCACCAGCCCCGGGCAGCTGAAAAATTGAGTTTGTGGCTAGAAGATGATCCTGCAAAATTACTTTTGTTAAGGATTCCTTGGACTGTAATTCCAGCTGGGCATTGCTGGGCCTGAAGTGTGTGTGAAGGCTTTAAATCACACCAGGCACTGAGATCAGGGCTCTGGGTTTGTTTCATCTTCACACACTATTTACATCTTCCCTAAGAATTAGCTCTTGGTTAAGATCCTGCAACTAAATCAACATTTTCCTACCAGAAGGTGGGAAACTGAATTATTGTAAAGGGAAAACACAGTGTACACAATATTAAGAATGTGAGTCCACTTTTCATGGCTGGAGACTTTCAGGGGTGGCCAAAATTTAGACATACAGCTGTGGGAATGGTGGGATCAGGAAAACACCAGCTGTGGAGGCCCATGCCCGCTCTGAAAACTGTTGGTGATCATTCTTCTATAAACTCTAGTGAGACATAACATTTTCTCCTCGAGGATTGTATTTACAAGAGAGTTCCAGGAGGGGATACTTAAAAGATTCAGTTGTTCCCTGGGAGTTTTCATTGCTAGAAGAATTTACCTTGTGCCTAAAATTTGGTGTCAGCCAATAATTCTTATGCATGGCTTCCCACACCTGTAAGTGTGGGCATATGTTCAGCATAGATTTTTATAGATTTTGAAGGAAGAACAAACAGAACCAGCTGACCACTTAGTAAGGTCACCTGCTTAATAGACAGCGGGGAGTTGTACTCACTGAGAATTTAACACTGCATTCTGGGAGACCAAATCTCTCTCTCACAAAGGAGATACAACATTCTTTCAATAGGAACAGGAATAGACATGAACACTCTATAGAATCCCACTGTATATACACAAAGCCAGTTGTCTGGAATTAAATGCTGTTGAACAAACTGCCATTTCCATTAAAACCCCTTTTAGCACTCCACTTGTAACGGGATGAAAATATATGTCATAATGGGCCCAGGTACACAAAAGTGCACATTTAAACCACTTCAGATGCGTGTGTAGCACGAGAAAAAGACATAGACACGAATCAGCCCATGTATAAAATGACTTTCACCCATGAGGCCCGGATTTATTCCACCTAACTCTGGGTACTTAACCAGGGTGCTTAAGGATATTCTCTCCTGTGGCTCTCCACGTCGTCAATGGAGTGAGAGAAGCACCGTAAGGAGGCAATTTAGCCTGTCTAGGATCTGAACTGTCCTTATGAGACAATTTTCTGTTTTCCTCCAGTGCCTGCTTAGTTATTTGTAGGGAAACAGTGTTTTTATGGTAGAGACTTCAGTTGGCTGCCTCGTGTGGGGGAGATAAATCTTGGCCAAGCAGATTGGGTTGGAAGTAGCTGTTTACGTCGCACTGGTTGCTGTGATTTCTTTGAAGTTGTGAACATTCCCTCAGGACTCTTAGTGGTAAAAAAAAAATAGTAATAATATAGAGATAAGCTAAGAAATCTTTAGGGTTTCTTTAAACCTTCATGCCACACTCTCAGCTTTCGTACACAGCATTAATATTGCAAAATGCACTGCAATCAGCTAGTTCCTCAGAATGCCAGATTTTCCTTCAATGCCTCGGTTCTCCAAATACAGAGATCTGATTACTTGACTCAAAGGCAACAAACAGTGATTTTAAAAAACATTTGGCTATTTGTATTTCTATTAATAATTTTCATGAGTTGCTGCAACAGCATGTAATGAGCGTAAAAGTCAACAAAAAAAATGTTTTAACTAGCATTAAATTTTTTCCCTGCCAAAGTAAACACCATCGTGATTCTGCGTAAAGAGAAAATCCATCCTAGCATCAGGAATCATTGTTTCCTTCTTGCATGGACTGGGAATGTATGAACAAGGAGAAGGTTTCTCCTGGAATGATGGTTCAAGTAGACATACATTTTCCCTCTACATTTAATGACTTTACATCGTGCAAAGCTGTCTAGGTGGCTTTGTTTTTCTTCCAAACACGTGGGGTTTAATTCTTTGCTTCCAAGTCCAGTTTGAGTAGCTCTACCTTTGATTCTCCCAAGAGCAGGGGAAGATGTGTTTAATTTGCCCTCGTGTGAGGTTGCTCTTCATTACTAAAGGTGTGGCTACATCTTAGCCCAGATATTCTCTGTTTGGGTAGAACTGAATGTGCCTGTGAGGATCAGACCAATTCCACCTACTTCCCCAGACTGATTGTAGCAGTGATCAGAACCAGATGCTTCACAAGCGAGTGCGAGAAACTCCCCAATAAATAACATGATATAATCTGTTCATTGAGAAAAGCTGTTTCCTTTTTCCGTGGAGATTAAGTACTATTTAAAGTATTTAATTTTCTGTAATTGAATCAAGAGTCTTAGAGTACAGCTTCAGTAATTTTTTTGTCTCTTGCTAAATTTTTACTCTCAATAAATATCTTGTGGCCTAGAGCACCACAGATTAATTTGTGCATGCTGCAAGAAGTAAATTCAAATATCAGTTGTCTTTTATTTTCACAGAATATCTCTTCTCCCTGTGTGATGAAGTACAAACTCCAGTTTTATCTGATTCAGGTTCTGTTTTTCTTATTTTTTTGGACTCACTCTACATTTCCTATTGCATCCTCAGAAACTGAAAATGCATACCTAAAGGTCTTTCAAAGGACTTTGAATAAAAAGCAAATAATGAAATAAGTCATTAGCACTACATCATTTTGCAGCCAGCCTCAAAAATACCTTCAGCATTAAAAAGGACTGGTGCTTTTTTATGAAGTGAAGTCTACTGCAATATTGCCACTCATTTCCAAAAATCTGTGTACAAATCTGTTTCTTTGCTTTCAGTTGGTCACATATTTTGAAACACTTGTGTTTTGGGGGAGAAAAAAAAAGTCTTCTGTATTCAATCTTTTCATGAAAATTAAAGCTCTGAGAACAGTCAATTTTGTAAAAAATAATAATAAAAAAACCTAAAAAAAAAAGAAGAACATTTCAGACAGATTAAAGAGATAAAGACAACTTCTAAATGGTTCTAGCCTAGAAATTGGTTCAGTTTGCACAACTGGACCCCAGCCTGTGAGATTGTAGAATTGCAAGTAGCAGATGATGGATATTAAACCAGTTATTCCTTTGACTGAGAATTAAGGAATGGAATAGGGTGTGCTACAAGTGAAATTAGTAATTGGATTCAGCTCCGTGGGAATAGAATTGACTTGCTTTGGAGCTAGGGAGAGCTCAACTCAAAACTTTTGCCAAAAAATTGAAATCAAATGGTTTTTTAAGGTTTGAAAAATGTCAGTGAGATGCTGTAATTAACTTTATTATTGTTTGCTTATTTGCATTAAGGCAGTGCCCAGAGAGCCAGTGAGACTTAATCAAAAAACACCATGAAAAGGCCTAAAACCGACTGTCTAATTTTATAGATTTAAGTAGTCCCCCTTGGCTTGTTTACATGACAAGTGACAGCAACTAAACAAATTCCAGATTTAGGGGAGTAGCACATATTTATCGTTGAATAACTAAGACTGACAAAATTTGTCTCCTTTTTTGAGTTATTATGGTTCTTTAATATTTTTGGGTTTTTCCACATTTACATGTCTGCTGCCTAAAAAACCTGTCCCTGAAGACTTTCAACAGTGTTGAAGTAGGTGATTTGGATCAAAAAACCAAAAAAGCTGTTGATCCTGATTGTGAAAGCTCTTATTTTTGGGGGGGAGATGAGATAGTGGAGTAATGAAAGGGTGAAGGTAGATATTTCTCTGAAGAAAGTTACAGAACTGCATCCTGTTTCACACATTAAGGGATGCCAGTAAGTACTCAAATCTATTCCACCAAAAATTACCACAAAGAAATAACATCAAATGACTATAGAGAAAAGTCTGCATGATCTTGGAATTCTGTTAGAGTCTTCCAGATTATGGAACTCTCCAGCCCGAATGAGTAACAAATTTGGGGCAATACTTCTCAAAAAACCAATTTGAATGTGTCATTCCACGTGAGTGTTTTGGAGCTATCCAGGAGTAGATATTATACACCATTTTCACTTGTGGGTTGTAGAAACCAGAAATAGCTTTATGAAAATTCGGGCATTGGTACGGAGTCAAAATCAATCAGTGCCGTGGTATGAGAGGAGCTTCTTTAGACACTAAAAACAATGAGGTTCAAAGAAGTCAACACACTTACATTTAAGGGAGCACATCACAAAGCGAATTGGGTCATCTCAGGGAAATATAAAAGCATTATTCTTGTGAGATTTGAAAAAAAATACATAATTACTTCTTCCACCAAGCACGATTCTTTTAAATAACCTTCATTTTTGTCCCTTGGAAATGAAAAGAGGTTTACATTAAAAAGGCATTTCCTCTGACTCTCTGTCCTTGAGCAGCACAAAATGTAAACTATACCTTTCCCTTCTTCCTTTGAAGAAAAAGGAGTTTCAATCTCCTTCTGTGAACATGGTCCATTTAAATAAGGAGATGGAGTCCCATCTTTTCGATCAGCTTTCTTTGTTTGACTTGTCAGTAATAACACTTTAGCTGAAATTGTACAGGCGTCCTGCTAATTTAGTAATTATTGACACGGTGCTGGGCAAGAAATGATAGCAAACACAGGGAACTGTTAAGAAGAAATGAAATAAAAGATCTTCATATCATTGTTGAATAATGGTTGAGATCATTTTGTGCTCTAAGTAGGCCCAAGACACCTTTTTCCATTTTCTCGACACATTTATAATTTATGCTTTGTAATAGTTCCAAATATTTTTAGGACTCCGCACTTTGTTTGAGAATCCAGAAGAGCTGAATGAGAATCACGGAGTGCACACACAGATGAGTGAGGGGTGTGACCTGCCATAGCTTTTGATTTAAGAATGATCCCTCATTTTTATATATCCCCTTCGTCCTTTCTGAATTTATCACGGTATTTAGGGCTGCCTTTGCTCTGGCTGAGCTGCCCAGGCAGTCGACCCCACTGTATGTGGCTGGAGACAGAGATTGCTTTTGGATTTTGCCCTGTTGGCAACATCATGGCACCTTTATTTAGCACGAGCAGCTCTCCAGGGACCTGATGTGCAGAGATTTTAGTGTCATTTCAAGGAAGTCTGAGAGCTTCCACCCCAGGGATGCATCACTCTGCCTGTTGTGGTGGATCCTGGAACCCTGGAACACATTTGTGAGAGAGCATCCAGTGCTGTGCTGGCTTTGTGCTTTGTAGATGAACAGGCTGTTTAATATTAAAGCTCCCTATTGAAAAAAATAAGGACTTGATGGTCTTCATGGGTCTTCCCAACTCAGGATATTCTGTGATAAAATCACAGTAAACGTGTCCATGCTTTAACTCCTTTAAATTCCCTTTTCCATCTCCTCCAACTGGATGTCATTAGAACAATTTTTTAGACCTTCAATTCCTAAAACGTTTACAAAGCTTATTAAAAATGCCAAGGTTTCTCAGAAATGGGGACAAGACTCTTAACTAAGAGTTCTTCATTGATGTCAATCTGTATCTCAGCTGTGGCCAACAGATCTTGGTTGCCACCATGGAGCTCATGTGCATAAGGACACAGACTTGTTACTTCCCATTTGAATTTAAACTTGGGTGCTGGATGTTAATGGCAAATGTGTGGTGCAGCTTGGCAGCGGCATTGCCATGGTGGTGGCACTGAAATGGTGTTTTCAGGATTTCCTGCAGATAGCAGGTGTCTCTGGCTTCTCAGGGACTGTTACTGCCTGGACTCAGCTCTTCTTTGTGGACTGGAATAACACCCACAAAAACATTGTCAGGATAATATATTGGGATACCCAGGGCTGGTCATTCCATGCTGAGCTGAGTGTTTTGAGACAGGAGGCAGGACAGGGCATGCAGAGCAGCTGATCTTTAAATCGAAGGCCTCAATAAAAGGAAATAGAAAGTGATGTTTTAATGGCAAGATTATATCAGTGTCTGTGCAATGTATTAGGTTTCAATGCAGTTGTATATTGATTTATACACAAACTCATATGAAAGCTGTTCCTTCACACATTGGTCATGGCTGATAATACTCATGAACTGTGGGATTCTGCAGCATCCAGGGACATGAAACCCAGAGTTAATCACTTTTTTCCTGTTTGTTTCTATTAAAAGATTCTGGGTCTTTTTGTTTCTGTAAAGTCTGTGCAGCAGGAGCTTGCAAAGATAGAAAGAAAGCAGTGAAGCTGTACTAAACTTTGCATGTTTCTGACTAATCTGCATCTATCTGCCTGTATGCACAAATTATTTGGCTATGAAAAGAAGAAATGCAGCGACAGATTTCGTCGTAGACGTGTCTGTCTGCTGCCCTAAGGCTACACCCTGCACACACAGAATTCCGTGAGCCACCCCTGTTCCCGTTCCTGGGAGCTGGGGGTGTGTCTGGCTCAGAATTTACCCTCAGGCCAATGAACACTAACAGGTGATTTGTCATAAAATAGATGTTACATATAATTTTTAATGTAAATATAGACAGGATTTATTTTTTTTAGGTAAAATTAGCCAATCCATTTCATGATCCCTGTTTTTTCCTTTCCTACCTATACACATCCTTGCAAGCAGAGTGAACCCTCATGCTTTTGTGTCATTAACTTATGGGTTTTGGATTACTTTAGGCATTTTCTTTTTTCTCCTTTTTTTCCCAATTTTTTTTTCCCCATAATTCCACCTCTGTTTGGAGGCCTTTCAGGTGGTTTAAGGAAGGATGGGGAAACAAAAGGAAAATGATTACTTAAAGGAATTTCCTGAAGGAAATTTCAGAAAATATAAATTAAAAATACGCCTCTTCTAAAGCAAAACACTCTAAAATATGTGTTAAGTTTTATTTCTGTGTGGCACTCTGTGCATATAAGGCCATTAATATGCCCTCAGTTTATATCCACTCTCTTCCAAATTCCATTAGGACCTGCATTTTTTAATCATTCCAGGAGACTGCAAACTTCACTCAAAGTGTTTCAAAATTATTTCTGTTTGTTTCATTTATGTGTGTAAAGTCAAATACAATATTTAACAGAGCTGGGATACAAATTGGAAAGGACCTCATCATTGGATGGAAACAGAAGATGTAGCAAAGAATCATATTAAAGAAAAAATTGTATCATTTTCAGACAAAAACTGAAATGAAATCTGTTTACTAACCCACCAGCTGTCACTGCTACTTCTAGTTGCAATGTATTGCATACACTGAGCTATAGACTTGCAGTCACAGGCATTACTGTAAGGTTTCTGCTGGGAAACTGAGCCTAATGCCTTTTTAACTTCTATTTTTTTCCTACCAGAATGGAAAATTTAATTTTAGTGCCTGCATGCTTTTTGATTTGCAGCAATGGGGTTTTTTTTTTTGTTACATTTTAAGGCAGATTTTATTTAAAGCAAACAAACGAAAGCTAGGGTCCAAGTGATAACAAAGGTAAAAACGTTCAAAGGCACTAAAATTTGCAAAATACTCTTGCAATATGGCCACAGCTATTCTGAATTCTTTCAAGATGTAGGTCTTTGATTTTAAAGCAAGAAATCTTGGGTACGTACCTAATATTTATGGCCTCTCTCAATTCACTGGCTGACAAATTCATTGCCCTGTGATGGACAGTTAGTGTTTGCCTTCTAAAAGTAAAAACCAAGGAGATTTTCACTTGTGTGAGGGAAAGAATGAGCACCAAGCACTCCAAGTGCCAGAAATGTTTAAGGCACACAGTTACAGATGCACCAAGCTAAAACACATAAGCAGAGCTGGTGCCCGAGGCGCTGTGATGAGGACTTGGGCTCAAAATGAAGAACTAAATGCAGATCTTCTTCTTGCCTGTGCTTGAGCTGCTGCAGAGAGAGAGAAATTTTTTTAAAGTAGTCAAAAAGAGAAACATTTCTATTTGAGCTTGAAGGAGACCTTTTCCTGGGATCTTGAATATTTTTTGTTGAAAAAGAAAGAAAAAAAGAGCAAAATCTTGAAATAGAAAACCTTTTATATCACAAAATCAAAATAGTTTTGCTTTGACACTGTCAAAATGAAACACACTGACTTCATTTTGGTATTTTTTCAAGTGGTTTTGTTCTACAAAATATTCAAGTAGAACTAGGGAGAAATGTGCAGGATCTCTAGCTTTTGACAAACAGTTTTGCTTGCCTGTGTTTCTATTCTGCTACATTTATCCCACAGTCAAGCTTCTGATTCAGAGACCACCTAAGCCAAAGCAGGGCTTAGCATTGCCTCCAGCACATTCAAAACAAGTTCCTAGTGAAAAATGAAATTTTCTGGGCTGCTGCAGCGGTCTGTTTTCCCAAGGCTGCGTTCATACTAAAGGGAGAACTTCATAAAGTCCTTCATTTATGTGCATGCAGTTTTATGTGCTGAGACAAATGTGGTGTTCAGGCAGGGTGCATGGTGAAATGGAATACTCTTGCTGGGAGCTCTGCTTGTCTGTGCTGGCGTTCTGTTCCCACTGTGGAGAGCTGACCACGTCCCCTGTCCACAGCTGATAACACACGGCCACTGCAGCACCACAGGGATTGCTCCCACACACACATGTTGCTTCCAAAAAATATTTATTCCTTGTTTTTCCCTAGTGTCTCTAAAATAACGCTGTCTGTGATGCCTTGAGTTTTAGCTTTCATGTTTTTCAGATTCTGCTTAGGTGTAGTTCTGAGCCTCGTATTAAGTGTTAGTAAGCTCTCTTCACAGAGAGGGAGACAAAACAAATCCTTTTCCTGCTGAAGACCAGGGACAACTTTCAGCCCAAAAGCACAAACAATGGTGAACTGAAGGGAAGAAGAAGGATGAGACCTCACAACCTGAGGCTGTAATTGGACAATTAAACCCCAATATGCAAATGGACCAAAACTTGTAAAAATGTAAGATCTCGTGACCATTCAGCCATTTTGTGACCATTTTGCTCCACCCTGGGTGTAGCCCTGGTCAGGCCCTGTCCTGCCCAAGGTGGAATCTGGAGGCCTTTCAATAAATATCTACTTTAGTCTCTGTTCCATGTCAGCCTTCCCAAAGCATCACTGGGTGCCAGTGTGGGGAATTGCTGTGCAGAATATGGACATGCCCAAACTTTTCTGGTAGGGGATGGAGGATGAGTATAAGCAGGGAGAGGCAGAGGAAATCAGCAGACTTAATTGTTTCTATCCCAAATGTAAATATCCATATATAAAAAACACCCCTCAAACCTGAAACCCCGTACCGACTGCTCCTTTTTAATCTTAATTTCGAACAGTTGCTACTCCAATTAAATTCTACCACCTAGCATTTTCAAACAGCTCTTAGTTGTTTCAGCAAACTCTTTTAATGGACAGCTGTTTTTGACAGCTCCTCCTGATTTGCCAGCGCTGTGTCATCTGCCAGAGCAGGAGGACCCATTTTGTATTCTGCTGCTGGCACTGAGGGGATATGTAAATGTACACATGAATCAGTTGTCACCAGCACAGACACACTGTGGTGAGATGATCAGAATGTGTTGGGAGTTTAGTTGGCTTAAAGTGGGAGGAAAAGGGAAAAA
>VWYP01002214.1:0-40342 GCA_013400435.1 Pycnonotus jocosus | reverse complement strand
AAAAAAAAAACCAACACAAAAAAACCCACCACGCTTAGATTTCTTGAAGTGATTTTTATTTCAAGTCTCTCCAGTTTATTTTCACTTTGTGGCGCTTGTTAGATTTAGTTCAGGAGAGTGCAATCTGCTACTCGCAAATCACCAACCTGTAACTCAAAAGTTGAGGAATTATAGAAACATTTCAGGTAAACAACGTCAGAACTTCGGCTACACAAACAGAATTTTATATAGGGCTCCACTTTTCAAACATTTTAACCCCAGTGAGAGAAAACTTCACGTTCCCAGGAGCACAGCGTGGAGAGAAAGTTTGTTCAGCTTCCCAAGGCATTCTGGTAAATGGTCAGAGCTGTTTCAGCTCACAGGGTAATGCCTGAATTTCACATTACACAGATAGTTTACAGTTTATAAAGTATAAGGAAAATCACAGGTGAGGTTTATGTTACCAGATTTACTTCTGAGATGCCCTGATGGTGCAGCCCCCATCTCTCTGTGTCAGCAGGTGGGAGGACAATTTGATCACCCTCCTGTTCAGCTTTGTTCCTCTCACCATTACAGTCCACGGACAAAATCAGATGCCCCTCCAGTTAAACAGAATGCATGTGGGGTTTTCATTTAGGAGCTGCTTTGAGGTTGATGAGGTTTGGGATTATTTTGGCCAATATCTACAAATCTGAATTACTGTTACGAGTCTGAACCTTGTTTTAAACACCAGAGAGAGTGGCAAGATAGTTTAGTGTCCTGAAGACCTTCAAATGCTGTTTAAGCTTGAATAAAAGCAACATTTAGTGCCTTAAGTATTTGCTTCACTATAACTATTCTATTGGAACATGTAAGTGCTTGAAGGATGCTACTGATGCAAGAATACATTGAGCAATTGAGGTCCCCAGTGCCAAAGACAAAACTACTCCAGTGTGTCACATACCTTTTTCCAGAAATTCTTCTCAGAGATGTCCAACTCTGACTCGAACAGTAATGTATTTAATTTTCAAATTTGGAGATCAGTCAGTGGAAGTCTTCTTGATGTTAGGAAGAATAGAAAAATGATGAGAACCAAAGTACAGATTGAAAACTTTCAGTCAAAGCAGGCAAACATCAAAAACTGTGCATGTCTGCATGTGCACATGCATGGATTGCAGAGTAGGGGTTAATACCAGGACACTGTGCTTGGGTATTCCTGGGTGGATAAGATAGAATATTTAATAACAATGCAGAAAAATCAGAAGTGCTCAAAACCATTTCTGTTCTGTGTTTGAGAAAAAGCCAAAGTACACGGTCACACAGGACCACGATGCTGCTGAAATAGTTTCTTTTCCAAAAATGCCAGAGCTGATCATTTTAATAACATTGAATCTGAACAACCTGCATCCAATAATTTTCACAGAGGTGGCCAAGGAACTGTCCGAGTGTTTAGTGTTGATTTTTAATGCCTTGGAACACTGGTGATTTTCCAGAGGATTGGAAGAAATCTAATCTTGTGCCAGTATTTAGAGAGTGAATGGAGTGACCCAGGTAACAGTTTTAAGAAAGGCAAGGTGACAAATACCAGTTAATGTGGGATCAGGGGAAACCTACTCCATTGGGCTAATGAGGACAGTTTTGATGAGATTAAAAGCGGTTTTGGTGAAAGCAGCTGTGTTTAAATCATATTGGGACTTGCATAATCACTCAGTGATAGTCACAGGGGTATTTTCTTGCTGTCACTTTGGGGCATCTGTACACACCTTTGAAAACAGTGTGATATTTTTATTTATTAATCTAGAAGATAATATTTTAGTCCTTTAGAACACACCCAGGCCTGTAACGCCTGCCAGCTATAGATTGCTCTTAATGGAGGCTGTCTGGATGTAAATAAATGGTACTTGATTTTCTTACAAAAATGCAGTAAGACTGAAGTTTTACATTTTGGGTAAAATGGCATTTTTACTGTAAAGAATATAATTTAACTTGACACAGCTCTGCTGAGCTTTACAGTGGCTTAATCAAATACAGCACTGCTTTAACAACAGGGATTGCTTCAAACAGTGGATTAAGTTATTGGTCTTTCACATCTCAGGTGCTGAAGTTCGTTAGGTCTCGGGGTGAGAATGAAAAGTGATGTCGTTTTAGCTCAGACTGAGTGTAATAGGAGTTAACTCATAGGCCTCTGTCAAGCTGGCACTTGGGTGGGTTTTTTCCACTTAAAAGAAAGCCCTTTCAGGGTTATCAAAGTTTGAAGAACCTGCTCCTAACAAAGTCAGTGCTACTGGCTAAACTAAAAGGTTTGCTGTCCAGCACACGTGAGGGATCCCCAGCATCTCAGGTTCTTTCTCAGCTGTCCTGCTTTCCCTGCTCATTCTCCAGAATCAGCCATGTTCTTGTAGTGATGTGGTAGTGTGGTTTTAGGCAGTTTTGTGAAATATCTAATTAAATAAGCAAAGGACATAGGTAAGGTCCTGTTTGACATGAAACTATTGATTGACTTAATGCATCAGCTGAAAAATGTTTTCATATCCTTCTGTCTCCACAAGGAGGGAATTTCATAATCTGCAGGACAAAGCTCCTTACATGACTCTTGGCTTTGTGCTAATGAAGTTTGTGCCTCCCAACCAAAGAGCCCCTTCAGAGGACACAGAGCTTTTGAAGGAGATTAAATCAGGTTTTGTTACACACAATAACCATAGTGTACCTCCCTGCTTTCTCATACACTGATCAATTGCTGATCGATGCTAATGGCTGCAGTGTCTGGTTTTCATCAGTGTGCCTTTCTTCTGCTTTGGCACTTCAGCATGTCACTGTGTTCTTCACGAGAGGCTTGTTGAAAGCAAAAAGTGTAAATCAATTGGTCTCTGTGTCGTAAACAAAAGCTCTTGGATCAGTCCGAGCGAGCCCTGGAGCACCGCATAGCACTGGGGTTTAGTTTTATTTAATTAACAGAATGTTTTAATCAGGAGTCTGTTAAAAACCCGAAGCTCCTTGTCCAACCACAAACCTTTTCAGTCGTGGTGGGCCACAGAGTGAGCTATTGCATTCCCATTCACCCCTGCACTGCAGAGTTTTAATGTTGGAGAGGTTTCTCACCAAACCCATACGGCCTCAGCCCAGTCCTGTGTCACATGCCCTGCCCTGCACCAGCTCTGCCAGGCAAAGGGACACAACTTCAAACTGCATCCTGCCAACCATACTGCAGGTTTATAGACCTTTGTGTTATTGAATTTTCTTCCTTTTAACCAGGTATGAAGGTTTAAGGCAGGTGGTGAGCAGCAGCTCAGTGGGTGAAGACCTCCCACACCAGATCAGGAGTAGCCAGTCTAAGACCAGTCATCAGTAGGTTGAAAACATATTGCCAGTGTAAAGGGTGGTAATGTTGGGTGTTCAGAGCTAATTTCAGGCAAGAAATCCATTTATGCAACTGGGACTTAGGTTTTGATGATGTTTTCATTAGTAGGCAAACCCTGTGCGGTTATGCCTGCTTTTAAATGAATTCAGCTAAGGAAAAATCAGTAGTGTGAATGGGACTGAAGAAATCAAATACCAAGTTATTATTAAGAAAAGCTGAAAATCTTTGTTCTAACATGAAATGTTGAGTTTGGCTTTCTAAAACAGTGCTTTCATTTAATGCTGATTTATGACCTTGTTACGGTTATTTATTACTGAAGTATTAGTCTGTTGTAAGTAGATATGAAGTATTGTAGGTGGGGAGTAAATATGATTTCTGTTCATTCACTGCCTATGACAACCATCATATATTATTTACTGTTAATCACATTTTACCTAAACAGCAATTTGTCATTTATCAATCAGTTATAAAATATCCTAGTGTGAGTCAAGATCTAAAAATGTCCTTGATTGTTGCAGAAAGCTTTTGTGTGTGCTGTACTAGAACTTGAGATTTTCTCTTTAAAAACTCAGTCAAAAAGTTAAAAACTTAGATAACAATAATTTGATAGATTGAGGAAACATGTTAAAAGCTGGAAAACTATGAAATAATGTTAGTTCGTGACATTGTCATCTTTATGAACGTGGTGACAACTGATTTTTTTTCAGATGTGCTAAGGTGTTTGTTAATATTATAAAACTCAGGATATAGTTTTAGAAAAGGAAAAAAATAAAACACAAGTCAAAACCACAACTCTCTCCATCCCAGGCTGTTTTCCCAGGGCTAAAGGGCATGGACTGAAAAGAGTGGTGTGATTTGAAGTTGTGTTGGTACAACCTGGAGCATCCTTGTAAAACAGGTGGCACAGGGACAGAGCAGCAAAATCCTATCAGCACCTCAGGCACATGGACTTGGAGTTGTACCAACTGAGACATTTCAGTGAATGTGGCCAGTGTGGTGGAAGATGGAAAACTCATGGTTTTTCAGGAAGCACAATGGTTTGGGAGCTGTGGGGTGAGAACAGAGGTGCTCTGATTGACCCTGGCACAATGTACCACCCTCCTGAACTCCAGCCAGGGGATGCAAGCAGCCACAAGCAATCTGAGTGAGAGAGCTCTGTGGTTATTTTACATTAACTTGCATTACAGGACAGTATGGCACTTGTATTTATCAGCTTTCAGCTGAGGATTGAGGCTGGCCTGGCTGAAGACAATAGAAAAGTTTTCCCTGTAAAAATCCTGTAATTGAAGATCTCAAAGCATTTTACAGGCATTAATAAGTAAAGCCTCAAGTACAGCTACCAGTATTTCAGTCCCTAACGTTCAACAGTGCTTGTAAGTGCTGTTAAAATAATAACAGTTGTATCAATGCTCTTGCAATCCCAGAAATATTAATGGCATCTTCTCTGTCAACAACCTCCCCTCCTCCAGGCTCTACTTTCTTCTCATGGGCAGGAAGCAAAATTTTGCAAGGCAAGAGCTTGCTGGGGAGTTGGGGTCATTTGGGATTTTGCTTTTGTGGGTTTTTGTGTGTGTCCAAGGCAGAACACCAACCAACTGGAGTGCTTTCTTGTACTAATAGGTGTTTTTCTTGATGTCTAAAACATTTGGATGGGTGGTTTTATTTTTTTTTTTTTACCTTTCTTACTGGAATGTGTTTGTGGTCACAGACAACTAATGAAGAGAACAAAGGAGAGACAATGTTGTAAAATCATTAGAAAAGGGAAGCACTGTTCAAACAAATGCATTTTGCTATTAAAGTGCCATTTTCAGTCTTATTTGCAGCCCCTACTGTTCCATACACTGGCTCTTCACTGGGGACAAAAAATTCATTAAATGGCTCTTCATTTTACAATATCAATATGTTTTAAGTCAAATTGTGCATTCTTTGCTGTTAATTCTCTTTTAAACACAAAGGACCATCAGAAAGTTTAGCTGCAGGGGGGCTACAGGCAAGAAGGAAGATACAAACATCCCTCTTATGAGAAATAATAATAATAATGAATTCTTTTAAAGTTTAAAGGAAAATAGTGGCTTTTTTGCACCAAGACTGTAAGACCTGTTCATTGATCTTTTCAAAGAAGCAACAACAATAAGGAGAAATGAGAATGAAAGGAAATGAAAGCAAGGGAATAAAAGCCGCAAGGAGTTGGGGTACATGGAAGCAACAATCCAGAATCTGACAGAATATGTGGGTATTGATGAAGCCTGGCATGCACCACAGATGTGATCCCAGGAAAAGGCCTGGCTGTATTACCTGACTTGACTATTAACTTTGCTTAACCACCAAGTATTTTCATTGAGAAAACCTTTTTTTTTTTCTTTTTCTTTTTCTTTTCTTTTTTTTTTTTTTAACAAATTCAAACCACTGCTCATCTCGTTTGTCAGACTACTCACAGCTCATACAGTTTTCTGGTTGGATTTGTTCTGTAAGGGAGAAGTCTTAGCTGAAATGGGACCTTGGATATTTTGCAGAAAGCCAACCTTTCACCAGGATCATGGTGGAAAGGGAGACAGATGTGCTGCCCCTGTGGAACACAGAAGTTTTGTGATAGAAGTTTGTGGTTTGACTCAAATTGAGCAGCTAATGATTTGTTCTGTGAATGTGTCTGCTGGAATGTTTTAATCTACAAGTGACAAGTGGATCTCCTGACAATCGGTGTAAGGGGGCACAGGGTCTAAATTAAAATTTCAGCAATATCCATGGCAAGAAAGACAGAGAGCACCTAGCAAAGAGATTTTTACACATTGTGGAGTTATGCAATTTAAATAAAAAATGTATTTGTTTGTGTTTAAGCAGAAGGAAAATGAGAAGGGTCATTGAAAAGTTCAGTTTGCTGTCTTTCCAGTGAAAATAGACACAATCCGGAATATTTAACCTAAAAGTCACATCTGAACAGATTTTTTACATTTGATGCACACTTGGTAAATTCCAGGTGTCTGATTACACCTGGTCCTCTAGTAGGGTGCAGAGCAGGGCATCTCATACTGGACCAAATGTTTGCCCCAGTTCAGAAACCAAAGCTATTCTGTGTGGTTTTGGTGCAGGACAGGCATCAATTCATATCTGCCATGATGGGTGGGATGATGAGTAGAAATGTTAGTGTGACTGCTGGTTGAAGGAGAGGAGCAGTGGTGCCACTGCTGAGGCGAATCCACATTCCCAATCACCTCCTCGTGAGGCTCCCTAAACTCATTTGGAGGGGAGATTTCCCTGACCTGATCCATCAGGTGACACAGCTCTGAAAAACAGAGGGGTTTGGGTGTGGGGAATCATGCAGCACCAGGGATTTTGGGTGGGATCACCAGCAGAGAGAAGCAGCACAGGCTGGAGCCCCTGAGCCGTGGCTGGTGGTGGGGAGGGGATGCCAGCATGGTCCATGATTGCTTCCAAGAGGAATGGAAGCCATGGAGATGTCCAACAGATGTGTGGAGGAGCCAGTCTTGTTATCATCTGACTGGGAGTTTAGGCTCCTATTGGGCACAGACCAAAGTAAGTCCTGGAACGAGACAGATGATGAACTTGGGCTGTAAAATCCTCTGTGCTCCTCTGCCATTTTGGCCAGTGATCCTGTACCATATGTCAAGTGGGCTGCAAATTCCCATAAAGCAGCAGTTTGCTACACTAGACCTATAACAAGGGGGGTTGTAAAAGGAATAAATGGCAAGTGGAAGGTGGAAATCATGCCAAATGTACAGCACAGGCTTATTAACAGCAGCACAGCAGCCAAAGGGAGGCAGGAGCTGCATATGGGAGTAGGACTGTGCATGGGAAAAATGGAGAGTGGCAGTACTGCCAAAGGGTTTTTCTTCTCTTTTCACCACTTCTGAAATACTTTAGACATTCTGGGGCTTTGGAATGAAAGCTTTGTCTTTGTTTTTGAAACCATGATTTTTGTATTTCTATACAGAAGGCAAATCTGTTCTTTTGCTCCTTTTCTTTACTGAATCTGTGCACTGCTAAACCACCTTAGGTGTTGTGTGGATATAAGCTGTAATTATAAAATCATAGAATCATAGAATGGTTTGGGTTGGAAGGGACCTTAGAAATCATCCAGTTCCAGCCCCAGCCTGCAGATGTGAGCCTGGAAGGGCCAAAACAATGAGCCCTCTTAACATGAGCTATTTCTGCTGTAGGAGAAACAGTCCCAGGCATCTTCAGCAAGGCCCAGAAATGGTGATTTTTATGGGAATTAGTAATGGGAATTACTATATACTAATTATTATGTATTATAATAATATATAAGTATATATTATATATTATCATTATATAAGTATATTATATATTACTATATAATAATGGGAATTAATATAACTTCCAGTGGTCCTATAGGCTAAGTGCTGTTTATTGAAAGCTTTTTAACTCAGTGAATACCATTTTGCCTAAATCACAAAGTCTTTGGGGAGCAGATCAATTTTATTTAAAAAAAGTAGTTTGTAAATTTAGGAATGTTTTTACTGTGGCTTTAGCAATACATTTCAAATGGTCATTTCAAACTCATTTTTCTCTTTATTTTGAAGTAAAGCAAGGATGCAATATTTCAGCTTGTCTGAGATAAAACAGTAATTTGTAACAATTTCATGTTAACAACTTCATTTCCCAGGAATAATTTAAGCGTTGGTGGGGAAGGGAGGTTGCTTTTCAAATACTAGCTAAACCCACAGTTTTCAGTGTTGGAACTTCTGTCAGAACAAAAAGATAGATTTGGAAAGTTATTGGGGTTGGCTTCTATGTTTAGACTATGCTTTTCATCATTTGTCAACATTTCTGGAAAAAGACTAGATTTGAGGCAAAATTATGATTAAGGACATTACTGAATTTCTCTGCAGAATTTAAGATTTCAATGTATAAGGAATGTAATAACTGACATGATAAGGCAGTAGCTGTTTAAGTGGTGTGTGCATAAACAAAGAGCAGATCCCAGGCAAGCTGCATTTAAAGACCAGTGATGTTTGCTTGAGGATGAAAATGTAGGGTTAAAACCAGTTACAGTCTGTCAAAACTAGGGAAAAAAAAAAGAAAAAAGAAAAAAAAATAGGCAAGAAAACCCCACACATAAAACAACAACAACAAAACACAAAACAAACAGAAAAAAAAAAATAAACCAAAGAGCACTTGGTGGTTAAATTTAATCCTGCCTGGCCATAACTTGTTAGCCTTCCTCCTGCTGAGTAATATTTGATTGATTTTACTGAGACCCTTTAAAAGTACAGTTCAGTTCACCGATACTGCTGCTTGAATTCCCTCAAACAACACACTGTTATTTTAGTCTCATTTTTGTGATGGTTCCTCTGTCTCACACCAGCACTAAAGAAGGAGCTGTGTGTAATTTTAAGTGTTTGCACATTACTGGACCTAAAGACATAACTTCCTACCTACCTGTACCCTACAGAATAGCAAACCTGAGTAGTTTAGACAAAATCCATGAAAAAGAAAGAATAGATCAGAGAAATCACAACAGGGGCTGAAAGAAAAAAGGAGACAGAAAAATCCATTACAAATGAAAATAATAAAGTCCCTTAAACTTTGAGGAAAAAATAGAGGCTCATTTTGTACAAAGATAGTGAGATGTGTTCATTGATCTTTTTAAGAGTCAAGAAAAAATTGGCCAGCAGCTGAATAAAAGAAAATGAAGTTCCATTAATACAATCCATGGAAAGACAACTCGGGTAAATTGATCAGTGCAGCACAGATAATTTCTAACCTTTCCCTTCTTTGGAGAGGATGTTTGGGGTTTTGTTGTGATTTTTTTCTTCCCTCCCAAAGACTATAAAAGCACACAGCACCAATTTCAAGTGCCTTTTGGGTGGCTTTTCTAGCAATAACTGGAGAATTTCTGGAACTAAGCATGGTAATGGCTTTTCTTCCCTCTCCCTCCTTCATCACACCCTCGTTGCCTTGAAAAATATCAACACATTGAGAAAGTTTGAGGGCTTTTCTTTTTTTCCTTTTTTTTTTTTCCAACTCCTAACTACTTCCTTCTCTGCCTCCTCCTTCAAAGAGTTTTTGGAACATTTGGCAATTAAAAAAATGTTATTGCTCTGATATCTCTGTATGCCAGGGAAACCTGACATTAACTGAAGTGCAGGAAGAGCCCAGAGGTCAAAAGATGTTTAGTTCTTGCCAGCCCCTGCTACAAGCCCAGCCCTTTACCTTGAACTCCTGCCTGTAGGAGCGGCAGAGCTTTCATTTGCATTCTTTGTTTTAGCTAAATGTCAGATGTTGTTGCAGGAGAGTGTTTGAGGCCTGAAACAGCTGCAGCATCTTTCATCCAGAGGAATTATGGAGGCTGAAGAACCCAAATTCACCCCTTTTTAAAACTCAATATCCCCAGCTCCCAGAAATGTGAATAAGAAACAAACTTGTTTATGGTAAAACAAACCTACAAAGCCCAGCTATTTGGGGGTATTTCTTTTCCAACTCTGAAAAGATCTCTGAAAATCAGATACATGAAAACCAAACTCGGCACTTGGGATTTGGGAGCTTCCCACAGCATCAAGTGCAAATCTGAAGCTGTTCTAGTTTTGCTTACTGGGATAAAATGCTGCTATTTGCATGTTAGCCACAAATTAACAATTAGAGTGTGGCAGTTAATGAAAGAAAAGAAGCACTGCAGCACCTTTGTGAGTAGGCTGTAACCCGTGTTTATAGAGAAAGCTTTGTAGAGTACCCCTGGGTTCTGTAAATGAAATGGGCCTTTGCAGATGCTGCATAATTGTCAAAACATGAGGCTTTGTAGCCACGTGCCCAAAATCCCCTCCATCTTATGAAGCTGCATCACATAACTCAGCAGCATAATCATTTTCTCCTCCGTGAGCAAGTTGTTCCTCACCCCTGAGACAGCGCTTCATTCAGGTCAGGTATGAAGTTATGTGAAGGTCAGTGTGGGAAAGATCAAACTACACCTGTCTAGATCACACCAGCTCTGCTAATGAAAAGGTGTATTCCCTGCCTGGCTTGCACACGGAAATACTTACTAAGATCTTACACAGAACGCTAAAATGTTCCACAAAATGATTGGGTACTATGCAGAAAAGTTCTCAAAATAAATCGTTATCACAAATATTTTAATACAGACATCCCTCTGACACAGCTTGCACTGCATGCAAATATTTAAGCTCATGCTTAAGCTTGTTCTGATATCCCATCACTGAACCTGCAGAGGCCATTAGTGATTCAGAACAGGATATTATCCACTGACAGATAATCATTGTCTGTTCAGAAACTTCTCATTTTACAGTACAGCTGGCATCTATCAGCTGTGCTAGAGTGGTGCAGGGAGATTTGTACAATTTAGAGAAGTTTTTTAAGAGGAAGTGTAGAGTAAATATCAGCAATCACCATTTGAGTGAAATCAGCAACAAGCCAAGGCTTTCTTTGCTCCTGTATAGGAAAGGATGACTCAATTTCCCTATCCTTTATTACTTAAGTTACCCCTGCACAGAATTATTCATTAATCTTTCCATTTAAACCCTAGACCAGGTTCTAAGAGCTTACCTAGATAGCTATTTTCATTTTTCATATCACTAAACATAAATACACATATTCTAGAACAACAAATGGATTCATTAAAGGAAGTGTTAAATGAGATGTTTATAATTTTCATGCAGATGAAATCAGCCTGACTTGTACCATGAGGATGTTACATCACACAGACTCCTTGATGTGTCTGTAAGGGACACACAAATAAAGAGATTCATTTCTTCACAAACCCAGTGAACTTCAGATTTTACAAGGTTGTGTGGAGTCAAAGTCACAAGGGATTTCGGGAGCTAAGATCACACGAAGATGTTTTATTACATGATGGGAAAACTGGGAAAAACTGAACTTTCAACCTCTTTTGTGAAAGCATATGAATACAAAAATCAAGCTGATATACAATAGCAACTAATCATCAAGAAAGACAATTGTTAGTGACTTTTGAAAGAAATCACCAACAGATAAGAAACAATTGGAAAATATTACTGCTTTTCTGCATCTACTGTATTTAAGTCTGGAAAGCAGTTTTACTGAGCGAGCTTTATGAGACAATCAGAGATGTTAAACGAGAAGGAAATCAGGTCTTCACCTCTCTTGGTTTTTAGGAAGAAAGGAAAGATTGTTGGTTAACACTGGAGGACCTTTTCTGCATAGCACAAGAAATAAAGATTTAAGTGATGGTGCCATCAGTGACAGGCCAGAGGAGAAGCCAGAACCAGGGGATAAAAATGAATTTGTGACTTCTTGGAACTTTTTTTCCCCTCCAAGATGCCTTTGCCAAAATAGTTCCATTTACATCTGAGCACCTTGCCAAAGCCAAGAAATTATCAAGGCCTTTCTGAAAGCAAATTTTCTGCATGCTGTGGGTAAATCCACAGATGAAGATAATGCTGAGGGATGGGCATTAGTGATGGAAAAGGTCTTCTGAGCCCTGCAGAAGTGGAAGACTTTTTATTTCCTTATCAATTGTGTGAGCCTTGCCATCAGACAGATCTAACTGGTTTGTTCTCCTGATTTTGACCTGAGTGTTAAATGTATTGCAGCAGTCTATTTGCTAATACTGCGACAGATTGGTTTTACTTCCCCTGTTTCCTCATAGGCCTGGCAGCCCTTCCCCTGCCCTCTCCCCTAGTCAAGGAGATGGGAGTTCTGGACTGCTTAGCTGATAAATTGTTGTAGATTCTTCATTCTCCATCTCTGTCCTGAAGAAGCAGTCTCACATCTGATGTTAACCTTAAAACCATATTCCATACCATAAAATACCTTGTGAAAGCTCTCCCTGCATCATTATATGTTAGAATGACAATATTGTTCATCCAACGGCATTTGCACACCTGCAGCATCATTTCCAAAATCCTCAGAAGTTTGGGGTTTTTTTTAATGTGGAATCTGCAAGGTTTAATGAAGCTTTTAATGGACTGCATTAAACAGCACCCCCAGACTCCTTCCATTTTATCAAAAAATGAATAAATAGTCCTGTTGGAAGAAAGACCCTTTTTTTGCAACAGGTGGATTTCCCTAGGGGGGGTTCCAAGTGTCTCTGATTTCTGTCACGTTGAATTGGAGGTACTGCATCCAGTAATAAACATAAAATAAGCTAAACCCATCCAAAATCTTAATCCATTTTGGTACCCAGGCACAGTTAGTGCAGAGCCCAGCACTCTGGCAGACATTTAAGGATGGAGAAGTGTAGGTAGATTTGTGTTAGTCACGTAGAACGAGGAGTCAAATTACAGTAAGAAGATTATAAATGGAGTTTATTTTCATTCTTTTTCCTTTTCTCAGTTTATGTCACAAATGTACCACCCTTGACAGAATGTTGGTTATTAGTTTGCCTTTTTTTTCTCCTTGTCTGTTAAATTTAATAGAAAAATCCAATTATTATGTAAAGAGAGCTTTGCTATAATTGTCACAAACAAGTTAGCATAACAATGAAGAGCAACAACTTTCTGAAGTCAAAGAAAGCACTGATTTATGACTGTCTCTGAGGTGTGATTGATATAGAATGTTTTGAAGGAATATTTTCAACATTTCTTCTTCGTTTTACAGCTGCTCTCTCAAATCACCCTAGCTGAAGCATGTTTGCAAAGGAAAGTTGCTTTGGAAGAGGAAACCTTCCCACAAATTCATTTTCTTTTCTTTAAAGAAGGAAAAAAAAAATCCCAACTGAGCCTACAAAAGCCATTATTTAAACAGCCTCCTTTTTAAAATGTTTCTGGCAGATGTTTATGTAGCGAATGTGCTGGAGCTCCTTCAGTAAGACACAGAAGTGACATTTCTTGAGGGTTTTAGCTGGAGAATTTGTCTTTCACATCATGTCTTTAAACATCTGCAAAAGGCAACAGAATCTTTATTATCCTGCTAACTTGAAGAAAGGCGCAATGCACAGTCCTGGGTCCTTAAAAGATGGTATTTAATGGGACTGACAGATGAGAAATATCCAGCTCTAATGTTTTCCTTCAGTAGAAATTCACCTCTTGACCTTATGACTCCAGAGTATGGCTGCTGCCTTCTGAAAAAGAACATTTCCTTCCATTCAGATGTGCTTTCTATGGTTTTGTTGTTTTGTTTTTCCATATTGCTCAGTTATCTGCTTTAGGGGAAGGTATCAACATCAGGATTCAAGCAAAAAAAAAAGATTATAAATATTGCAAGAGCACTTGTGCTAGGTCTGCTTTATGGCACTTGTGCTTCCAACCCTCTTTTAATTTCCTCAGTTGGATATTTTTCTTCTTCCTCACAAAAATCAAAGCTGCCTTTTCTTTAAAATGGATTTTGAAGGAGTGGCATAATTCAGCTTTCCTATCCTTTGGCTTGAGCGTTGTTTATTTGCTGCTGTGCAGAAAATACAGACCAAGGCCATTGCTCAGGGCTGCCCAGGTTGGCCCTTCTACCTTACAAAATAACCTTTTAAAGAAGAATCCAATCTATCTTTTGCTTTCCTGGTTTGTTTCAGATTCAGGTTGGAGGGTGGCAAGGTTTGATTGTGTGGGTTTTGTATTTGGCTTCTATTGTATTTCAGTTGTCAAAGCTCTTTCTCTTTTTTCTTTTTCTCTTTCTTTTTTTCTTTTTTTTTTCCTCCTTTTTTTTTTAAATTTTTTTTCCTCCCTGAAGGGTTTTCTCTGGGAAAAGTTTTCTGGGCTTCCATCCAGCCAGTGTCACAATTCACAGCTGTACTGTTTGATTCAAGTGCTTCAAGCTGCCAGTGAGGTAGAGCCAAATGAGATTAAGGGGTTTTTTATTAAAGCGAGCACCCGCGTGTGCTGCTATGGCCGAGGCTGCGTCAGGCGTTCCAGGACGAACCCCAACTTCTGCAGACCTTGAGTTCTCAAGCATAAAATATTTATGCCAGGCTGAAACCTGACCTGGATGTACTCATCTGGGAGGAGCTCTGGAAAGGAATGGTTTGGCTTTTATTAAGTTACAGCTTCAAGAAAGGAAAATGTACTGATTTCTGGATAAGCGGCTAAAAAAGAAAATGAAAATAGAGATTTAGCGATGTATGGTAAAAACAGCAACAGGCATAAACTGAACAGATCTTTTAAATGATGGATTTTAAGGGGAGGCAGCAAGAGATTTATCTGTTAGCTCCCTTCTCTGGCACATGATGGATTTGAGCCCTCCATGCTGGTCAAACTGGGACATTTGCAGCACTGCCCACCCCGTTCTGCCCACCCCGCCCTGACTGTCACCTCTGGGGCACAGCCACAATGCCCAGACATTTATTTTACTTTTTCTGTTGGGATAAACCACGCAGGATTAGTGATGAGAAACTAAAGACCACTGTTATTTCTATTTCGGGTGTGAGCCAAGATCTGAACCCACATTTTCAGAGGGAAATGCATTTTTAAGCTCCCTTTCCTTTTGAAAAGCACCAAAATTAAACCAGTTCTTTATATACTGATTCTTATCTTTTGTGTCAACATTTCTGAAGGATAAATGAATTGATATTTTAAACATAGGCATACATATGTCAATGGAAAACATGATGTGCTGTAGTAGAGCTGATCAAAAATGTTTAAAAATAAAATAAGGAGGAAAATTTACAGAAAAAAAGAAACAACACCACTCTAATCTTATTTTTCCCATAACTTTGAGCCCGCTATAAAGTGGATCAGAAGGTTTTGAAGGTCACTGACATTGCAAACTTTGGAATTCTCAGACAGAAGTAGCTTTTTAAAATACTAGATCACCTTTTTTTTCTGTCTGTTTTGCCCCATTGGGTTACTGAGCATCTCGTAGAATTATGGAATAGTATGAAGCCGTTCCCCCTTGTCCTGTCCCTCCGTGCTTTGTCCCAAGTTCCTCTCCAGCTCTCCTGGAGAGGCCCTGGAAGGGGCTCTAAGCTGTCTCTGGAGCCATCTCTTCTCCAGGTGAGCATCCCCAGCTCTCCCAGGCTGGCTCCAGCTCTGGGGCAGCTCCGTGTTCTCCTCTGGACTCATCCAGCAGATTCAAGTTCTTTTCCTCAGAGCTGCTCCCCATCCATGCTCTTCCCAGCCCATATTTGTGCCTGGGATTATCCTGCCCCACCTGCAGGGATGTCCACATCCCCATCTCTGCTGCCCACATAATCTCAGCCATGTTAGAGGCTGAAATGCTGAGGGACTGCTGAAGTCTACAAGACTCTGAAATCAAAGGCAGCAGCATTAATATTCTGTGCAAATGTGAAGAAGCCATGAAAGCTTTGTTTGTTGCTAAAGAAACCAAGTAAATCAAACAAGTTGAAGAAAACAAAGACTTGTATAATTGTTTTAATTAAAACTGCCACTTATTCCAGAAAAAAAAAGAAAATGCAGCACAGTCGTGCTCTGCAAACATTTCTTGCTTAGACTTGCATGCTCAAAATCCATGTATAATAAGTGAAATAAAACATTGCCAGCCATTTTCCAGTCCTGTTCAACACAAAAGCTCCAAAACAAATTGCAAGAAACCCATGCAAAACTTTGTGATGTTTACTTCAGATTTTATCCAAGAGGAATTTATGGAACTTGCCATTCAACTGCGAAAGCATGTTATCTCCAATGAAATGCAACGCTCCCTAAATCTTCAAAGAGCATCATGGCATTTAGCCACAAAACTCACTGTGACTTTAGACATTCAAAACCAGCATTAATGCCAGGATCTGGCTGCCCTGTGTGGTTATTTTAAGTCTCCATAGGCACAAACACTTTCTTGGGTCTGGGCCCTCCATGCATTCAGCCTCTGGTAAAAGCCATGAGGCTGCTTTGCCTTTCACAAGCTGCTTCTCCCCTTCACCTTCCCACTCCACAAGGTTATTTTGGCTTCTCAAGATAAGTCAGATACAGAAGGGATCCTGCTAGTTTCTCAGCTTCTGGAGCCAAGCCCCTGTTTTTTTCTTGCAAAGTATGAAATATATAAATACATCTTAATTTTAATTGAAGGAGAATGTCTGACCTTTCTACAAAATAGTGTCACTTGAGGCTCCTGTATTTCTTGTGACCTTTACAATGCTCATTAGGCTTTTAAGCATGCAAGTTCAGCTTAAATTTGAAATATTTTGATTTCTTCAAGTACAGACTTGCTTCCACTGCAGAATCTGGTCCCACATTTCACTGCTAGTGTATGAATGCAGCACGTTGTCACTGTGTGGCAAAGAGGCAGCTCTAAAATCTGAACCACACTTTCCTCCCCCTCTCAAATAATCGGTTCAGATACTGCAGTTTGGCTTGAGCCTGTCTTTTATCTCCTTTAACAGCACTTTGGGAGCTCTTTATCTCCACCAATACTTGCATTTGTGTGCAGGAATGTTGGGGAACCATTTTTTGCATATATCAATTTGTTATGTCATTTCAAAGATCTTTTTTTTTTTCCATGCTTCCTAAGCATTAGAATTGTTAAACTTGAGAGAAGAAGGGTTGACTATTAGAAACATCCAACAGGAAGCCATAACTTATCATCGAAATACTTGCAAATTTCTTCTAAACATGTTATGTTGAGCTTTCTGGAGACTCCAAAGAAAATTATAGCAACAGCTTTTGTCTGTCATTTCTCTTTTCTTTTCTTTTCTTTTCTTTTCTTTTCTTTTCTTTTCTTTTCTTTTCTTTTCTTTTCTTTTCTTTTTTTCCCAGTGGCTGGATGACTGAAATAATTTCAAGTCTGTTTTTTACTAGAACCTGATCACCACCTGTTTGAGGGAAGAAACTGAGGACTCTTTGAAAGTGATGCCTTTGGCAACACATACACCTTGCTCAGTCTCTCTCACATCTTCATTTTATCATATAAAAGGCTTTTCCAAGTGTTGCCTGAGAACAGTGAAAACTTCATTAGGAGCTGAAAACTGCTGGGGATTTCAGTGTTGATAATGAAAATCTTATTTATGGAAATGCTGAATACACATATAAAGTGTAAAATGCAACAGCCTACGAGATGAAATAATAGTCCAAGGGAAAAGGAGTAATGTAATCACATCATTCCTATTTTATAATGGCCATTTCCTTGCATAGCCATAATGAAAGAAAGTCAGAGAACACAGAGTAAGGTGCAGTTGTTTCTGACAACTTCCAGGCAGGTTTCAGGACTCACATAAGTTTCCTGTCCAGTTAATATTTTGGTAGTATGCAAAAGGTGTGATCTGTCAGAGATTGCTGAAGATCTGGAAGCATTCTCCTGCCTTTAGGCTCAGTTAAGAAAAGGTGTGAACCCCCACCAGAGAAGGAAGAAAAAAAAGAAGTATTGATCAGGAAACTCCCATCATTTTCTAAAACTGGGCTAGGGCCTCTCATGCCTTGTGCTGTAAATGCATGGTCATGAAATACACAGTAAATACAGCTTTTCTGTGACTAAACCCATCAGATGCATGCAAAGCCAGGACATGTTTACCAGGGAAACGTGTGTTGTAAGGGAATAATGGCTGTAGAGTTCCCTAACTCTACTGCATGCATTTATTCCACTGAAATCAGTAATCATGTCAGAACAGAGCAAGTAAAATGTGATGGGAAATAAGGGCCTTTAATGCAATCCTCTCTGCCTGTCTGTCCTTTTAAATGGCACCTCCCAACACAGTGTCTGAGAGCAGAGTTCTTCACCCTCCCCTGATTTAAAACTGGAAATGGATGCTGTGGAGACCTCTCGTCCGGAGCAGACTGCCCGAGATGAATCAGCTGCTCAGATTGGCCTCACAGAAATTATAATGGGGCTCTGTGCTCACAGCTGAGTTATTTAAACTGCCTGATGTGGTCCACGGCTTCCTTGGACATTTAATAGGTCGACTGCTACGTGGCTGAACCTGGTGTGCCGGAGGTCAGGCTTTGAAAAGCTGGATCAGGGGAGCGTGAGCTGCAGCCGAAGCTCCGGATCCGCCTGGGCGCCTTCCCAGGGCTGATTCCAAAGTGGAGGATCCTCGGATCAATGTTTGGGTTTGATCTCCCATCCAACAGGAGATTCAGGGCTTGCTCACATGGAGCACATGCTCCTGCTGGTGTATCTTGAGGGAGGAGGATTGAAAACTTCTTAGGAGGCGGCGGCTTTTCATCAGTGAACATGGATGTAGATGAATTGGGAAGATTTCTCTGGGCTGCAGCAGTTTTGCTGAGATTGCTGAGAAGCAGCATGATCAGGCAAGGACACTTTTCTTCAATAAAGATGGAACGCTTCAGCTGACTTTTGTTCGATTGCATTGTGAATTCTAACATGCTGTTGTGCACACCTTGAAGCCATTAAGGCAAAATGAAGAATTCAAACAGGATCAAGATGAAATGTTTTCTACTGTCCCAAACAAAGCATAATTCAATTAAAGTACCTTTGATGATCTCTACACTGCAGCAATTTCATTTTTGAGATATATTTCATCATTTAGATTAATACTCCTACTTGAAAGAAAAGCAAATTTTGGCATGCTGATGTTTCCTGCAGACCCAGCTGCCCATGAGAGGGATTGGAAAATTCAGGCTAAGAGCATCTCTTTTCCTTTTCCCCAAGCCCTCTCTTTGATGCAGGACTATGGCAGGGGGGAGAGGAGGGAGAAAGATAAGAATTGGGTTTATCATCTATAAATAGAGACAGCCCTTCACACTCACTTTCTTGAGGAGTCTTAAAGCACCAGAGGAAAGAAGAACAAAATAAATCTGAGAGGTGCTGGGAAAGCTCTGTACGTCTCAGGAATGTTCAGAAGCAAAGTTAACTCTGGCACTCCAAGTTCAGAGGCTTGTTCTTTAAAAAGACACCATCAATTAGTTTCTCAAGTTTAATTCTGTCCCGTATCTACCAGCTGGGAAGTTTGTTGAGCAATAAGCATAAATGGGTTGTAGAACATAAACCCTTGCCCCTGCCATGCAGGGAAAGCATCACTCCTTGTTTTGTACTGATGTGGTTGCAGTTACTGCAGATTGCTTGTGCAGAACCTTGGGCAGAACCAGCAGCTTGGTTCAGGCCTGGATTTTTAGATTATGGGAGTTACAAGCTGAAAGAAATTGTTAGGAAGTTTAGCAAAGGAAGGTTGTCATCACGCTTTGACCTAAAATGGAATAAAACTGTCCACTGCTAAGGGACCTAATAGCAAGCCTGTCAACATTACTCAAAAATATTTTTAAAGAGTTGCTTTATATGGGCTTTGCTATATTGGGTTTCTTCCTGCTTGTTTTTTTGTTTGCTTTTTTGTTTGTTTGTTTTACCCCATAGGTGAAGAGGATGTGGAAAATAGACCATACATGGAAATCTGTGAATCCTATGCTGGCATCTGTATAAAGGATCATTTTTTGGGAGGTAAGCAAATAGGCCATTGCTGGTGTTGATTAAAAACAGTCTTATGTTAAAAGGAAAAAAAAAAGAAAAAGAAAAAAAAAAGCGTATCCTCTAAACCAACAAACAAGTGACACTCAAGCCAGGAAGCTCAAAATCAACAAAATAAACCTTATTCCACAAGCTGGATTTGGTTATTAATTGACTGATTTCCTATCAATAAGAGCACACTTTCAGGCTGGTGGGCCCGATGAGAGGTCCTTGAAAGCCCAAACTGGACAAGCATGTGAAATATTTAAGGCCACATTTTTATATTTATTAAAAACAGCCTAAATAATTAAACTGGTTGATTCACTAGTGGCTTTCAGGCTCATGCCCAGAGTGAAAGGTCGTGACCTGACATACCAGGGCCCCACTTGGTACTGATGATTGACAGGAAAAGGAAATAAGTTGATATCTTTCACGTGGGAATCACAGCTTGTAGCAACTATGAGCAAGTGGGCTATTTGGACTTTGTGGGAAAACTTAATTGTGTTATTATTCAAAATCTTCGTTCCCAAAGTTGGTTCAATGGTGATTTATTTACTTATGTGATAAAACAGCTGTGTACTGTAATAAAATACAGGTCACTTGCTGATGTTTAATGCACAAAAGAGAAGAGATGTTTGGTTTCTTTTACTTTGAACTTACAATCAAGCTAGGCAGCAGGGATGACTTTGAATTATTAGGAATTTTCTGTTAGCATGTTGGAAATATTCAATGTTCTCATCATAGTATATATTTTTTTTCAGTGCTTGGTTATGGAGAAGGAAGAAGGCACCATACACTGAAATATGAGTGCCTCTCCACCATATGCTTTCATTATTTCTTTATAATGATAAAAAGGGGCTGCATTCAGTGCCAGACAATGTCATGGCCCCAGAGATTTCAGTGGCCTGCAGAAAAAAGGAGAAAAAAAGCATTTATGATATGAATGAGGATTTGAAATGGCTTTTTAAAAAAAGGCCTAAGATCCACTTTCACCCTAAATTCTGAAATCACTTGAAAGATGTCTAGATGCGGGTTTGAAGAATAGCAACTTTCCACCAGGCTCTGTTTTATATGCAGGATCGCTGCCACCTTCACCAGGCTTTGTTAGGAGGTCAGATAATTGTACCAAGCAATAGGTCACAGTCTAATTTCACATATTGTGTGATTTGTTCTAGCAGTGAACCCTGTCATCTTGATCCAGAGGACGCATTCTTTGCCCCAGTCATTTACAAGTTAGCCAAGTGATGCACTTTTGTTTATCACGCTCTGAGCTGAGAAGTTCAGTGGGTTTTGTATCAGCTGCCCTCTCTTTGTGCCTTTCTGCTCATTCCCCAAAGTGTGGGCATGATGTGAGCTGGGCCAGGGTGCAGCTCCATGCCACACTCCAGGGATTTGGTGTCCTTTTCCAGAAATGCCATGCACTGCCAGTTCCTGCAGCACCCTGTCTGGGTTATTGGATGATAACAGTCCATTAAAAGTCCCATAAAGTCAAAAGTAGTTTTACCCTGGAGCAGGCCTTGGTGGGGAAGGTTTGCACGTTTCAGCTCAGTGTGACAGCACATTTTGGGTGATAAAGCAGGCAGTGCTGGCATTTCCCTTAAACTATCTCCACTTCTTTCCTCATATCTTGCTCTAGATTCAAAGCGAAGCATCTCTGCTTGGGAAGCTTTGGAAACTCTGCCACTTGCACCACAACCACCAAGAGGATTTTAAGCCTTAAAATAATCTGATTCTAAAACCAGTAAATAAGCCCAGTTACACAGTAAATCAAGATAAAAGTTTCTTCCCAGAGCAAGAGCTGATGGCATTTCTTTTGCATTGTTTTGATGTTATTCCTTCATATTTAACATCTGGCAATAGTGCATTATATTTTAGCAACAGCACAGACATCAGATCCTGCACAGGAGTGCAGGTCTGTGATAACTAAATCATAATCACTGGCTGAGAAAGGAAATCAAGAAAAATGGGTCCAGGGGCAAAAACATGCTCAAAATCAAAACCTTTCTGCAGCAATAGCAACCTACTTCCCCTGGACATTTGAGCAGAAGGTGGAGGTGCTCAGTTCTCTCAGTACTTTGTGTACATCCTTGTCCTGAAAGGAAAGGGCTATTGTTAACCCAAATCCAGCCAATGTCTAGAATTTATTCACTTACAAAATAGACATCCAACCAACTGGAGGGCAGCCATCACCAGAGCTGTCAATGAAGTACCAGCTGCAGATATGTGGAAACTTGTCCCCTGTGTTAGAGGCCACAGTGTGACCTTGCATGGCCCATGAAAGTGTTTAAAAACCATGATGACACTGGGTTCTGACTGACTTTGTCTAGATCCAGCCTGAACATCAAGAGGGAGAAGGCTCTGAGCCCTGTGCCAATTCTCAGATCTTTCCATTCCTCTCCTCCTCCCCACCTCCAGGCTCTGTGTCTCAGCAGCTCCCTGAAGTGAGCACCATGCCATGAATCTGGAAGTGAAGGAGCCCACAACTCTTCAGAAAAGAGCAGTTATTCTTAGCTTTGTTTTGCTGATGTTTTTCTTTCTCTTCCCCCCTTTCNTTTTTTTTTTTTTTTTTTTTTTTTTTAAGAAAACAGAAAGCCTGCCAAAATTTGGGCTCTTTGATGTGCTTTGGAAAGAAAAACAATGCTATCTATCCAAGTCCTCTGAAAGGAACAAAAATATGTCATTTTAAGGCATGAATTACTTGAGAAGAACAATCAATACATTTCACAATTAAAGATGGTCAAAAGTTTTTTAATATTTTTATGGAAATTGTTTATTAAGAAAATTTCTGAGATATTTGCCTGTTTCAGTTAAACTTTCTTTGGGAAGATTTCCTGAATTATAAGGTAGGTGAAAGGCAGGAGGGGAAAGAAAGAGGAAGACGCTGATATTTGCTGTAGAATATTCAATAATCTAATAATATCCTGTGGGGGGTATGCTAGACCCCATCCAAGCTTTACTTCTGTCAGTTTGGATTGAGTATGTGAACCTGCCTCTTCCATTTTATTCATCCTGCTTTGGGATGAGCAAAACAGGTCATAAAAGCAGTTTCTGTCCTGTGCTGGTTGTTTGTTGATTCAGCTCTCAATGGACACGTTGCTTTATGAAACTCTTCAGCTGTAAATGAGACACTGACTTCATTGTCTCATACTTAGAAAATCTGCTTTAGATGGAAGCATCCCAGGTTGGAATCTGTGGCCAGTAAATGTAAGGAAGCTTTTGAAGCTGCAGCCTTGGGAGTCATAACCTAATAACCTAAAGTTTCTGTTTGCCCTCTGTTTTTAAGTTTTCTCCTCCATCACCTCAACAAATCTTGAAAAAGCTGATTTATGCAATGAGAGGTTTTGACACTTTTATTAAGTCCAGGCACTTAATAAAGACATTCTTTCTTCAGTGTGATTAAATTGAGGTAAAGAAGCACTTGTGCTGTTCCTCTCTTCTTATTTAAGTTTTTAACAGATATCCTTTTTTTTTCCTTCCTGTGACAGGGCCTGTTACATCATTTCCAGGATCTGCTCTCACTTTCCACTGCAATGGCTGTATGGGAAATGCATCTGCTTCTACAAGTGAGCTTTAAAGAGGTTTCTATCTATATCTACTATTTCTTGTCCAGTGTTTTCAGAAAAAAAGGGGAAAGAGAAAAGAGTAGAGATTAGACACAGACTGCAGATGACAGACTGTTGCTTGAGGTTGGTATGAAGGTGTTTGTTCTCTCATTGCCTATGCTGCACTTGCTCTGTGGTTTGGGGTGTTTTACTTGGAAAGATTGGGGAAACCTAGAATGGTTTGGAAGTGAGCTTAAAGACCATCTGGTTCCAAGCCCCCTGCCATGAGCAGGGAAGATCACTGCCTACCTCAAATTCAGACTGTTCAACTGTGAGAAATATAACAGAGCCTGGCTTTCAGAGGAAACATGTTGTGTATTTCTTGAAGCTTCCTTAGTTTGGCTTTGAATATCCAAAAATTTGAGACTTCTACAATATCTAATCACGCTGTGAAAGTCCAGGCCAGGATTTCAGACTTTGAGGATAGCAAGCAAATGCCTTAAATTAGGGGTTTCAATTAGAGAATATTAAATTCTCTTCTGTAACAGGAGATGTTTTAGGAGAAATGGGAATAGCCAGGTGGGAGTAATTGGTTTTGGAAGAGTCGAATGTGGGAGCTCTGCCCAGCACTTTCTTTTATTACGGCTGTTTTCCTTCCACAGCTCAGGAAAACTCATCTTCATGCACAGCCTCACACTTCACTGGGATTCCCTGACTTGGAGACTGTCAGCATTGGCTTATTATACAAGCTCTTTGTTTTATCCCATACAATACATCTCGCCATACACAATTTGGCCTCTTAACCTGCCGTGAAATATTTCAAGGGCTCGTTGCTGGAAGACGCCGTCTCTCCTCGCCGTGATTTGTGCAGCCGGGGCTGCATTTTCCTGACAGCTTATAACGATTCATGGTGGGTTGCAGTAACAATGAACTCATGCTGCAGAACAGCACACTGAAAAAGATCTTTCAAATTATTGTTCCGGTGCAAAAGGTGCCCAATCACCTTCCACCTGCGGATTAGCCCGTTGCCATAGGAACACACTGTAGCTTTTCAGTGCTGCTCCACTGTAGTGCCCAGATTACTGACTCTGACAAACACAATAGGGGGAAAAGAATCACGGGCTATTAGTGCTGCTGATGATGTGGTGTTATAAACCTGGGGTGGCACGGAGAGGATGAATAGAGCAGGAGCCTTGAAACGCGAAGGACGGGAGGAGGAGAGGGAGCAGAGTGGAGTGGGGCTGAAGTCATCGCTACGGAAATATTGTCTTTGATCTCATTTTCCCCTCTGAATAGATATTTTCATAATATAATGCCAAATGCAAGCAATGCTGTAGCTGATGGCAGAGCCACTGGTCGTGTCTTTATCTTAGTAGGGGGCTGCTCCTCCTCTCTTCCCTTTTCTTCCAATGAGTGCTGAAATCCGAACCTTTTCATTCCTGCAGGATTAACTCTGACCAAGGTCAGAGCAACCAGTCACCAATATTCTTCATGGGTGAGTCAGGCTCGCTGCATCCCTGGGAAATATCACCTGAAACATCCACCTACACACAGGACTTCAGCAGGGGATTTTGCAGAGTCAGAAACACGGAGTGAACAGCTGAGATCAGGCCTCTGTCTACTCTGGTGGCCATAACTGAGACTCAGGAGTTTATGCTGCTGAGCACCCTCCTGCAGAGAGAGCTGCCTGTGTGTTTCATAGGGGAGAAATAACTGCTTGCAGCCCTGATTTGTAGACGGTCTAAAATTCCCAGGAATAGTTTTGCTACCACTTGTGCTCGGGCAGGGCGAAGCGGAGGAATAAAATATATACTTGTCCATTGCTTGTGTGCCTTGAGCAAAACAAGCTGTGTTTAGTCACAAGTTCACCAGATGGTACTCTGGGGGTTATTGCTGTTATATTACATTACTGCAATATATTAGACAAGGCACAGTGATTCATTCCCTCTCCTCAATGCTTTTGGAGGCTGTTTCCCTCCCCATGGAAGCACAGCTGACCCTGCTGCTCGTGACCCTTGGGACCTCTGTGGGCTCCTGTGGGTGCATGGGCAGGAAGCACCAAACATCCCAGCACCAGTGGCAGCACCAATCCAAACCAAACCAAACCAAACCAAACCAAACCAAACCAAAAGGCCTGGCTTGCACTCAGCTCTGGGCCCAGGGAAGTGGCTCCACTTTCTGGTTTGAGCCACCTCATTTGGGACATAATTTTTTTTTTTTCAGCCCTGGCTGCCTCTTCTCTCCTTCCCTGCTCCAACCCTGCTTGTTTTGCCTTGTCACCGGGGCCTCCCCGACCTTGCAATTGGACCCCTGTGACCCTCTAAGCAGGGAAATGGCCTTGCTCAACCCCTTGTTTGCAAAATGGACTGAAATATAGAGTTTGCACCGTACTTACAGAGCCCAAGGACTATCAAAACACCACAGAGAGGTATTGTTTTCCTGCACTTCTGTTACTCTGTAGGCTGAAACCCTCAGTCCAGTGAATTATGTGCTGGCTGACACCTAAGAACCCATCCTGGATTGGTGCCACATGTGCAGGCAGGGCATAGGTGCTGCTGCTGGTCAGCTGGACAGCCCCTGGGACCATCTGCCACCCCTCTCTGGCCTCCCTGGCTCCACCATTATGTTCTCTGACCAGCTGCTTTTCCTCACTGCCCTTGACAAAGCTCCCAAGCCACAGTCACCCCTGAGAGGAGACAAAGAAATGCCACAGCCCCTCGCTCTCCCAGTGGCCTTGAGCTTCTGGTGCTCTGAGGCCATGCCTTGATCCCAGGTTTCCTTCTGCTCTCCAGCACTGTCCTCGTGGTGCCAGGACTTCAGTATCCCCAGGGCTCTCCCTCTCCTAGCCACAAGCTCAGGATCAAAATTTACTCCAGTTTTGCCTGAGGCACCTAAAAGAATGATGGAACAGGTTGGTCTGAACGTGCTTGGATCAGAATTTCACCGCAGGTGTTGCTGTAATTTCAGGCAACTCAAAAGCTGCAAATTGGGCCCTCTGTCCCTTAGATTATGCTTTCCATTTTATGGTCCTCTGGAGGAAAATGAATTTCCTGGGCTGAGCTCCAGTCTGCAAATTTAGAGGGACAGAACACACGCTGCCTCTTCAGTTTTAAGTGGCTTTAAATGGGGACATAGAATGGAGATGGAGAGAGACACCTGACCAGGGAAGTATGGGAACCTAGCACCAAGAAAATAAAGGGAAAATCTTCCATCACCATCGTCACAGGTATGCATGACCCTAGCAGAGCTCAGGAGTGCTGTGGGAGTAGCAGTGCAACACCCCTGTTATGCCTTATTTTTTTATCAACAATGTTCTCCTCCGCTTTGACGTCAGCCCCAAGATTGCTCGCTGTGATGTGCTGCACCTTTCATATTTTCTTTCCAGTCATAATATTGCTTCAGTCGTAACCTCAGCACTTTGAGGAATAATTGTCCCTGACAAGGGGGTGAATCACTGGCAGAGAGTTGATAAGCATTACATACAGATGACAGAAGTCAGGACATATCGGATTACTGCTGTGAATATAATAAAAGAGAGCCTAAACACTTTGGCAGCTCAAAGACAAGCCATTTCATAACTCTCTAGTGGGGCTATTATCTTCCATTTACTGCCACTGATAACCAGGTTGCAACTGTCTCCCTAGGATCTAGTTACAATTCACTTAACACTTAGAGGGCCAGACATATTGGAGGACACTCAGATGAGGATAATTTCTTAAAGATCATTTATTTTTAAATTTTTATCTTCCTTGCTTCCCCTCTTTATAGCGTGATAAGAACCTAAATCAGGAAGCTTTGAACTTCTTTGGGGAAAGGAGAGTTCATGGTCATCTTCCCTTTAATCTTTCACTCCTGAGTTTCTTTTGAAGCCAGTTGTTCATATCCAGCTGAATAAGTGACAAGCAGGTTTCCACCTCTGTTACTCTTGTAATGCATGCACACAGACCTAAAAGCTTGTTCTGATACTGACTCCATTAGGTTTACACGTGGGTGTTATGTTTTTATGTTTTTTGCAGCCAGAAAGGGGCACCTGGGCTTCCAAATCAGGGGGTGTTGGTGTGTATCAGTACCAGATAATTCACAGCAGTGCCAATTACAATCCACACTGGTGGAGTCTGGATACAGATGATATTTATATGCACTCTGTGACATTTTGTTTCTAAACCTCACTGCCTAAGAGGAGTTTAACACTTCAAGCTCCTAGATAGAAAAGTTCTCTCTTTTAGGCTAAAGACAAAAATAATTATTTGGCTGTGGCAGAAGTCTGGTAAATCAGCAGTGACTCTCCTTACTAGCCAGCACACCACTGAGAAATATTCATTAATCTTAGGGATTAAACCCTTCTGAGTGAAGGGAAACTCTGTATTCTGCAAAACTTTCCTCCTGTATCCACACCACGATCAGCAAATGTAAGCTCTACTCAGCTTTCAACATCTGAGGTGTTTTCAGATGCAGGACAAAAGCTGAGTCACCCCTTCTCAGGCTAAGGACTGGAGCTTTCTTTTGTAAGTTTGGCCACATAAATCCATTCCAGTGCACCAGAGCCCCATTCCCAGTCACTGGAGAGGAGCATCTTTGCCAAAGGTGGATCAGGATGGTGGGAGGACAAAAGCTCAGTGCTGTTGGCAGCTCAGAGGCTGTGCATTCATAAATGTGCCCCTCATGCCATGCAAAAGTGTTCTTACATTCCCATCGCTGGAATGTCTGCAAAGAAGCCTCTCTACCTGTGTCTGAAGGGCCAGATTTGGTGATCTAGAAACAAAAACATCCTTCTGTTACTTACCACTTTAACCCACAGTGCAAACTTTACATCTTAGCTGGCCAGAAATAGGTCCTTACTGCTTTATGTAAACCACCACAAATCTCTTTTGGAGAGAAATTGTACCAGGCTCTCTTAAACTACAGAAAAATAAGCAATGCTTAATTGCCTTTTCCTTCTGATTTGCATCCCTGCTTGATTTTTCACAGCACAAGTCCTCTTCTGCTACAAGGAACCTGTAAAGAGCAACAGCAATTAAGGAGGGAGGAACAAAGTTCAGCCGTTGTTGAAACAGTAACTCCAAGTGGTTTTCTCCTCAGGACTTCTGGATCTCACCACTGACTTTCTAGCAGCCAGGGAAAGCCAGGTGAATCCCTCTGTGCCCTGCTTTATCCATCTGTAAAATCAGCATGGTCAGTCCTACCTGCTCCACCACTTTGTCACGTGGTGCACCCAAGTAATATCTGTAAATTGCTGCAAGATTTTGAGATCAAGGGAATGCTGGAAGTGCCAAGTGTTGTTGTTGTTATTGTATTAACAATGTTGGCTGTTTTCACTGTTCATATGGTAGCCTGGCTGGAATTGGGCAGGAAGCCCAATAATACCAACAACCAACAAGAAACTAAAATAAAATGTTGTACTTAATGAGAGCCTCTGTTTAATCAGAAGCCTGTGTAATTATGTCACAGAGGGCTAAGGATCTAATGTTTTCCTAATACATTTGCTTTTAAAGGGACGATTAACCCAGCATATTTCAAGATGATAAGCTGCTTCTTTGTTCAGTTCCAGTTATTATTTTTTTTTTCTGCATTCCCTGGTGAGTCCAGAGAGAACCTGAGAGTCAGAGGATTTCTCTTAATTGCACAATAACTATCTTGTATGTCTGATGCTGGAGTATTTTCTAAAGACACAGGTTATTAGTCCTGGGTTGGATGGGTTTGCAAGAGAATTCAGATGCTGAATTTATTCTGGTTTGGCTCCTCTGAGGCATGGCATACATTAAAGAAAGCCCTCAATATTCCTGCCTAAAACAGCCAATATTCTTAGCAAGCAATTTGATCAGGAAGAAGGAATAAAATTATACCTTACCTTGAAACATATAAATCTTGGTGTAAGTATTAAAGATTGGGTTTGGCTTACTTCTAAATGTTATGTTTCTGTACACATTTTGCAAGATCTGCACACGTCTGTCCAGCCAGTTCTTTTCATAAGTTTTGAAGAGAATAATAGGCAAAAAAGCCCTTTATCTCCTAAAGACCACTGTCTTAAGAGATATTAAACATCAGTCTGTATTGAGATTCCAGGAAACATATTTATGCTGCCTGAGATGGAGGAAATGTCATATATGTGAGGTTCTCTGATTCACCTCTCTGTTAATAGGTTGGATAAAATATGTAATGTCCACACCTCAGAGATGTTTGATCAGTTCTGTTCTTAAAGATCTGACTGTAAAAGATCTCATGGGCCTTCTAGGGAATTTATCCCAACATTTTGCCAGGAAGGACATTTGCTAATATCTGATCAGGCTCTTCCAGGACAAGTTCTAGTTTGCCACAGCAAGGATGGAAGACACCCCATTGGCTTCCCCTTTCTTTTGTAAGTAGCTACAAGCATGAACCTTGTGTTTATGGATTGCTGCAAATTTACTGAGTTTGTTCAAACTCTTACAGTGTGGTTTGGGTTTGTGTTTAGATGTGAAAATGGTGAGGATGGAATACCTTTTTCATGTAGTATGGTAGTCCTACATATTCCTTGATTGTTGCAAATTGTTTTTAAAAGGGAAAAAAAAATGGAAGCAAGAGAGATGTACCTCTTTATGTATCAGCTATTGGCCACACGGGAATTTGGTAGGAAGGAAAGAGTTAATAATATTATTATCAGGTCAGCAACTTTGAAAGGCTCTTCCACTTTGAAAACCATTTTCTTAATTATTTTAAGTTAACACTTAAATGCATAGAAAAAAATCACGTGTAATCTGAAACCCCAGACTTGGGGACAGGACTGGATTGAGATAACATTAAAGATTTTATTGCTGTTACATTATAAATTATTTCTATTATGATGGCCCTGTGGGTATTACATTCTGTCAGTTCGCTTTCACTGTTACATCACTTAATGTTATTAACACACTTTAGGGTATAACATTACAGTTTTATTGTGGAAATCTTAAACACTTACATCCAAAGTACTGAATCAAGTTATTATCCTAGCTGACCAGATCTGGTCTATTATCATTTTATCACTCATAAAAACCTGTGATTCAATTTGATTTAACACTTGAGGAAAAATCATGGCTCATATATGCTTAAACCTAGTTGCAATATTAATACAAAGCAACACATGGATGACTTCATTTTATTAAAGTTGAGGTAGCCCAGGGAACTGCATTTATGATTTTATGCCACATGAGAAATTTGATCTGACCTGTTGCCATTTGTGATTCTCCAGTAAACTGATAAGGTTTTCTCACCAGTATATTAAAGAATTGTGAACGTTTTACCTTTCTTACTGCATTCATTAGACATTCAGAAACCATAAATTGATCATAATGCCCTAACCATGGAAAAAGGTGCTCTCTCTGTCTTGGAGTCCTACCCTGTAGACTGGAAAAATGTTGCACTTTGGAAGGCAAACTGAGTTTAACATTAGAACAAAATTAGCCCCTTGTTTCTGTGCTTGGGGTGTGAACATTTTTCTGTGCAAGATGACTCTGTTGTCCTCTGTGTAGTTCAGCAAAGCTCTTTAACCCTTGCACAACGTTTAGAGGGAGAAGCTGATCCACTGAAGTCACTGGTTAGCATCCTGCAGGCACTTGAACACTGATTTTGGTTTGTGGGCTCTGTTTGCTGCCACCACCTGAAATATTTAATATCTTACTTAGTTTATCTGTTATGCCCTTTGAGGAGAAGACCAAGAACTGCACGTGAAATTGAAAATGTCAGAATGAAACATTTCATATGTTCCATTTCACAGGGAAGGGAGAAGACGACAAGGCTGTGCCAGTGTGGAAGGGCACAGTGCTGAATGACCTTAGCAAGGAGTTGTGCTCCTGCAGCCCAGTTCCCACCCAGGTCAGAGGAAGGGGTTTGCTCGTGCAGGAGTTCCCTGGTGCAGTGACATTCCCGGGCAGGAGGGAGGATGCGCTGGACCCGCCAGCCCCGCTCCGTGCCATGCGCACAAAATCACCCTGGCAACAGAGCTGACAGCTTGGAAACAGCAGCTGCTGCTTAATGGAAAAACATTAGAAAAATAACTCACTCTACATCTCTGTCCCCTCTCTGCATTTTCCTATTCATCACAAAAAAAAAAAAAAAAAGTGTTCTGCAACCACCACCCAGAACTTTGAAAAGCTTCAAGGTGTGAGGGTCAGACGCACAGGTGTGCAGGCAAAGAGGGGAGTTTCAAAAGCCAAAAAAAATGTGACTGTATCATTCCAACACACACATTTTTCTTCTTAAGCCACAGCTAAATTGTGTGCCACTGAGCAAGTGGGCCTATGTGCATCTTGTGGCAGCAGCGGGGATGTGCAGTTATTTATTCTTGCATCAAACATGCAACAAGCAAGTGCTGCAACAAACAAGCAGAAATGTGGCCAAATGTGTGTTAAATTCCAAGTCAGCATTTTTGGTTTTTGCTGCTTGAAGTATCTCTGTTTCTGCTCAGGGCTGGGCTCACTGGAAAGAAGTATCCCAACGAAAGCAAACAACTGTCTCTGGTAAAATCTTCCCCCTTCTATTTTTAAATTAAAAAACAAATACCAATTTTTTTTTTTTCTTCTGTTGCAAGTGTTCTGGAAAAGTCCAATAAAGACAACTGTAAGGCAGCTTCCCTGGGTAAAAACAGAACCAAAGTAATGCTACATCACCCTGTGAAATAACAAATTAGGTAGGGAGACATTAACTAGTGGCATTCATCAGTCTGAAGTGATACAATTTATTACAGGATAATAATGGCCATGGTTGTATAGGTAGTAAAGGTAAAATTACATCATGACTTGCATTAGCAGTATGAGATTATATCCTGATTAATGCACAATTAACTTGTCATGGGTACAACACATGTGTTTGTAGGTGGCCAGATGGGTTACACCACATCTCATGCTCACATATGTAGCATTTATCACTTTCTCCTTATCTCCAGAAATTAGATGGCTACAGCCTCTACAGTCTTCAGACACCTCAGTGCCTTGATGCAGAGCCATCTAACGTGAGGGTATGAGTAAGGAACCCTTGGAGATGACCCCTGGGAAATCTTAAACAGATGCATGAATCCTGCTCCTCTCTACAGATCTGGACCCTCATCCGTAGTTCCAAGGGGATGTCCCTGAGGTGACAGCAACAGCCTCAGCTGCTGCTCTGCTGGCAGGCACCACTCACCTCAATTGCTTCCAGAGCTGGGGATCACAGCCCCCAACACCCTAAAACACTCGGGATGAGGAATCCCTTCTCTCTCTTAGAGAGGAGAAATCTCCTTCTCATTTTGCAGGGAAAATAATTAAGCTACAGGGACAGCTGAGAAGGATTTTTATTTTTAGTTGCAAGAATCAGTGGAGGTGCTTCAGCTTCACTTGAGCTCCTCTGTAGGTGCAGAACTGGGTTATTTGTCCATGTGCTGACATGCAGGTTTGCTTGTTCATACTCTCCCTCCTTCTGTTGTGTTTTCCTGCTGTGTGACTGCAGATCTGGGTGTGTGCAAACCTGTAGAGCAGCGAGGTGGTTGAAGGGAGACAAAGGGCCCCCAAGTTTGAATCTCTGTTCCATCACAAACTCAATGTTTGTCCTTCAGAAACTCATTGTAATTTCTCTTAGCAGATTTCTCAGTCTGAAGGGGGAAGGACATCACGTTGTTAGGCTGGCCTACCTCATACTGTATGTGATATTCAATTGGCTGTTTGAAGCTGTAAAGTGCTGAGTGATGACAGAACAGAACTTATCAAAATAAATGGCATCAATTTTTTTTTCCCCACAATTTTTAGTAGTGAAATCTACTGGAAAGGGTTGGCTCACTTTGATCCTTCCTGTGCTTTATTTTTATGTTTGATGGTATTCCCCAGTTCCAACACCAAATGGTGGTCATTTTCCAGCATTTCCAATTTAGAAGCAAAAGCTGATACAATAAGGAAAAAAGAAATCTAATAATTTTGTTGTTGTGAAATGTCTTTTCCAGTTGACAGCATTGAGCACTTGGACACAGGGCACCCAGCAGCTGGGAACATGCAGATTCTGCGTCCCAGTTGAGCACATCTGTAGTGTTCAAGAGAAAAACGGAACCTTGTTATGTTTGGATTCAACTGCTAGAAAATTCTTATGTTCTTCAGAATTACTTCTACTGAATAGAATTTAGCAAGTAAATGCCTGGTAAACATGCTTGTATCAAACAGTTCCAGGACAGGCAGTGCCATTCATCATTTCCACCCCTGATATTTTTGATTCTGGGATGATTAGCTAAGGATCATTTTAGATGATATTTCTCCTGTCTAGAGTAGACACTTCACTCTGTAATGTATAAGGCATCTGTTTGTGTTATTAGTAATTCACTTTATTATGCCCTGGTTTCCATTTTCAGTGTATGCTGGGAGATAACACTGAGAGATGATGCTACAGAAAGCCAGCCTAGACTTCATTTACACAAGTAAAAATGAAAAGTGACATCAGCAGCTATTTGAGCTGTAAGTTCTGATATAACAAAATTCAAATAAGTTTTTACAACAGCATTAAGTCTCTGTTTGAGTGCACCCTAGGTCTTAGACTAGCCTAGGAAAGACTAGAATCTGGTGTTCTCCTTTTGACATGTAACAAAAAACTCATGTATTATTAAAAATAAAATCATTCTCATTCTTCAGGAGTGGTTTGTGTATCTCTTGAAGTACTTCAGGATGACAGAAGAGAGAGACTTTCAATTGCACCATCTGAAATAACTGACTTGCTCTTCAGGTGGAAAAGTGAATTTAAGATTCAATGATCACTGCTTACAATGTCCATTGGCAAAGACAGGAGGAAAACATAATTTCCTTTGTTAGCAATCTCGCTGTTAAAAGGAAATGTGAAGTCTGAAAATGTAAATAGATTAGACTTGGGGCATGTTGAGAATTCAGGCAAAATACTTCGGGTTGAAGTAGATAATTGGCAAGTCTGAAACATTTCTATGTTAAACCATTAAATGTAAGGTTAAGAAAAAAAAAGTAATTACATTTGAGACAGGAATCCACTTCAAACCCAGAAACCGAAAAAAAATCCCTAAATTAAAAAGCCCAAATCAAGCCATTCCTTAGATAATGTTTTGAGGAGGAGAGGAAAAAGGAAAAAATAACTCAATGGATTTCTCATTCCAAATTGGTATTCTTCTCACAAAAGGAATTTTTATGCAGAACTTTGTCCAAGCACACAACTACTTTTTGCTGTTGCTCAGAAGACATCCCAGCTCATGGAGAAGCAGCAGCATCACCTCTGTGTTCATTCCCAAATTACCTCTCTAAGGTCCCCAAAACAGACCCAGGAAAACTCTCAACCCCAAATACCCGGTTTGCCCTCTGAGCAGTTCCCCACCAGATAAACCAGGGGAAGCCCGTGCAGGTGGCACCAGCTCCACTGTCTGGGATGCCCAGATGCTTCCTGCTTTGTTTTGCTGTTTGAAATTCCCTCCCAGCCCCATTATTGATGTCTGGGCAGGAAGCCCGTGGGAGCTGAGGGGATCTGACATCCGTGACTAAGATGCTCCTCGTCACCAGGCTGCGAGCAGAGCCGGGTAATGCTCGCCTGGGAGCATTACAGAGCAGAAATTGCCGGGGTTTGGGGTGCATCCTCCCAGCTCCAGGAGCTGCTTTGCAATGGTTTTGAGCACAGAACACGCAAGGCAAAGGCAGGAGATTATCCTCCCCCCCACCTCCTCCCTCCTCCAGTCTCCATCAGTCCCCAGCCCAGCCTGTAATTTGGCAAGATGAATGAAGTGTTTTCGGAGTGTCATCACTTCTGCCTCTGGCAGATTTGCTTCCCCAGTCTGCCTTTCGCCTTTTGGACCTGTCACTCAGCCCTTTGGCAGAGGGGAGGAGGGGGAGGGAGGAGGAAATCATCTCTTTGCTAATCACCTATCACAAGCAATGAAATCCCGCAGGCTCCGTGCCAGCTAGGTACATTTCAAAGGGAAATGGAGGGGGGCAAAGTGTCACTCAAGGCAGATATTTATGAAAGATGACAGTTTGCAAATATCTCAATCTTGGACAAGGCTGCTCCAGTGACACAGAGGAGTGTTGCAAAATTGGAAGAGTCAGCAGCCAACATTTATTTCATCAGGACCTGTCCAATCTTCAGTGATCGCTTGACAGTCTGGGGATTGCTGGCACAAGCCGGCCCCTTTCCATTGGTCCCTTTCCTTTGGTTAGCATGGATCAGTCTAAAGAGTTGTAATAAATATGTAAAGAAGGATAAGAGGAGTAGTTCTGCAGAGCTGCCTCCTCAATGGGAGGACGGGCACAAAGCTGTGCTCCCCCTGTTTAGGGGGACCAAGCAGCAGCGGTGGTAATTACAGCCCTATTGATTGCTGCTGCATTAGGACAATGAGATATGGGCACTTCTCACTCCTGGGGACCCCCCATGACCCCCCAGGCTCCCTCACATTGTCACAGCAGCTGCTGGGACTTTTCTCCCCTTTCTCTTGTCCCCTGTTCCTCCAGCTGTGGGTGTAGTACAGGAGAGATGTCCCCTCTACAGTCAGGGCTTGGGGGCTGCCCCGAAAATCTGCTGCTTGTGCAGGGGTGAGGTGAATGATCTAGAAACTCATTTCCACAGCTGTGAGGGGGCTGAGGGGTTCACCTGGCCCTGGGCTGCCTCTCCACCCTCCACACCCTGAGGGAGCTGCTGGGAAATGCTACTCCCAGGTGCTTGGCCAGGCAGGGCTCCGGTGCCTTCACAGTGCCACTGCTGACCAGAGCAAGGGAATATTTCTCCCCTGCTCCACTCAGCCCCTTCCTGGAGGCTGTGAGTGCTGCTTTGGGCCATGGAGACTGACTTGGACCAAGAAAAGGGATTTGCTGCGTGGAGTAACTCAGGTAGGACTCTGGGAATGCACCAACACAGGGAGGGATGGGGGCAGAGCGTTACAGGAGGAGGAAGAGTGGAGAGGGAGAGAGGAGCTGTGTTGATGCTTGGGGGAATGTGGGCAGAGCAGGACAATGAGGTTGCTGGTGGAGTATCCACTGTAGGCTGTGAGAGCAAGGAAAGGCACATCCCAATGCTCTTCCATCAGCCATCCAGCAGGGAAATGCTCCTGTGGCTCACATCCAGCACTGCCTCTCTGCCTTGTTCTGTAGGATCAGTAGATTCAAGCTTTGAGGGTGTGAAACTCTGAACCAAAGGAATGTGCTTCTGCTTATTAATTGCCCTTGTCGTTTCACTTGTCTGTGTTACCAACTAATTTAGAGGACACTAAAAAAAAAATGCTGTCTCCTGCAGAAGCCACAGCCCTACAGAGGGAATTACTCTGCTGTGGGCTGAGAAGCAGGAAACAGTTTCTGAAATGCTGTGTTAGAAAGGTCTGAAGTGAACACAGTTATTGACAGCAGCAGAGGAACCAGTGCAGCTGTTGGCACAAAAACTGGAATTTCCAAGTGAGGAAATTTCCTTTCTTATCACTAACAAAGAGCTGTAGATGACACTTGGAATAGTCCTGTCTCAATATTTGCTATTTTCATGGGCAAAATGTAAGGCCTAAAAGGAGAGGCTGATTCAGCTGCTTGCTCGGTGGTCTTTTCTTGCATCTTGTGCACTGAGAGTTTATGTGTGTGTGTGACTCATGGGGAGTAACATGGATGGAGGTGGATTATGTTAGCAGAATGCAAAACTGCTCTTCTGTTCTAGGGGTTTAGCAATTCAGTTGAAATGGATCTTGAATTCAATTAAAGGCCTTGTTCTTCCTTTCTATATGCCTCGCATATCTCGGAGTTTTGCATAATTTAAGAAAAGCTGTGGCAAAAAACCCAGCACCCTTATTTTAGTCATCAAAAAGTAAGTGTTTTCTCTGAGATCTCTGCAGTTCAGTAAAGATGCACAAGGGTGACAAGTGGTAAGGTGCAGTAGAGTTCTTGATGAGAGGAGCCACCATAGCTTTCAGCCTAGTGTATTGCTAGAATATCCTAAGACAACACATAACTCATGTGTGTCAGCAGGACTCTCCAAAATTAATAGTGAAAGGACAAAGAAATGCACCAATGAGGTCTGCTTATTCAGCCCCCAACAATATAAAGTGGGAGAATTCATCAGAGGTCCTTAGAAGTGCAGCTTGCTTTCCATGAACGCTCAGTTCAGTGCTGTTTACAGGTGTGCTGAGGCCAGCACGTTGTGGTGTAGCCCTAAGGTTAATTTTATGGTGCCCAGAATGGTCAAAACTGCAGTTGTCTCCATGGTTTGCTGCCTGGCATGGAGAATCCTCCTTCAGTTCCTCCCATGGTCTGCCCTGGAAGGGCTGAGTGGGCTGAGACAGAGGTGAGCACCCTCCCCCCCACTCTACTGCAAATATCTTTGCCAAAACAAATTATTCTTCCCCAAGGATTCCTGGGTAAATCTTCCATCACTGGGAAAAAAAAAAAAAAAAGTGCTATAAAAGGCTAGTTAATCACTGCACACCCTGCAAGGAGCAGAAGGCCATTCCAGAGTAATTGGAATTATCTTCATTATTCTTATTTTCAATTACATTTCAAAATCAAATAACAACTTGCCTTTTAGACAGTTTCATGATCTAAATCCCAGTTCTATAATTTCTACGTAGTGCTTACTTACACAAAACTTCTCCTTGATTGTAATGGCCTCTTAGCTTCCCGAAGAAACTTCCTGAAGGGAAGAAATTCTAAAAAGTTTTGGTCTTTGAAACAGCAGAATCCCAAGCTGTCCACACATGTAGTAATTGCAAGTCACCTGTCCTGCTATTTAAATCTATATTCAAATAACTGCTTTTCAGGTGCCACCTTGACACCAATTAAATGCACAGCTGTGCATCTGTTCATGCTGGTGTGCTCTAGCTCAGGCCATGGCTCTTACTGCAGAGTAAGCAGAATGGTTCTTAATAAGTATTAAATAGTTGATGAAAAAAAATATGAATGGCTGCATCTAAACTTTGCAAAGCAGGTGCACAGTCTGGTTGTTTAGTGGCCTTCATGGAGGTGGCTGGTTGTGCTCTGGTTCAAGAGCTGCTGTTGTGCAGGGAAAGCATCCTCAGAGGTTTTTTTGGTTCCTGGGTGCAGTGTAAGACCTGTGGATATCCTCTGGATATGGACACCAGGCTGATGATAGTTTTGTGAGAGGTTTACAGCTGTTTTCATAGCTGTACACAACACAAGTGTCTGTATATGCATATAACCTTGTGTCAACACCCACCATCCCAGCAAGATGGGCACCAGTGAGGAAAAAGGTGCTTCTGCTTCTCAAATCAACACAATTCCATCTCTTCAGAAGGCATAAAAGTGATACAGCCTATACAAAGTTCCATGCCTGTGTTTTCATGCCACATACTCAGTCCCAGAGTCCTCTGGAATCTCTTTTTTGCCTTGCAGGAAGGAAGGGTACTTAAAAAAAAAAAAAAAAAAGGCAAAACCCAAAAACCCACAACCAAAACTCTCAATGTTATTCAATGGAATTCATCCCATAGGACAGGAATTCCCATACAGGTCAGGGGGGGAAAAAATACCACCTCCTTTTCTGAATATCACTTTTCATATGGTAAATCCCTCCGAGTTTTTATTGTGGAATGAATAATAGATTAATCATTCCTCTGTGTGCAATGCTGGGGCTCTCTAATGTCACTGATTATTCTATATTGAATAAATAGTGTTGCTAGGTTGATATGTTTAAGGCAAATGAGATGCTTATTGGTATCCAAGAAGCCAGTTAACAAGATCCATTTTCCTCCATTGACTTCTACTCATGTATTAATGAGGTTCAAAAATGTCTTTTCTGTGTGTATCAGATAAACGTGCCTTTGTTATTCCCAAGAAGCACACAAATATTTGCTCCATTTATGTTTGTATTAATGTGTCACTGAAGCTAAATCTTCAGAAAGGGAATAAATACCATATCCATTAAGCCACTTAAGGGGCAAGTTCTGCAAAACTGTGCTGCAGTTGTTGCCATGGCAAACACCCATATTTAGGGAATTGTGTGGCATCAACTCCAGCATAAAGGACCAGAGGAGGGAAATGTGCTTCTCCCTAGACAGCTGTCACCTGCATATATGTATTTAAAAAGTTCCAGTGGCTGGAGGGGCCCTGTACTGAAAGGTAATTTAAGTGTGGAAAGTGGGGAAGTGCAGAGACCGTGCAGAGAGAGGAAGAGAACAGAGAACAAGCAGTAGCTGTTGGATAAAAGTGAGAAGCTTTCCTGGGCAAAGGGCTGTGCTGTTTTTCCCCATTTAACAGGAACAAAGATATTCCATAAAATTGAGTCTTGTACAGCTTTGGTTGTGCTGGTCCCTTTCCCTTGTCCCAAAGTTGTCTTCAGTAGGAAAATGTATTTTCTTTTCGTTGACACATGAGCTTCTGCTTCTTTCCCCTTGACTTGTGAGTGTCCGGAAAACAATTTGACTTAGGAACTGAATGTGGGGAAGTCTATTTAACTTATCTCAAAATCACAGGGAGCATTAGCTGGTCTTTTCCATGTCTTGGTGTGATTCCTTTTGTTTAACCTGCTTAGAACAGTTTGTCCTGTAGCAACAAAAAATGTCAGCAGACTTGCCAGTAGAAGTCTGGGAAATTGCATTTCTGAAGTCTCTAAGTTTGAAAATTGAGGGGAAAAGAATGAGAAAGTGCAGAGGGTTTTTTTCTGTGGTTTTACATGACACAATCCATTTTGGTTTGTAATTGAAAAATATCTGAATCAGTTTAAATTTTACTGTGGGTTTTTTTTATCAAGATAAATGAGCAAATTAGCTAAGAAAGGTGTTAAGATTGTTTCTGTGCTGCAACATTTTACAACGTCATAAATAAAAAGAAAATATTGGAAGCGACTTCTAAGATGGTACCTCTAAGATTTGGTTGTACTCAAACACTTTGTGTGGTTAGATTACCTGAATGAAAGAAAACTCATAAACATGCTTTTAAAAATAACCTAACAAGGTCTAAAATAAAATCCTGACTGCCTTCGTGCCTGTTTAAGGTGAACATCTTTAATGGAGAATGAATCACACATGGACAAGGGAGGAAATATTAATATAGAGGAAAACCAAAAAGTTTACTTCTTTCTTCACCTGCCTGGAGCAAATTTCCTGAAAACATCTGTAAAAGCTGTGTAGGGGGAAAGCAAACCTGGGCTCATACTGTGCAGGAAGCTCCAAGCTTTGTCTGCAGTGCTGGATACAATAATGTCAGGGTGGTGGCAGAGTGAAGGGTATCTCTATGTATAAATCCAGATCTCTTTTTTCTTTTTCTGGTGAGAGGGAAAGGGGGAAACTGGGGACCAGGTTGAGGAACACCTGGGAGCTGTTATAAACAAGGGCCAG